>CM054136.1:38339805-38364805 GCA_028751875.1 Rapana venosa
GGTCTTCATGAAGACTAGGGCACGAAGGCCCATAGAATCAGAGATGCTTTCTATTTTACCTCCTGATGACCAATAAAGACATGGATGATAATGACGGTGCCCTGAAGATGTGGTCAGATTTGTGGGGCTAGCCCTAAGAGACAGAACTCAACTCAATGCTTCTTTCAATGATACCACGATATTCTAGCGTCATGTGAGCTCTAGAATTGAGTTGTTTCGACCATTAAATTTGCAGAAAGAGTCGAATTTGTCATCTATAAAGTGGACGATACTCCTTTATGAAAAATGTGAGAAAGTTTTGAAAGAAGGCTAGCTCCTGTGAAGTGGTTAGCCATGACCAGGGCTAGCATGCCGGCACAATGGCTGAAAGGGCCAGAATTGCTATCGTGATGGTCTACGTGCTACCCCAATGTTATCACAAGGATCAGCTAGGCCAGTACAGTTTCCAGACAGGTTTGGGACCACAGTGAACAATACAACCTTTACATGATTTTTTTATCCACAAATCTTTTCCTCTTTTGATTTTATTGTATAACAACAACAACAACAACAATTCGCAACAATATACTTGTGGGAAAAACTGAATAACCAAAAGGTTAGTTTTCTTCCATTTCAGGCCATGGCAAGTCTCAGTAACTATACCATCTCCCTTTGTAACGTATTGTTACCGGTACATCCCATCTGATTTTGTTCCTAATAGACAGTACATCGTAGAGGTCCCCTCCCCTCCCTTCCCCCCACTTGCACCTCCCTTAATTTTTTTTTTTTTACACAAAGACGAGTCCTCTCTGTTATGTTTCAGTCGAAAGCGTCTACAATTGAAAAAGGGGATCAAACCCACGCGGCATATAGTATCATTTGAATCGAGCAAAGTCTATGTGGCAGTGTCAGACAAGAAACTTTGATTTTTGCTTCCAGATAGTTTGGGGAGAGGAGAATTAACAACTGGCTGGTGTGTCTATCTATACCACATGTATTCCCTTGGAACATGAAGACAGAATTCATTGATGATGGTATGATTAAATTGAATTAAACTGCATACGCATGGGGACTGGATGTAAAAAAAAAAAGCACATGAGTACTTATTCCATTATCCTCGAAATAAAAGAATCAATAAAATAAAAAGACATATACAAACAAACTTAGCCAGTGTGTGTGTGTGTGTGTGTGTGTGTGTGTGTGTGTGTGTGTGTGTGTGTGTGTGTGTGTGTGTGTGTGTGTGTGTGTGAGTGTGTGTGTGTGTGCGTGTGTGTTTGTATGTGTGTGTGTATGTATGTGAGTGTGTGTGTGTGTGTGTGTGTGTGTGTGTGTGTGTGTGTGTGTGTGTGTGTGTGTGTGTGTGTGTGTGTGATATTTTGCAGAAAACGAAATAATATGCTCTTGCTTTGTGGATGCTTTTTTGTTTTGTTTTGCCTTATTCTTGTTGCTTCTTGAATTATATTTTGTTGTGGTTTATTTGGCTTTATTTTGAAAGAATATTATGTCTATAATTGATAACACGCGTTTAAACTTCCAGACTTACAGGATGACAGGTACAGCTAACTTGATTTTCGAACTAGAAATCCGCTGCGTACAAGTTTCAAGGTTTTTCGAAATAAATACAATATAATACGTATCGCGTGCATTTCCTATAGCAAAAAAACAAAACCATAATGTTTTTTCATATGAAGCGTTCACGTATAATATATACGAACGCACACACAAGGACGAAGCCACAGGCACCAACACACACACACACACACACACACACACACACACACACACACACACACACACACACACACACAAACACACACACACACACACACACACAACCACACACACAAACGCACACACACACACACACACACACACACACACACACACACACACACACACACACACACACACACGGGAGTCTACACAAAAACTGCCGTCTGAAGTTAAAAATCGTTTAGTGTTTTAGAGGCAAACAGAACTAAAGTGGCAGTAGTAGTAGTTCTTGGCCGACGCCGGGAAAACAGATCATAACAGTCATGTGCTCATAATTGTCATCCGTGTCTGTGTTTCTGAGGGGCGTGAGGGAGGTAGGTGGCCACTCAATCACCTTGTCCTGTGCAGAGGATAAGTTCCAATCTCCTAAACGTTAATCAATATCCATATACATCAACCACAGTGCACAGCAGCTGCAACAAAACACAGCTAATCCTGGGGAGTCAGTTTTGCTCGCTCTCTTTCTTTCTCTCCACAAGCATTTTATACATAACGCACATACATATAATATCATCATGTTGACGGTAAGTAAGCATTTTGATCTCAAGTTCACGCAGTATAGTAGGGTTCATGATTTCAGGCAGGCAGGCAGGCAGACTACACATGCCCACTTCGCCCTCAGCTGACAGTGACTGACAAGAGTGGTGTCGGGTGCATGGCCTACACAACTGGAAACACAAGGCATCGTCACAACAAAGGGGTTTGGAGGAGAGTGTAGGTCAGGGCATGGCACAGTCCTCGCCCACTGCCAGGGAAGCCACGACTCGGGCTGCATCTCCATGGAAGCAATGTACACACACACACACACACACACACACATTCACACATTCACACACACACACACACACAACACAACACACACACACACACTTTTTAATGGTGCCCTACTTGCGTACAGTGCTTGTGCTTTATAAACCCATTCAGCGACTCCTTTTATCTTACTTATTGATTGATTTCTTTTTTTCTTTTTCTTCTTTTTCATTCTCGTTTCTCACAGGCAGCAGGACGTTGTCACGTGTCTAGCTCACCTTGGACCAGCGAGTTGCCCGCGTTGTCATCATTGGTGTCGGGGCAACAGCCCACCTTGTCTGCGGGCAGGAAGTTGACGTCCTGCGGGGAGGAGAAGGGGTACTCGGGGTGGTCATCGGAGGTGGAGGGCAGGGCGGTGGCCCTGTTGGCCAGGGTGGCCAGGGTGACGATGGGCCCCTGCTGCAGCCACTGGTGGGGGCTGTAGCTGGGCGTGTGGTCGGGGCAGGCCGCCTCCAGGGTGAGGGTGGAGGCCTTGATGTTGGTGGGGCTGCTGGGCTGGGCGTAGCGGCTGCCTTGGAACTTCTTGTCGCCTTTGTACCTGGCAGCGCGCACCCACAGAGACGAGTAGTAGTAGTAGTAGTAATAATAATAATAATAATAATAATAATGATGGTGATGATGATGATATAATAATAATAATAACAATAATGATAATAATAATAATAATGATGATTATAATAATGATAATAACAACAATAATGATAATGATAATAAGAATAATAATAATAATAATAATAATGTATGGAATTTATCATTATAGCGCTGAATCTTGTACAGCAACAAATTAAAAGCGCTCAAGTGAATATTTAAAAAAAAATATATATCGAGGATAATGGAATAAGCACTCATGTGCTTTTTTTACATCCAGTCCCCGTGTGTATGCGGTTTTGTAAATTTTGTCATCTGTTCCCACCGGCACACAATGGCCTACTCTTTCGAGAGGCGGAACAGGATGTAACGTGTGCGCAAGATGTTCTGCATGCGTTCGCACACGGGGCCTCGGTTTATAGTCTCATCCGAAGGACATTGACATTCAGTTCGATTTTTTTGTCATACTAGGAAGAAAGGGCGAGGCTGGGAATCGAACCCAGAACCTCACGGTTTACTTGTTGGCAGGCAAACGTCTTAACCATCCTGCCACCTTCCTTCTTCGTCTCGTGAAGCGTCTTGTAGCACTAGCTGTGAAGCGTCTTGTAGTACTAGCTGTGAAGCGTCTTGTAGTAGCTGTGAAGCGTCTTGTAGCGCTAGCTGTGAAGCGTCTTGTAGCGCTAGCTGTGAAGCGTCTTGTAGTAGCTGTGAAGCGTCTTGTAGCGCTAGCTGTGAAGCGTCTTGTAGCACTAGCTGTGAAGCGTCTTGTAGCGCTAGCTGTGAAGCGTCTTGTAGCACTAGCTGTGGAGCGTCTTGTAGTAGCTGTGAAGCGTCTTGTAGCGCTAGCTGTGAAGCGTCTTGTAGTAGCTGTGAAGCGTCTTGTAGCACTAGCTGTGAAGCGTCTTGTAGTAGCTGTGAAGCGTCTTGTAGCACTAGCTGTGAATCGTCTTGTAGTACTAGCTGTGAAGCGTCTTGTAGCGCTAGCTGTGAAGCGTCTTGTAGCACTAGCTGTGAATCGTCTTGTAGTACTAGCTGTGAAGCGTCTTGTAGTGCTAGCTGTGAAGCGTCTTGTAGTACTAGCTGTGAAGCGTCTTGTAGTGCTATCTGTGAAGGGTCTGTGAAGCGTACTGTTGTGTGAGTGTTCAACTCGGTGTGATGGGAGGCTTTCTGTACTTTTTTCTCTCTCCCCTTTTTCTGTAAACTCCATTATATGGAGGGGTTTTGTTTGCTGTTGTTGTTGTTGTTTTAGTCAGCTTGACCCGTCTGGATTCTAGTTGAGATTTCTTTTAGCTCAAATCAAGCGAGAGCTTATTTCCCAGCTGTGCGCAGTTGTTGCTTCTTGCCTGCAGCGGGAGAGCAATCGCTGTGAACGACAGGGTCTGACTCTGACTCAGACTGGCGTATTACTGACAGACACGCCGCATGCAGACCAAAGGCTGCTTGTACATGTGTTCGTGTTATCGCGTAACTAGCCTCACTCATCACCAACACCTACAAAGAAACAAGTGGCCTTTAAACATTACAACAATCATGAAATATCTTAAACTTAACCCCCCCCCCTTTCCCCCCAATATCCACCAGACGGTGGATCGATGGTCTAGAAGTAATGTGCCCGTGAAGAAAGCGGGAAATTGCAGTTTGATCCCCGTTTACACCTTAATTCCCCCCCCCCCCCCCCCCCCCCCCCCCACCGCCCTCCTTATTCCACTAGAGCTCGTGAGATGAGACGCAATAGTCCAGTCTGTAACACGAATTAAGCAAATGTAAAAGAACCCACGGCAACAAGAGGCTTGGCCTCGGCCAAATTCTGTGAAAAAAAGCCACTCTCACACAGGGAAACAAAAATCACCTGCAAACAAGGGGGAAAATGGGTGGCGCTGCTTTTGTGGCGACGCCCACTCTCCAGAGAGAACAGCGCAATTTTCAGGTAAAGGAATGTTTCGTGATTGAAAATGGTGTGTACTACAACACAGTGCAATACAAGACAAGACAAGACGAGACAAGCAAGAGGAGAGAGCAGGAAATCACTTCAGGCTGGAAACTGGTACTCAGTAAGATATCAATAAAGAGTGAAACAATAAATGGCTTGGTGGTGGTGGTGGTGGTGGTGGTGGTGGTCGTCGTCGTCGTCGTCATCGTCGACGTCGTCGTCGTAGTAGTAGTAGTAGTCGTAGTAGTAGTAGTAGTCGTAGTAGTAGTAGTCGTAGTAGTCGTAGTAGTAGTCGTCGTAGTAGTCGTCGTAGTAGTAGTAGAAGTAGTAGTAGGAGTAGGAGTAGTAGTAGTAGTAGTAGTAGTAGTAGAAGTAGTAAAAGTAGTAAAAGTAGCAGTAGGTAGTAGTAGTAGTAGTAGTAGTAGTAGTAGTAGCAGCAGTAGTAGTAGTAGTAGCAGTAGTAGTAGTAGTAGCAGCAGCAGTAGCAGCAGCAGCAGCAGTCAGTAGTACGCAGCAGCAGCAGCAAGCAGCAGCAGCAGCAGAGTAGTAGTAGTAGTAGTAGTAGTAGTAGAAGTAGTAGTAGTAGCAGTATAGTAGTAGTAGTAGTAGTAGTAGTAGTAGTAGTAGTAGTAGTAGTAGCAGCAGCAGCAGTAGTAAGTAGTAGTAGTAGTAGTAGTAGTAAGTAGCAGCAGTAGTAGTAGTAGCAGTAGTAGTAGTAGTAGTAGCAGTAGTAGTAGCAGCAGCAGCAGCAGTAGTAGCAGCAGCAGCAGCAGCAGCAGCAGTAGTAGTAGTAGTAGTAGTAGTAGTAGAAGTAGTAGTAGCAGTAGTAGTAGTAGCAGCAGTATAGTAGTAGTAGCAGCAGCAGCAGCAGTAGTAGTAGTAGTAGTAGTAGTAGTAGTAGTAGTAGTAGTAGTATAGTAGTAGTAGTAGTAGTAGTAGTAGTAGTAGTAGTAGTAGACAGCAGCAGCAGGAAAGGACAGGAAGGACAGGACAGGGAGGCAGGCAGGCAGGGAAGGAAGGAAGGAAGGAAGGAGAAGGTAGAAGGAAGGAAGGTAGGTAGGAAGGAAGGAAGGAAGGTAGGTAGGAAGGAGGGAAGGAAGGTAGGTAGGAAGGAAGGAAGGAAGGAAGGTAGGAAAGGAAGGAAGGTAGGAAGGAAGGAAGGCAGGTAGGAAGGAAGGAAGGAAGGCAGGGCAGGCAGGCAGGCAGGCAGGGAAGGTAGGAAGGAAGGAAGGTAGGTAGGAAGGAAGTAAGGAAGGAAGGAATGAAGGAAGGAAGGAGGTAGGTAGGAAGGAAGGAAGGTAGGAAGGTAGGACGGAAGGTAGGAAGGACGGAAGGAAGGAGGGTAGGAAGGAAGGCACTTACTGTTCTCTGTTGTAGTACTGGAAGCGCTTAGTTAGTTTCTGCAGTTCCATGTCCTCCTTGTCCTGCCCAGAAAACTATTGATGCTCAACACATTAGAGGGGATGGAATATAGCAACACGCCCCCGCACGTACGCACGCGCGCATGTACACATGCACTCATGCGTACATGTATGTTAGTATAACACAGATGCATGCATACATGCACATTATTTTTGTACGCACTCGTTCGTACACTCGCAAGTAAGCAAGCGGATAAACAGGCATGCTCGCGTACGTACATACTCAAGCGAAACTTGCATGCATTTACACATGCTGGCATTCATGTCCACATATACACATGCGCACGTCGCATGCGTCCCCGCGCATACACATGAAGGCATGTCCCCTTCCATACCACCTAGCCCCCACCCCCGCACGCACCACGCGCATACACACACACAATCATGCACGCACAAACGCACGCGCACGCACACTCACTTCTCATTCAAGAGGATTTTTCCTCTGGAGTTAACATCAGTGTCGACTCCACTCTTCCCAAAAGTCCTTCAGATGAGACTATAAACCGAGGTCCCAAGTGCGAACGCTCGCAGAACATCTTGCACACACGTTAAAACCCGTTCCGCATTTCGGAAGAGTAGGCCATTGTGTGCCTGTGGGAACGGATGACAAAATTTACAAAAACTGCATACACACGGGGACCGGATGAAAAAAGCACACGAGTGCCTATTCCATTATCTTCGAAATAAAAGAATTAAATAAATAAATCATTTTGAGAGTACTGGAGTTTATTAGCTCCCTTTGTCTATGTAGTGAAAATTCTCACAGAGCACTTGAACGACAGCGTCCCTTCCCTTCTCTCCAGACGAAGGACACTCTAATGAACGAAGACAGCTGGAACGGAGCATTCCATTTCTCAAGCAAGGTCAGTCCACCTGCTGTATGAATTCTTCTTTTTCTTTGCTCTCCAGCTAAACTCCGAGGTTCAACCGCTAGTGTTTTGCCTTCAAATGATGGAGAGAAAAATCTACCTTACAATTCTCTCCCTTGGAACAAGAGTATTCTCCTCTTAACTAATCGCTTCTACTGAGTCAGCATTGGCGAGAGTTTTCCTACGTTTTTACAAACAAGTTCAACACTATCATTTTTTAGGACCACGGCTTCCTGAGAAGGGCATGGATAGTACAGCCGCTGGGTGGTACTTTAGCCGATCCACAGATTTCAGAGAGGGATGAATAATTGGCTCCAGTTCATGGTGTGACTTTTCTGCCCTTTTTTACCCAAGGCAGATCAGTTCAGAAAAGATATCTGTAGAACAGCTCCACACTAAACCGACCAGGTGCGGATTTCACACACTGAGCCATTGTGTCTTAAAGTCAAAACTTTGGGATATTCTTCACTAACTCTTCGCTTTTCACATGAACTGAATCCAGTGTCTGTCATTACAAGAAATTAAAGCCTATCACCTTATACAATTCTGCTCTAGTAATAAGAATCTTTTGTCTATGATTCGGAGTGAAACTCTTTCTTGGCATCGAGAATGAAGGATCTAAAGATAAAGAGCTAGTTCTGTGGTATTTCTCCTATGGGTATTAACTGCATCAGTTTAAAAAAACAACCCAGAAATCTACTGATTATACAACTCAAATAAATTTCCCTCTCTTTTTCAACACACACACACACACACACACACCACACACACACACACACACACACACACACACACACACACACACACACACACACGCACAGATAGTTGAATGCATGCACATGCATGAAAACTGAAGGTTACTGAGTTTCAGTAATCCTCCACCCACCGATCTCAACTATTCCAGAAAACACGTTAATGAAAACGTAAAAAAATGTACGGAAGTACATGTATTTGCATGCTGCATGCTCGCTTGTGGTACAAATGAAGAAGAGAGAGAGAGAGAGAGAGAGAGAGAGAGAGAGAGAGAGAGAGAGAGAGAGAGAGAGAGAGAGAGAGAGAGAGAGAGAGGTATGATGACCAAAATTTCTTTCTTTCCTCCATTCTTCCACCCAATTTACACACCCCAAAGTATCTAACATGAAGCATTTTGCAAAGCAATGAAGCA
The DNA here is from genome assembly GCA_028751875.1 of Rapana venosa. NCBI lineage: Eukaryota > Metazoa > Mollusca > Gastropoda > Neogastropoda > Muricidae > Rapana > Rapana venosa. Next base: position 38,348,341 of record CM054136.1, read on the forward strand.
TTTTAGTCAGTGAACTGTGCTTCCTGATCTAAAATGAAATCCGCTTTCTTCAAGTTATTTATAACATGTAAATGAGATAAATCTTTCTCAATGGAGATGATTCATTTCTTATAATTAGAAAAGATTTGTATGCATAGAGTGGCCATCAAATAATGGAGAGAAAAAATCACGTATGGTGATGGGCCTCCACTGAACATAGTACAGAGTGGAATGGCCGATAGTCTCATTGCCTACAAATCTAGCTAAAGCAGCCACCTTTTCCAATACGTTAATTTTGGGGTTAAAGGTAGAATTTCACTGCACGGATTCAACAAAAAGTATCACCAAAGTGCTCCAATTTCAGCACTTTCGCCTATGCAAAGCATAAACTGCACGTCGTCAGGTAATAGCAAAAGGCATGTTAAAGTGCGCCAAAGGGCGTTACATTACTCTCTTCAACAGCAAAACACGATGACATATCCCATGTCTTTCATGAATACTTTTCTTCTTCTTTTTTTGAGTTGTCGTTCTTGACGGTATAGTCTATAACTGGTGTATCGTTCTTGCTTGTGCAACTGTGAGAATATGTTTGATCTGAAATAATATAATATACAACATGCTTAGCATATATTTATATAAACAGCCAAGGCTAAATAAAAAAAATAATAAAAGCAAAGAATGTCAACAATGCGTACTGAAGCAGGCTGACATAAGCAGTCCTTTGTGTTTCCCATATCACGTGTTGCTTCCTAAATTTCAATACTTTTTTTTAAACGGTTTCAAGTATGTTTTCCTACTCAGGGCCTAGTACTCGAATCGTGCTTTTAAATAATCGTCCGTTGAAGTAAACTGAACGATGTGACATGCGATGTTTTTCTTCACATCAACACAGATATGGCAGAACAGTCTGGGTTCTGAAACCTGAACAAGTAAGAAATCAAATTTCTTCAAGATTTTGAAACCCAAGAAGGGGTACAAGAAACAAGATGGTAACACTTAGTAGAGTGCCATCTAACATGAAACGGATGAGGCTCGCCGGGGATCATAATTGTACTGAATCTGGCTGAAGTCGTGAATCTCAAAACACCACGTTTGATTTGTCGCCTAGTATGACACAAAGGTTTGTATGCAGTCGTAATTTTCAACACCTGTGTGCGATATTTCGCCTTGTAGGATATAAAACGTTTTGAAAAAACACACACGGCTGAAATTTGTTTGAATGATTCGGGAAAAGACCCACGTTTTCAGGGGCTAAACTTCTTAATAGTTGCGGAGATGTAAAAAAAAATCAACATCAGGGAAACAGAGTTTCTTTTAACAAAAGCCTAGACGTTTGTATGCGTGCTGAAACAAGCTGAAATTCACCACAGCATTGTGCTTCTAGGCTGAAACAGGCCACATTCTTGTGCCTCGAGACTGAAACAGGCCACACCATTGTGCTTCTAGGCTGAAACAGGCCACATTCTTGTGCCTCGAGACTGAAACAGGCCACATTCTTGTGCCTCAATGCTGAAACAGACGATAGCATTGTGATTCTATGCCGATAACAGCATGGCCACTCTATGTTAGCAACAACAACATCAAAAACCAAAAAAAGCAACCATTACCAAAAAAAAAAACACACACAAAAAACCAAAGAGTCAGTAAGTATGAAGCAAGAAACGGTGATCAAAACAGAACAGCTAAGCGGCTACAGGGGAACTATTACATGAACGGCAGTGTCTGCGCAGCCAGACATATGGCAACACAGGGCTTGTATCACCTCCGAGCTCTGCCTGGAGGTCTGCTTGGCCAAGCGCTTCTTCTTCTTGTGCAGCGGCTTGGTCTCGATGATCATCTCTTCCAGCTCGTAGGTGGGATCACAGTTCAACTGCTCCTTCTGTTAGAGCGACACCAGCACAGCAAAGTTGGTTGAAATGAGGTTTATTTGTTTAGTAAGCGCGGAACAAGCAACGTGATGAGCAGGATTAGCATTGCAACAACAAGCAAGTAGCTTATATTGTACTCTCAAGTACAACATCAAGTGTAGCAAAGTTGTGTGGTGTTGGTGGTTGTTGTTTTTTTGTGGTGTGGCACATTACTTTGTAGAAAATATTTTTGTATGGACCAGTGTGTGTGTGTGTGTGTGTGTGTGTGTGTGTGTGTGTGTGTGTGTGTGTGCGCGCGCGCGTACGTGCGTGCGTGCGTGCGCGCCTGAACATATGAGTGACATACCACAAACATTTCTTGAAGAACTCATCATTACGGTTCAAGGTTCAACTCCTGTCCCCAAACATAAATATAACAAACAGTTGATTACCGTGTCATTAAATAATCAATCATGTCATAATTACCGCTTTCTGACCACTATTGGAAACCAACGATGAAACTATGTGGTGAATAATATTAATAATAATAATAATAATAATATATGGAATTTATATAGCGCTGAATCTTATAAAGCAACAAATCAAAGCGCTGAATCTATCGGACGAATATATTATGTCACTTAGATTCCACTTTGAAAATCTCAGCACTATACTACAGGTTGAAATTCTAGTGATGCCCGGGGGACTGTGGCTGTTGTTGTTGAGCATTCTCCAGCTTAAGCACCCCGGGGGTCACCCCCCAAACACGCTGTATCTACGGGGTCAAAGTTGGGGGGGGGGGGGGGGGGGGGGTCTACAACCTCAGTCCCAGGTCAACCTATGTCCAAGCCTTCCAATGCCTTAACTGGAATGGAAAGTGTGTTTGCAAAAGATCTCGTAATATTCCTGTCAGCGATTTGCCAAAAGTTTGACCGTGTAGCAATGTACCCCAGAGCAGAGGGTAACACATGTTCAAACATCTATTGGGTGGAACTTTTTACTAGAAGCGTTGTAGCATTGTGGAGAATTCTCCACGATTTGAGGCTTCCCTGACAAGAGATAAAATCTGAAAAGAGCTGAAATCTGAGGAACAGTGAACAGAGAGAAAAAAAATTTAGCATAGAAATGTGTTTTGTTGTTTTTTACTCTAAAAACAGAAGTATAAACTTTAACTTTTTTCAAAAAAAGAGAAATATAAGTTTATGTCGATGCTTATATAACTTTACAACAACAACAAAAATATATGAAAATAATATACAAATGATTAAGAACACAGGAACAGTAAAGACAAACTTCGTGTAAACTCCAAGTGAAACAATGGTGTAAGGGAGGTAAGACCTTGCTTGCCGTCATGAAGAACAGGGCAACGGCTATATGTGTATTTGTCTCCCTTACACAACAACTCGCAGATACAAACTTGACTGGCAACCGCACTGAAATGTAACGCACGAAATAATGCACGAAGAAAGGTGAAAGAAAAACCAATATCAAGAAATTCAATGATCGACCTAGAAGCGGAAAATAACGAAGCCTGTCCTTGTGTAGCTGTGTTAAGGCTTATCAGTGTGGGTTTGCTTTCTCACACGCAGCAAGTCCATGGCCGCCAGCTTTGAAATCAGTTTGGGAAAGGGGGGGGGGGGGGTGTCTTTGCTTTAGATTTGGTTTTGGTTGGTTTTTGTTGTGGTTTTTTGTTGTGGGTTTGTTTTGGTGTGGTTTGAGGTGTTTTGGGGTGGTATTTTTTGGTGGTTTTCTTGTTTGTTTTCTCCTGTGTGTGGTTTGGGGGGTTGGGTTTTTGTTGTTGTTGTTGGGGTTTTTTGTTTTTTTTTGGGGGGGGTTCCTCTCTTTTCATTTTTTTCTTTTTTGGGGTGGCGGGGGAGGAGTTGTTTTATTGGGAGTGTGTGTGTGTGGGGGGGGGAGAGTAATCAGTCAATTCTGACGCAGCAGCAGCAGTAGCAGCAGCAGTAGTAGTAGTAGTAGTAATAGTAATAGTAGTAGTAGTAGTAGTAGTAGTAGTAGTAATAGTAATAGTAGTAGTAGTAATAGTAATAGTAGTAGTAGTAATAGTAGTAGTAATAGTAGTAGTAGTGGTGGTGGTGGTGGTAGTGGTGGGGTGGTGCGTTGTTGTAATAGTGATATTGTTGCTGAAGACATGAGGGACAACCAGAAAAGATAAAAACAAAAAAAGCACCGTTGTAGCATCTCGACATAAGGAACGTAAAGAGATAAGCAACACAAAAACCCCCACAAACCCCAAACAGAAACAGAAAGGCAAAACATAATGCACTCTCTAACCCCCCTAATCAAAAAAACTTCAAGGTGCATGCAGTCCACGTATTCTCCCTTTCTTGCATAAAAAGGAAGAAAACACAAAACAAAAGCACTCCGTTATTTTGCAAACAAAACAGATGGGACAGGCAGAAAATGAGCTGGCTACAGTGTGATGTCGGAAAGAACAGAAAAAACTGAAAATAAAACAGGAAACAAGCAGAGCGACAAAACAAAGAAAAGGTGTCATTCAATTTTTTTTTCCCCAAAAAAATATTGGGAAGATTTATGGAAGAGTTATTGTCGTCTTCACAGATAATCAAGCAAAAAGAATGGTGGTGGTGGTGGTGGTGGTGGTTGGGTGTGTGTGTGTGTGTGTGTGTGTGTGTGTGTGTGTGTGTGTGTGTGTGTGTGTGTGTGTGTGTGTGTGAGTGAGTGATTGAGTGTGTGTGTGCTTTATTTTATTTATTTTATTATTTTATATCGAGAATAATGGATTAAGCGCACATGTGCTTTTTAAAAAAAATCTAGTCCCCGCTTGTATGTAGTTTTGTAAATTTTGTCATCTGCTCCCATCAGCACACAATGGCCTACTCTTTTGAAAAGCGGAACAGGATTTAACGTGTGCACAAGATGGTCTGCGTGTGTTTGCTTACGGGGCCCCAGTTTATAGTCTCATCCGAAGGATATGTGTGTGTGTGTGTGTATGTCTGTGTGTGTGTGTGTGTGTCTGTGTGTGTGTGCCTGTGTGTGTGTCTGTGCCTGTGTGTCTGTGTCCGTGTCCGTTTGTGTGTGTGTGTGTGTGTGTGTGTGTCTATCTGAAGATACTGTCTTTGTTACTCTTTGTTTTTTGGCAGGTCAAAACCCCTTACCAGCAGAGGGCACTGAAGCACAGCTGTGCTGCACTACTCACCGAAGGAATGAAAGGCGGGGGGATCTGACGATGGAGCAAGGCATCGAAGTCGACATCAGCCACGAAGCTGTGCCGCTTGAGCCGTGCCAGAGAGGACAGCCTGTCTTTGGGGTCAAACTCCAGAAGCTGCACACAGCAACACAGTCATCATCATGCCGCATCCCCTACTGCAGGGCACTATGCTCCTGCCTTGGGATCACACACGCACACACACACCACACAACACACACCACAACACAAACCAACACACGCGCACGCGCACACACACACACACACACACACGCCGCACGCGCACACATCGCACGCATACACACACGCATACAAACGCACGCGCGCGCGCGCGCGCGCAACACACACACACAACGCGCGCGCACAATGAACCACACCAGCAGGTAGTCTTGTGTGCCATGCTCCAAGAGCTGTCAAAACAACTACCCCTCCCTCCGAACATCGCAGAGCTAGGGCATCTCCAAAACCGAGCTATGTCAGCCCAGTCCCCAAGACAAGGCTAGTCAGCCTCCCCCTCCCCACAAGCTGCATCACCAGGCAGTGTAGCACACACACAAGTGCCTTTGGTTCAAACGCCAATAACTGCATAGAACAGTCCACCCCATGCCACATCAGTAGCTAGTGCGTATGCTGGTCTGTAGGCACTGCATTATTCAAAAAAAAATGTTCAGCGAAGTTTCATGACACCTAGTCATGGTTTCACTGAGTGTTAAGCTGCCTGTTTATGATTTATATGAAAATAAAATATGTATTGTGATTCTTGCATTCTAATTTTGAGTAGTTGTATCAGTTGCAATACAGTATTATACTGCTTTGGCTAGTTTCAAAGGGGTGGGGGTCATTTGTGTTTTGCTGGTGCTTAAACTTCATCAATCCAGGAGTTCTGGTTTGATTTTTCCGACCTGCTATTGCTGTTCGCTGGGTTCCAATATAGTTTGTGTCTTCACCATCACAGATGATGGTTTACTTTTTGCCTGTCACTTAATGGGCGAGTTCTCTGGTGGTTTGTTTGCATGCTCAGGGGCAGAGAAGCTCACCAAGTAATTCATGACTGCTGGGCACACTGTGTCAACACTGTGCTCATACCTGCTACGCTAGATGAAAACAAAAATTGCCTCAGTCCATAAGCTGCTGGGCTAAAATGTGTTAAAATATTCATGCATACGTGTTTAGTCAGGACAGGGTTGAACGTATCAAAGTTTAGATTTGAAGGAGGACGTACCAGTCTTAGAACGTCCTTCAGGCCGTCGCTGACGTTGTGCAGGTGGAAGGACTGGCCCTGGGCAGCGATCATCATGGCCCACATCTCGTGCAGGCTGGTGTTGGAGTGCACGATGAAAGGCCTCTGACAAACACAGCAGTAGCGCAGTTCAGCGCAGCAGTCTCTTGCTATGCACATTCACCCTTCACGTGGCATTCTGCTCAATGTTTAGCACACGAATTAACCATTGCTGTCACGCTTGGGGCAAGGTCAATACTTTGTTCCGTCACATGTAAGCCTTGGACACAAAATCTGTACCCTGTCATGATCGTTTTGGTAACGACTGTAGCATCTTCTTTTGAATACCAGTGAAACAAATAACAAAGTACGCTTTTTGAATAGCAGTGGGATACATGACAAAAACACATTTTAAATATAATAAATAAACAACATAAAACACATATTTGAATACATATAGGACAAACAATAAAAATATGTTTTTAATACCGATGGGACAAATAACAATAATACGTTCCTGAATACCAATGGGTCATAAGAAAAATATCGTTTTGAATACCAATGGGACAAATGGCAAAACAGGATTCTTTTAACATCAGAGGGACAAATAACAAAAAAAATGCATTTTTGAATACCAGTGGGGTAAAATATACATGTTAGCACTAATTGAACAAAAATACTAACATACATTTTTGAACACCAATGGGACAAATAACGATACAATACATTTTCGCATACCAAACTGGACAAATAACAATACAATAACTATACCCAAATCAGTTTAAGCACACCAAAACAAGAAACACAAAACTGAAAAATCTAAACCCCCTTCTGCAATTCCTCCCGCTGTTGTTCGCACTGACTTCACCCACCAGTTACAGCTATGAACTAGATGTCTGTCCCTTCACTCTAACAAGTGTTAGCTACAAGCATACACAGCTTACCCGTTTCTTCAGGAGCTCGTATAAAGAGACCCCTAGGGACCACCAGTCAACAGGGAAACTGTAACCGCGCCTCTCCTGGATGGCCACTCCGTACACCTCCGGAGCTGAAACACCACACAACTGACTCACTGACCGCTGCTGCACTCAGTGACCACTGCTGCTGCCCATAAAAGCCAATCTGTCATTCATATGCTACGTCTTGTTTTTCGCAACCCTTTCCCCTTCGCCTTCAGAAGTGACAGCACCAATTCTATGGTTGTCACTTTGAAGCCGCAAGATTTCGGTCTGTGCCAGCTTTTGTGGGTACCCTGATCTGCTGTTCTTTACCGTTTAACCCCTAAACTTCAGCATCAAAGCACGCTGGCATACTTGAAGTAGTGATGACTTTGCAGTACATAAAATTTGGGTGTTTTTTTTGGTTTTATGTGTTGTTGTTGTTGTTGTTGTTTTTTTTTGGGGGGGGAACATGCAACATACTGAAAACAAAGGAACAAACAAAACAAAAAACCCCAAACAAACAGAAAAAACGAGGCACGCATTACTGAGAACTTGGTCGTGCATGTATTAGTATGGAAGTTGTGAATTTTAGCTGAAAGAGGGAAAATGTTAAACAAATTAAGATTTTTGTTGGTTGTGTGTGTGTGTGTGTGTGTGTGGGGGTGGGGGGGGGGGGGGGGGGAGAGGCGGAAACTGGTATGGCAAAAAGAAACAAATGCATCCCCAAAACAACAACATCCAAAAACAAAGAAACGAACACGTTAAACACATAGCAAGAGCCAGATGCACTTCTTTCTTTCATAGATTTAAATGGAAAAAGAATTTCAATTAAAAATTTTCTAGCAAACTGCAAAAAATCTCTCTCTCTCTCTCTCTCTCTCTCTCTCTCTCTCTCTCTCTCTCTCTCTCTCTCTCTCTCTCTCTCTCTCTGTATTTAGAAAATTTTCGAAGACAGACCGAACACCTTATGTCACAGAACTGTCAGGATCCAGCAGAAAAATCAATGCTGGCTTCCTCGCTGCTCTTTGATCGTATCAGTTTTCTCGACAGGCTAAATATACGACCGGCTATTAACACCTTCTCTTGCCGCCCCCCCCCCCTCCCCCCCCCCCCCCCCCCCCCCCCCCCCCCCCCACCTTGCGCTGACAGCATCCCCCTCATCCCACGCAGTGTGTACAGAATGCTGCTGCTCCTTTCTTCCTGCTGCCAGGTTGGGAGCGCTTACCAACAGCTGCATACCTGGTCAGCACTCTTAGTGAGAAGCCAACATTGCTATGCTCAAAACGCCGACACACAGGCCTTTTCAAACGTATGGTCAATAAGTATCACTTGAACCACTGTGGCTGACCCTTCATAGTAAAACGGATATCTTGCTTTACAATACGTCTGAATCGTGTATGAAAGGATAGGTCGTCGCGAGTTCTCGAGAATTAAATATCACACACACACACGCCCGCAAGCAGCACACTCACACACACACAATCACAGTCATACGCGCGCACACTGAATAGGTGTGGGGCTCAATACTGAGTGCCGATATGATGGAGGATGGATGCCAGCCATCTGTTTGAAACAGATTACGATATATTCCAAGCGGTCAGGTTGAACCCAAAACCTTGACAGAAATGTGGACGTGCTATTGCTCCTCACCTTTCCTCACCCTTTGTTACCTTTCCTTTTATCTCATCCCTCCCCCTCCTTTCAAAAACATGCCATGTTAACAGTAATGGGAAAATGTCTGCAGAGCTAGAGAAACTGTGATTTATGACTTTTGACCAGGATGTAATCCGTACAAACATCCGCAAATAACAAACTGCTGCATCTGCTGGAAATAGTTCTCATCTGGCACTCTCTGCACCCAAGAAACAATGGGCGGTAATAGCCGCCCCCCCCCCCCCCCCCCCCTCCGCCTGAAATGGAAAAGGGATCGCAAAAAACAAAACTCTCTCCAAAATTCCAAACCAACTAAAACGCCACCAGGCAAGGACAGCACAGCTAGAATCTAGTTCTGTTATCTCTCTTCATCAGAGACTTCGTCACAGTTGCATACGCCCCCCCCCCCCCCCCCCCCCCCCCCGCCCGCTCCCTTCTCTCTCTTTCTCACAACATCACATCTTGCGCCGGTGGGAACGGATGACAAAATTTACAAAACTGCATACACATGGGGACTGGATGAAAAAAAGCACATGAGTGCTTATTCCATTATCCTCGAAATAAAATAATATTAAAAAAATAATATCTAAATAAAATAAAAACTCTCCTTGTCTCTGTCTCTCTCTGTGTCTGTGACTGTTATGTCTCTGTCTGTCTGTCTCTCTCACTTTCTGTGTGTGTCTCTGCCTCTGTCTGTCTGATTCTCTCTCTCTCTCTCTCTCCTCTCTCTCTCTCTCTCTCTCTCTCTCTCTCTCTCTCTCTCTCCTCTCCTCTCTCTCTCTCTCTCATTCACCAGTTTTTGGTACATTGTTTTATTTTTGGTTCTTTTTTAAGTAATGTGTTTTCACCAAGGTTTTTTCCCCTTAGTTTTTTTGGTAACTGTTTGATGACTGTACAGTTTACAAGTGTTTCATGACCAGGCTTGGCCTAATACTTTGTCCTTACATATTAGAAGATCCATTTACACACACACACATACACACACACCCGCGCGCACACACCACACACACACACACACACACACACACACAGGAACGCGCGCCACACACACTCGAAATAAAAGAATACATTTTTTTAAAATAAACACACACACGCGCGCCCACACACACACACACACACGCACCCCTCCTCTCTCTCTCTCTCTCCTCTCTCTCTCTCTCTCTCTCTCTCTCTCTCTCTCCACCTTTTCTTTCTCCCCCATACACGCATACAGAACTGATTGTCATAGAAGCCCAGCTTATGCCAGAGATGGAGCGATAAGAATCTCCCAGAAAAATCAATGCTTGCATCCTGGCTGCTCTTTGATCCTATCAGCTTTCAGACAGGCCGAACCTATGATCAGCTATTAACACCTTCTCCTGCCCGTCCAACCCCCCCCCCCCCCCCCCCCCCCCCCCCCCGCCTTCCCCCCCCCCCCCCCCCCCCCTTCCTCTCCTCATCGTCAACATACACCTGTAGTTGCCTCCTGTTTGCTTCCAGGCTAAATGCAGTCAGTCAACATGTCACTGTAGGGCAGTGTTTAACGGTGATTGTAAATTGTGTTACAGTGGTTGTAAAGCAAGACTTTTAGCTGTTGTTGTTTTGGAGGGGGTGGGAGTTGTTTGTTTTCCTCAGCTAGGGCTTCAAGGTTCATCAAAGGTGAGATTTTCCGTATGCGACCGTTTTAATCTACCATTAAGGTAGCCGCATTCCGACTTCGGGAATGTAAGGGTTTAGCAGTGATTGCAAGTCAGTGCTTAACAGTGATCGTGAGTCAACGTTTAACGTGATTGTAGGTCAAGAAGTCACAATCAACTGAAGTACGCTAAGGATGTCTGCTCTTCTCTATCCTCTTCCAATATCTTCTTTTAAAGAATTATGGCTGAGGCACTTGAAAGCCACGAGGGAACAGTTAGCACTGGGTGAAGGAAAATGGCAGACGTACAGTTTGCCGACGACATCGACGCCTAGCTGGAAAAGAACATGAACTGGTCATCAGGGCTATTCCCATCGATGAAGCGTCTGCAGCATATGACATGCAGATCAGTGCAGGGAAAACCCAGATGATAACAAATAGTGCCAATGGCTTCAGCACTGACATTACCATAATTGTAAAACAAGAAAATTGAGACCGTCCATAGCTTTAAAATATCTGGGGACTATAGTATCGGATGAAGGATAAGAACCTGAAGTTCTCTCCAGGATAGCCCAGACCACAGCTGCAATGCCCAAACTAAATGTCTTCTGGAACGACGATAACATCATCATCAGCTTTAAGAGACATATGTACACACACTCTCTCTCTCTCTCTCTCTCTCTCTCTCTCTCTCTCTCTCTCTCTCTCTCTCTCTCTCTCTCTCTCTCTTAAATTCTGTAGAAGGAAGCAACGTGAAATCAGCCACATTACTTCTGCTCTAATAACTCCGAAGCTGAAGCGAAACGGGCCATGGGTAATCATCAGCTACCCTTGCCCATGGCTCAGTCAGTCAGTCAGTCACAATCCCTGTGGACTGTCACTGCAGCAGACTAACCATACCGATGTGTTCACAGATCGATGTTTCTCTCCTGAGAGAAGAGGCCAGCATGCAGCTCAATTGAAGCAGGGAGACTCCTTCATTACTAAGTCCATTAACAGACCTGCAGGGTGGTGGTAAATTTTGGCTTAGTTTGCCTTTAGTGAGCACCGCACATCATTTTTTTTCGATAAACTAGAGCATAATTATCACCCTTTTTTTAAAAAAACAACCAAATTATGGATGTTAGAAGACGACTTAAAAACAGAAAGCTTACTCAGCTAAATCGATTTCCTCCGAACTTAGTTTCCACAGTCTGCAGTCAATAGAAAGTACAGTTGTAAGTCACTCCAACCCAAGGAAAACACAGATTCGTATGCACGCACACGTGCACGAAGCGCGCACCGCACGCACCACACACACACACACACACACACACACACACACACACACACACACACTAATAAGTATGTATATATATTCACAGTTCTAACTATAGATAAACTGCTCTGAAATCCCACTGTTTTACTTCTCAGTATTATGTTGTGTGGCAGGCTGGCTGGGCAAAATCAACTGAAGCCTCTGCTGGATGTCACTGTTGATTTGTCACAGCCCTGGTCACCTAAGTCCCCAACACCCACACCCACCCGCAGAGGGTTTACTCTCTTGACGATGCGAGTTCACTGTGAGTTCACTGGAACCGCACTGCTGAGAGAAGAATAAACAGCTTTGTGCCTTTTCAGCTGCTGTGGCTCCTGCAGGAACCGCAGCACTGGAAGAGGGAGGGTTAACGTCATTTCTTTTGATGTACCGCTCTTCACAGGATCAGGTCCCTCAGGACCCAAGCTATCAGAAGTGCGCATTTCGAAACAGACACCAGATCACTGTTTTATTTCTCCCTTTTGGCAAAGATCTGTCCCATCACAAAACATTGGGAAACTTTTGATTGATTGGTAAAATTGTAAAATTACTTCCACTAGTTCCAGACATAAATAATTTGTTGTGTCTCGGGATACGGAAAGACTAATGAAGCACATTGTTTTACATTGATTAAAGTTAAAAGAAAACAGCCAGACACCTACACATAGAAGAATCTGGCAAGTGAAGGTAGGTCGCAGATGATGATTTCTGAAAGACTAGGTAAAATGTTTTCATGCAGCAATCTGCATTGTTTGTCTGATGACCGAAATTTTGAAGGGTACCAAGATTTTCAGAAATTGTTTCAGAACGAGTTGAACTGAGGCGAGAGAGAATTTTAAACACTTATGCCTGCTTGAATGTCTGTGGCTGTATACGAGTATGCTGGCTTAGCTGCATACAGGGCATTGTGTGTGGTTGTGTGGGAGAAGAAAGGTAGGCTAGTGGGAGGGTGAGGAGATAATTATGTGGATGTCGTTTATTTTTACTGCCTGTAGAACTGATTTACTGCATGGTAGAGAACGATTTTGGATTATACTGTTTTGAATTTGACCTAATTTTTAAGATGCTATCTATCTTGATTTGTAACCAAAGTTATATTGAATTTTTCTTCGTGCGTTATGTAAATTGTTCCTAAAGACGTTTGATACTCTTTTTTTGTATCCGAAATGACAGGTGTTGCTACTTCTTGTTTATTAAAATGAGATGATAAACGGTTTTAAAAAAACTTAGCTTGATTTCAAATTCATTATAAAGGCAAACCTCCACAGACACCACTAGACTAACATGCATGGTCACGTCAGTGATTGAGCGCTGGGTTTGCAGTCAGGAGACTGCCAGTTCCAATTTCCCAGTCCTTAAACAAAAACGGCCCATTCTCTATACTTTACTCCCTCGGGACTATTTTTCTTGTGCAGCTGGTGTAATTTGATAGGAGGCAGTTCCAGCCTCTCCTGATCCATCTTCCTCTCTCACTGCATCCTCTGAAAAAGGTTATCTAGGAGGCCACGAAGCGGTCGTGAATGCAGTGCTCAAATAGATTTCTTCTCTTTTTTGTGTGGGGAATGGGTGGCAGTGGGTGTTCTGTTGTGTGCGTATTACCATGCATCTCTTTTTAAAATAAAAAAAAGGACACTACACACCTTTGAAATGCTTTGTTCGATATCCACGCAGATTTTCATGTTATGAGATAATAAAGTGTTATTTATTGTACGTAGAGGAATCTAGGGCAGTAAAACTGTTGTACTTTGCAGTGAGTGTGAGTGTACGTGCGCGCGCGCGGGTTCGTCTTTGTGTCCGTCCGTGTGTGGTTGAGCGAGCGAGTGAATTATTGAGTGAGTTTATTTTTATTTATTCATTTATTTATTCTTTTATTTCTAGGATAAAAGAGTGAGTGATTGAAGGAGTGCGTGAGTGAGTGAGTGAGAGAGAGAGAGTGTGTGTGTATGTGTTTGTGTGTGTGTGTTTGGATGTGTGTGTGTGTGTGTGTGTGTGTGTGTGTGTGTGTGTGTGTGTGTGTGTGTGTGTGTGTGTGTGTGTGTGTGTGTGTGTGTGTGTGGATGTTGATATAGGCTCAATATGTGTTTGCTTCCATGTTCGTGTGTATGCATGTGTAAGAAAACCCATAACTGTGTCATTCAATAATCGAATGGTTTGTTGTTTTTGCTGCTAATGTTATAAACCTTTGTACATCAATTAAATGTGATTGATTTGGCCGATTTGCATGTGGTATTTGAAATGTATGATGCCAGACGCCGACCATACCACAAAGTTCTCATTAAGAGATTAAAAATGTCTTGACTTTTGACTTGGACTTGGCAAAGTTCTGTTTAAAAATCCACTCTCGTAAGGACACAGACCCACAGAGAGGAGTGTGTTTTTAACTGATGGAGCTGCAATAGTGGCGGCGTGGGGAGAACCCCAGGGAGAACAGCTCGAATATCACGCAATCTAGGGGTCATTATTGACAACACACTCTCTATGCAAAAATTTATCACCCAGACCTGCCAGTCGTGCTACTATCAATTACGGCGTATTAGTGCAATTCGAAAGTACCTGTCCACAGACGCAATATCCAAACTCGTGGCATCTCTCATTCTTTCACGTCTGGACTATTGCAATTCTCTTTTGGCTGGTCTGCCAGCATCATCTATCCACTCCCTTCAACGTATTCAAAACTCTGCAGATCGACTAATCCTCAGAAAGAAAAAATCAGAGCACATTACCCCATTCTTGCGATCTCTCCACTGGCTGCCTGTGCCTCAAAGAATAAACTATAAGATCAGTACTCTCTGTTACAAATGTCTCCACAAAACAGCACCCTCCTACATCTGTGAATGTCTCCACCTGTACACCCCTTCTCGTTCCCTTCGCTCTGCTGCAGATTCCTTGTGCTTACGAATGCCTAGATTCAGCCAGTCCACTGTTGGCCGTCGCTTTTTCTCTGTTTCTGGTCCATCGATTTGGAATGACCTCCCATCTCTCTTCGCCAAAAGCCTTGTGACACTTTTAAATCTGGCCTCAAGACATATTTGTTTCAAACCTAAGATTTTCCTCTCCTGTTTCATTTCATAGCTATCCCTGCTTTTCAACAGCCAAAAATTCCATCACCCTGCCAAAGTGTATAACCTGTGTGTGTGTGTGTGTGTGTGTGTGTGTGTGTGTGTGTGTGTGTGTGGTGTGTGTGTGTGTGTGTGTGTGTGTGTGTGTGTGTGTGTGTGTGCGTGCGTTTGGACTTGTTAGAACTATGACTTGCTATTGGTTGCATGACTGTGTAAGAATGAGTTGAGTGCAAGCGCTTTGATTTGTCTGTGCAAGATACAGCGCTATATAAATTCCATTTGTTATTATTATTATTATTATTATTATTAATCTACCCGACTGAAAGTGGTATACAATGTCTCCTCCAACCGCCCCCTCCACCCCCCCCCCCCCCCCCCCCCACCCCCAACCCCACACAAATCGGTTTTCTTTCTACTTAGCCGCCACCCCCACCACTTACCTCAGTACCACTATATGCTAGACAAGATCAAAATACCTTTCACTGGCGTTCGCCTACGTGTGGCAGAAACTGGATACTGACAGTACACAAGAGAGTTTCTAGGGATGGTCGTGACTGAGTGATCAACACCCTGCCCTACAGCTAATGCAGGCAGCCCGGAGTATTGCTTCACAGCATGAATCATTCTGTGCAGGCCTACATGTAGGATCCTCCTAGGGCATGAAACTGGAGGGGGTGGCAGCACAAAAGTCATCCGAAGTGTCGCTCTGCTTTTCTGTGTGGTGTGGTAAGGTGTGGTGTGGTGGGGGCCGCGGGTAATTTCCCACGACATGGCAGAAATTTGATGCAGTTCTCTGTTGACAGTGGCTGTTTGTTGCCAGTTTGGTTCAGCTCTGGGAAGGGCTGGTCAGATTAAAGCGTGTTCCTCCCGCCCCCGTCTCTCTCTCTCTCTCTCTCTCTCTCTCTCTCTCTCTCTCTCTCTCTCTCCTCTCTCTCTCTCTCTCTCTCTCTCTCTCTCAATCAACTAGCAAATCATATGTCTGAGAAGGGAAGACATGGTATACAACTGTTACCAGGTGTTGAAGAGCTGTTTATTTTGCTTTATGCAGATGATGTTGTTTTGTTATCTTCGACTCCTATAGGTCTGCAGAATCAGTTGAATATACTCCAAACCTGTTGTGTAGATATGAAATTAAAAATCAATAAAGATAAAACCAAAGTGATGGTCTTTAGAAAAGGAAGGATCTTGGGTAGGGGAGAGGAGTGGTTTTTAGGAAATCAAAAATTAGAAGTCGTAAATAAATATTGTTATTTGGGGTATGTTTTCTCAACAAAGCTTAGTCCTAGGCTGGGTACTGAACATTTGAGTGTAAAAGGAAAAAAAGCACTAATAAGTCTAATTCGAGCTTTTCAAAAAAACAAGGATATATCTTACCAGGTTTATTTCAAAGTCTTTGATATAAAAATTAAACCAATATTACTATATGCATCTGAAGTTTGGGGTTTAAATCGTTTAGAATCTTTAGAAAAAATACATCTGATGGCTTGTAAGCGTTTTCTGGGAGTTCCTGTGAAAACGCCCAACAAAATGGTATATGGGGAAGTAGCAAGATACCCTTTACATGTAAATTCTTGTATTTGTGCAATAAGATATTGGTTAAAACTACTGCAGATGAGCCATCACAGGTTGCCTCGACAGGCTTATGAAATGCAATTAACTCTAGATCAA
>CM054136.1:38367305-38409805 GCA_028751875.1 Rapana venosa
AAAGACAAATAGACAACAAACGCATAGAGAGGAGCAAACATACAGACAGATAAACAGAGACAGAGACAATAGGGAAGGAGGGAGAGAGTGGGGAAATATGTTGGCTGGAAGTGATTTGTGTCAGCGAATGGAGTTTTAGCCCTCGCTCATAATGATGTTGTTCCTGAAGTCCCTTTAGTGTTTGTCCTTAGTCTGGTCCTGCTCCTGTTTGTTTTAACGCTGATCTCTTCACTCACTCCAGGGCTCCTCGTCCTGTTTGTGGTACCCGCTCAACCCCTTCCTTCTCTCTCAGGACAGCACACCATTTCCTTTCACCCACACACGTCCATAGAAATTGAAACTGCGTGTTCGCTGAGTTAACCTAGCAGTCACAGGAGACAATGTCAATATATATCAGGATCTGTTTGGAACAAACGAATTGACATTGGGATGAAACGGTTTCTGGTTCTATGACTTTTAAAACCGTGGAACAACACAATATCGTTATCCAGTCGGTAGAAGTTAGTGAGGTGGACTCAGCCCTTGGTGACGACCACTTACAATCAGGGTTGTTTTCTGTCTTCTTCACTCATTGTACATATAAGACTGTCAGACTTGTTTCGCTTCGACTTTCCATGCAGACAGGGAGAGGGTACAGTTATATAATGAGAAAAGTCCATTTTAACTGTCTCTACTAAACAATACAGGGAATGGGTTGAGCTGTATATGTACGGTATAGTCTTTGACTGGCTCTATATTATCGCCATGAGTTCAGAAAAACACAACAGATTTTTACTGCATTGTCCCGGACTTCCTGTTTCATTACTTTGGGTTGTTTTGTATTGTGTTGCAATAAATTGTACTACAATGTACTCTTCTTCGCTGCTCTGCCCTGTACTGCATTTTTTAAACATTGTTTATTCTAGGTACATGTATACTTCATAAGCAGACAACGATACAGCAGGGGAAACGCATCAAGCTACAGATTACTATGAGCCCCAACCCATGGTAAATTTACATTGCTGTTTATGCAGACAAAGGGACTTTAATGTTTACACATACACAGTTACGTTTTCATATATATAATTACAACTACACAAGAAAAGAAAGGAAAAATATCGGTTAAACAAAATTTAAGAAGACAAAAAATGTAAGGAAAAAGAACACAAACACACCAGGAAGCAAATGCTAAGCCCAAGGGGAAAAACTTCGTTTGTCATGGCAGCCTAACAACACATGAGAGGGAGCACTCCATCACTTACACTGTACTGCATTCTATTATGTTGTGTGGCATTATTACATGCAATGTAATTTATTGATTTATACTTTATTTACAACTCATATTACATTCTTTTGCACTGTATTTTACTGTTCTATACTGTGCTATACTATACTTTTCTGGCAATATACACGATCGTCTATACAAAGAAAACAAAATGTTGTATTTGACGAATGACGGTACTGCCGTAGCATAGCAACATTTTTTTTCTTCTTCATGTATGTTTCTTTACTACTGAACAGCGTGGATTTTCAAGCAGACATCTGAATGAAAAAGGACATATCAACGAAAATAGTCAAATATGTGTATATTTTTGTGCAAAGAACGGGATAGTAATATCACGCGGCACTACGTTGCCACACGAAAGATCCACAAGACTACATGGACTTCACCAGACCATCAGACTGAGAGCTAAAATCACCATGTATGAGTTGTAAATTCAGAACCGTGCACACTATCACAAGTGTACAGTGAAGACAATGAGTGGTTCAGACCATCTGCCTGGTACTGACAAATTTACAACTCAAACCACAGAATAACCCTCTCACTGGACCAAACAGATCCACTTTCAGTCTCAATCTGACTAAACTGGAAAAAAAGTCGCCTCAAATCTTCATTTACAATAAATAACAAATACTACGCATCTTTCAAAAGGAAAACCTCGTCGTTATTACCAAACAGTAATATTAGACACGTGAAAAAGCCCCACCCCCACCCCCAAAAAGCACCTACAAAAAGAATATAGGCCTACCAGTACTCTAAAGAAGACGCTATGGTATAAGGGGCACTTACTTTATGCGCATTACACGTATGCTACGTATAAGACCTCGCTTACTTTTCAACCGCAAGACTATCAATCATTCAGACTCCAAGTCAAGATACTGTAAAAGATGAGAAAGCAAGAACAAAAATCGTCTGCACATGAATCAAGCGCACAGCTAGAAATTCTCTCACTTCCCTACAAGATACACCCCCTATAGACCACCATTTTCAACATAGTCTGCAGATGAGAGTAGGTAGGGACTGGACTGGAAGGTATCCCACAGTGTCATGAACCAATAGGGAAAGAAATTGATCCACAATAACACCAGCCGATAGGGACTGGAAGTCTCCCCAATTGGACATTAAGTGATAGAGAATGGGAACCTCTCCACAACACAGCCGATGAAGCTGAAAATCATTCCGTTGTGACATAAGCCAATATGGAAGGGTAATTATCCTACAATAGCAAGAGCCGGTGGAGATTGCAAATCCTCCCAAGACATAAGCTAAATTCACAATCCCCATCCCATGAAATGAGAGTGACATCAGCCAATAAAGACTGCAGTGGCATCAGCCAATAAAGACTGCAGTGTCATCAGCCAATACAGCCAATAAAGACTGCAGTGATATCAGCCAATACAGACTGCAGTGGCATCAGCCAATAAAGACTGCAGTGACATCAGCCAATACAGCCAATAAAGACTGCAGTGACATCGGCAAATAAACATTGCAGTGGCATCATCCAATAGAGACTGCAGTGACATTAGCCAATAAAGACTACAGTGACACCAGCCAAAAAAGACTGCAGTGACATCAATAAAGACTGCAGTGGCATCACCCACTAATGACTGCAGTGACATCAATAAAGACTGCAGTGACATCGGCCAATAAAGACTGCAGTGACATCAGCCAATAAAGACTGCAGTGACGTCAGCCAATAAAGACTGCAGTGACATCAACCAAGAATGACAGGAAATAATGCTGCAGTATCACGTGCCAACAGAGACTGGACTTCATCCCATGAGCCAGCAGAATCTGGAAATCTACTCACGATGATGTGAGGCAACACAAGGCCGACAGAAACCCTTTTCCAGGATGAAAACAGCACGCTGCGGAGGAGACCAGACACCGAAGCTCTCAATATCCCATCAGGCAACCTGCTGCACTGCTGTGGCTGGGACGACTGCCCATCACATTTATCAAATTATATAACAGACACAATCCAACCATACATGGTCAGCTGCATTTCCTTCAGCTGCAGTGCTGGTAAAGACCCACTTTCATTCCAAACTAGCGGTATTTAGACTTAGAATGTATGCAGAGACTGAACAGTATTGTTGATATTGATTGATTACAATCGTCCATCCTGTTTCTCCTATGGCAAACATGTTTAAGCTGTTTATCAAATCGTGTGGATCAATACGTCTACCTAAGTAGTTAGCAAAGCTTGGCCGCAGTGAAGTACATGAAGGCACGTGCATGTATAACACGTCAGGAAAAGGCTGGTGGCGATGCCCTAAACTCAGACAGGCCGAAGCCCCACGAGGAGAATAAACAAGCAAGCAAAGCAGGCACGCCATGCCGGTATTACCACATGTTCAATTGATTAAACGCCACGGCAAGGTTGGCTGGTTTGTTTGTTTGCTTGGTTGTTTGTTTTTATCCCTGTCGTTAATCAGAGCTATAATCTTTTGCATTAGAAAATTACAGGATAGTTTCATCTCCAAAGGAATATCTCATAAAATTCTGAATGCAAAAGCTTCCTTGGAGAGTATCATTAGGCAAAAAAAAAGTCTACAGTGGGAATAGGAGGATGATATATGCATGTTTTAATTCCATTAAAAAAAAAATTATTATTGATGTGCTGACGTCGATTTAATTTCGTTCATATCCCAGGCGCCCGCTAAGGTCTTTCCAAAGCTATTACCAGCTATATCGATCTCGAAAAGCGCATAACTTCGATTACCTGTGAAAGAACACAGTTCGTGGCCTATTATCTTAACCACTAAATTTCTCAAAGAAAAACAGCCATACTGAGGCTATCAGTCCTTTAAAAAAAACAAAGCAAAGATGTGCATACTGCACAGTTATCAGATGAACATTCAAAGGCAATAAAGACAAATGACACTGTACTAAAAATGGACATACTGTATCTTATTCCATAATTTTTGACATCACTGCAATATCACCCAAAAGACAGTACATGTGTTTTGTTCCGGAAAAAAAACCGGTATTAAGACTGCCATGGCAAAAAGTCCCACCAGACTGTGGAGGAAGAAGATAAGCGTGAAAAGGGATTGCTAACAGGCTGGCAAAAAATACATGCGTGATAGAAAAGAGACATTTCTGGCACAAAGCGTTCAGAAGAATGAGATAGTACGACACTGAAAGGGCCCCTGGCATCACCAGAGTCAGTGATCTACACAACAGGTATTGTTTTTCTGAGTCATGATGGTAGCCTTTTGCTGAAAAAGAAAACTGGGGTTCCTTCTTCTTCACCGGACGCGTAGTATTCCACGGTTCTCCTCGTGGAGCTTCGGCCTGTCTGAGTTTAGGGCATCGCCACCAGCCTTTTCCTGACGTGTTACACATGCACGTACCTTCATGTACTTCAACTACTGTTGTCTGTCATATGAGCAAAACTGCGTCGCGCTGCCTTTCAGCGCCCGACAAGTCAGTCCTGGCGCATCTGACTTCGGCGTGTATTCTGTTCAAAATTTCACACTTATAATTATGTGTGCTGGACAAAGGGATTTAAAACCATATTGGTGCACTAACTAACACGTGTCAACTTTTTGTATGGTTAAGCGTTCCCCAGCCTGATACCCAGGAGGCTATCCAGAAAATGCACTGTCTCACTCATCGCACCTGGAAATCAATATGAGACCGCAAGTACACACTGGAGAATGATTTTTGATTTCCCCTAAGGTGTACTGCACCGCCGCCCTTTGATAACTCGTCACGATATCCATCCCCAAGATTCCCTGCCTTCCCTTTTGCTACATTGTTGTAAAGAAAATACCACACACACTCTCTCTCTCTCTCTCTCTCTCTCTCTCTCTCTCTCTCTCTCTCTCTCTCTCTCTCTCTCTCTCTCTCTCTCTCACACACACACACACACACACACACACACATACACACACACCACCACCACCAAAAAGTACATTTGGTGCCTGTGGCCACACAGACAGATAGAGACACACCCTACAGAATTGAGAAAATGGTTTGTCACCCACATAAGCGAAGCAAGAAGAAAATGGATCCTTTTTTTTTTGGTCTTACCCTAAGCAATCAATACTACATGGCTCAGGTAAACTTTGCTGACATAAAGCTTTTGGTCTGCATAATTTTCTGTTTCGTTCACTAATATGCTGGGGGTTGGGAAGAGGGTTTTATAAGCCACAATGTGTTCAAATGAAAGGCTCTCTGAATCATACTTGTATTTCAAATGATTGTATTTTAAACTCTAAACATATAGCTTCTCTCTCTCTCTCTCTCTCTTCTCTCTCTCTCTCTCTCTCTCTCTCTCCTCTCTCTCTCTCTCTCCTCTCTCCCTCTCTAACACACACACACACACACACACACACACACACACAAAATCATCCTGCTTGTAAGAGGCATTTTCCCGAAGAACAATAGTGTTACACAAACTAAATCACTCAGACCGTTTTTAAAAGATTACATCCATTGTAACTGCAACATATTACATAATCCAGTACGGCAGTTTCAAAACCAGGACAGGCACACAAAAAGTCAGTAGTATTATACATCAAAACTATAGACTACCAAACAAAGTTTACTCTAGTTCACGACTAATAACAAAACAAAACCAAAGAGACCAAACACATAAAGGGTAGTAGAAAAGTAAATTTTGGGAAAGCACACTAGTGCACACATGCCGAGACACAAACAGAGGCAGAGAGTACGAGGCAGGCAGGGGGAACCAGGCCCAGTCTGCAGCCTTATCTTTATTATTGTCAGCTTTCTATTATTTCCCCTAGGTCCTGTCGGCACAGCCATGCTACCTTTCAATCACCCATGACAGCCCCCCCCCCCCCCCCCCCCCCCCCCCCCTCTTCCCCACCCCGCCTGCCATAACCTCCTTTTCCCTCTCCAGCCCAGTCCTAGTATATGATCTCTACTCTGTACAGTAGCTGTGGGGAAACAGAGGAAAGGACCAGCAATCCCGTTAGGTGCCTGTGGCCCCCAATACCCATGCCTAGCAGACAGCAGGAACAGGGCTTATCAGCTGGGTTCAGAGGCAAGAGTGGAGTGGAGTGGAGTGAAGTGGAGGAGTGGCGTTTTCCTGTCTGGCCCTGGCTCAATCATAGCCCCCCACCCCAACCCCCACCCACCCAATAAGATATTAGTCACTGATATAACGCTGATACTCTTTATTGTTTCGTTGATATTGTAAGTCTGAGGAAAATGGTTCAGAAAGTGAGTGATTACCTATTGGTGAGGTCTGTGAATTGGTTTTGAAAAGATTTGACCGAAAATATTTGCTTCTGGTCTTTTATCAATTTATTCCAAGAAGATATCACAGCATGCAGAACTGGAAGAGCAAACAGAGATAAAGGCAAATAAGAGACAGGGACATAGTACAACAGGAACACAGTCATAGTGCTGGAGAGCGGAATCCAGCGTCAATCTTCTATACTGTTGTCAGATTTCCTTTAATATTCAAATGTCCTGTCAGTACAGCTCTGCTACCTTTCAATCATCCATGACAGCTCCCCCTCCTCCCCCCCTCCCTTTGCTGCCCCCTCCCCCAACATTCTCATCTCTCAACCCTCCTCTCCCCTACCCCGGTACCTCTATCTTCGAAAAAAAAACACCCTCTGCTTTGTAGCTGTCATACAAGGCAGAAAAGACCAACAATTCTGTGTGGTGCCAGTTGCCCAGCACACAGAGTACAGCCCCATCCAGCAGAGAGCAGGAACACAGCTTATCAGCTGCCTTCAGAGAGAAGTCAGTGTGAAGTGGAGGAGAGAAGTGGTCTTGCCCTGCCTGGTTCTCATCTCATCTATCAATCCGGCATGGCTCAGGAGAAAAACATATCTGTTATTCGTTCCTGTTCTATGTCCTTTCATCTCTGTTGTTCAGTTCCTGTTCTATGTCTTTTGTTGTTCAGTTCCTGTTCTATGTCTTTTCATCTCTGTTGTTCAGTTCCTGCTCTATGTCCTTTCATCTCTGTTGTTCAGTTCCTGTTCTATGTCCTTTCATCTCTGTTGTTCAGTTCCTGTTCTATGTCCTTTCATCTCTGTTGTTCAGTTCCTGTTCGATGTCCTTTCATCTCTGTTGTTCACTTCCTGTTCTGTGTCTTTTCATCTCTGTTGTTCAGTTCCTGTTCTGTCTTTTCATCTCTGTTGTTCAGTTCCTGTTCTATGACCTTTCATCTCTGTTGTTCAGTTCCTGTTCTATGTCTTTTCATCTCTGTTGTTCAGTTCCTGTTCTATGTCCTTTCATCTCTGTTATTCGTTGCTGTTCTATGTCCTTTCATCTCTGTTGTTCAGCTCCTGTTCTATGTCCTTTCATCTCTGTTGTTCAGTTCCTGTTCTATGTCCTTTCATCTCTGTTGTTCAGTTCCTGTTCTATGTCCTTTCATCTCTGTTGTTCAGTTCCTGTTCTATGTCCTTTCATCTCTGTTGTTCAGTTCCTGTTCTATGTCTTTTCATCTCTGTTGTTCAGTTCCTGTTCTATGTCCTTTCATCTCTGTTGTTCAGTTCCTGTTCTGTCTTTTCATCTCTGTTGTTCAGTTCCTGTTCTATGTCCTTTCATCTCTGTTGTTCAGTTCCTGTTCTATGTCTTTTCATCTCTGTTGTTCAGTTCCTGTTCTATGTCTTTTCATCTCTGTTGTTCAGTTCCTGTTCTGTGTCTTTTCATCTCATTGATATAGTCTACAATGAGGAAACAGGCTCCGAACACTGGTTAATTCTATTCAGAAATAATACGTTTGTTCCAAAGGACATTACTTTGCAAATCTCTGAGCTATACCAAAACAGTCTCTATGTGTGTCAACTGTATAATTGCAAATCCACTTTTTGGCTGGCACTTTCCCAGGAAACAACAGTGGTAATCCAGCTAAATGATTAGCACAAACCCAACAGACAGAGAGAGAGAGAGAGCAGGCAGACATACAGATATAGAAAGAGACAGACAGATAGAGACAGAGAGATGATGCTAGTAGCAAGAGAGACAGAGACACAGAAAAAGAACAAAATGCAGAGGGGAAGACCTCAGCCTGAAGCTTGTCTACATTGTCAATGTTCCTTTATTCCCCCAAGGTTCTATCAGCCCAGCTAGCTCTGCTGCTTTTCAATCATCCATGCCATCTTCCCTCCTTCCCCCCACCCCACCCATCACCACACACCCCTACCCTCTGTTATTTTGACTCTACTCTCCCTAGAGCACTTTTCCACTATATGTAGTTGTGGAGAAACGGGAAAGACGACCAACAATGACGTTGATGCCAGTGGCTCGGCATACAGCGCGAACATGGCTGATCAGATTGGTCCGGAGAAAAGTGAGTGTAGAGCACAGGAGAGAAATGACCTTTTCCTGCCTGATCTTTCAATCGGGCAAGGCCCGGAGGAAGCATCTCTAGGGTTCAAATCCCAACCTATTTCTGTCTTAGGTGTATCATCAAAGCTCTGAAAGCTAGTGTACAATAGCAATAATGGAAGCTTTCTGACTCCCTCTCCCATTCCAAAAGAACTTGGCCTCAAAATGTTCACATATAAAACTAAACAATAGCTTTCTCTGTGTCCATTTCACATCTTGGTTCCTACCATTGAATGTGTTTTTTTCTGATCTAAAATAAATGTGCTTCCCAAACTAAAATATGACTCATGATAGTTTAGACATATTTTCATGCCTTCACTCATTGGATAAGAGTGAATACTTATTTTGGAGGGGTTGGAAACAAATGGACTTTAACTAACACACCATTTTGGGAAGGAACATCTCAGCTAACTTCCTATCTAATATGGCATACATCATAAGGCAGACATCATAAGTCACCAGTTAGAAGACATTGAAACTCTTTTAAACTGAATGCCAGAGCGGGCAATTCTGCATCATCACATATATAGCAACAGAACACTCTCTTATGACAAAAATAACGACACAATAAACTTGCCATGCTCTTGTTTTGGCTCAAAAAGTGTAGAGTCAATGGCAATGGCAATTGCCAGATATATGGTCCGAGGTTGTCTGATCTCAGCTAAAAAATTAAACACACACACACAAACACGAGACTTCGTAAATGTACGTACGTACGTACGTAAGTATGATTGTATGTATGTATGTATGTATGTAATTATATATATATATATATATATATATATATATATATATATATATGTATGTATTATATATATATATATATATATATATATATATATATATATATATATATATATGTATGTATGTATGTATGTATGTGTAACTCTCCCTCCCTCCCTAAGCATTTCTGCTTTGTTGCCACACACACACACACACACACACACACACACACACAGCCACGCCAAGCAGACAGGAAAGCAGCAACGTTACACAGCTTATCAGCTGGTTTCAGAGACAAAAAGTGGAGTGGAGGTGAGGAGAGGAGAGGAGTTAGTGCCCCTTTCCTGTTTTTGGCCCTGATCTATCAATCAGGCGTGGCCCAGAGAGACATAGCAGGGGTGCAGCCCCCCTCCCTCCCTCTCTCTCTCTCTCTCTCTCTGATTGTGTGTGTGTGTGTGTGTGTGTGTGTGTGTGTGTGTGTGTGTGTGTGTGTGTGTGTGTGTTATTTTAAATGAGTAGAAATGTTTGTTTAAGATGTTAAGATCTCTTTGTGTATTATTTAGTAGTTTATGTGGGTTTCTTTTCCCCAATATGTCATATTCTGTTAACTTGTATGATATGTATGTTTACAAGGATAGATTGTAAGAGTACGCTTGGCCTAAAATCTTCATAGGCCTCGCGCATTAATGATCATTCATTCTGTGTGTGTGTGTCTCTCTGTCTCTGTCTCTCTCTGTCTCTCTCTGTCTCTCTGTCTGTCTGTCTGTCTGTCTGTCTATCTCTGTCTGTCTGTCTGTCTGTCTCTCTCTCTCTCTCTCTCTCCTCTCTCTCTCTCTCTCTCTCTCTCTCTCTCGTTGCATTGAAATGTATGGGTGTATAGCTCACTGGAGAGCTCAATGACAAACGTGACAGCTGCTGGCTCCCCGGGGCATGTACACCGACGCATTTGTTAATTACACACACAAAGCATGCATACAGACGCACATCTACAATTACTCTAAGCCAGCCATCATTTATTTATTCTTTTTTTATCTCGAGGATAATGGAATTGGCACTTACGTGCTCTTTTTTTTTACATCTAGTCCCTGTGTGCATGCGGTGTTGTAAATATTGTCTTCTGTTCCTACCGGAACGAATGGGCTCCGCAGCTTTTACAGAGACTTTTTACACGTTTTCTTTTTTCTGTCATTCCTCTCTACTTCTGTATTGTAGCAGACGGGGTGTGGCATACATGGAAGTGACAGTATCTTGTAAAATATAAGATTATCAGCCGGCAGGATCAAGAACGTCGTTCTACATTAATTCTGCAATAAATCTCAATGAATATCAAATAAACTGACATTATCTTGTGAAAATGAAACTACCAGCCGAAAAGACTTGAAATATGGTGTGTGTTTGTGTGTCTCCGTTTGAGCGTCTATCCTCTAGAAAATGATATTAGACAGATGAAATATGGCTCTGCATTGGTTCTGCACTGTACTTTTTGCGGTACTAACCAAACCTTCCCAACAAACTAATGACTTGACTTCTATGATTTTTTTTTTACTACCCAGGTAAACTGATAGATGACAAGGGTGCATGACAAGAACGTAAAGTATGAGGAACACAAAGGGAATGGCAATTCACTTAACTATAACTACAGGCATTGACTGGCCAGCAAAATAGCCCTTAAAACGGATTTAAACACAAGTGGTTTGATTTTTTACATTCGAGACGGAGCGGTGGTGGATGGACGAAGAATTGACGGCAGATTACTGTGAGGAAGGAGTGTATGAAAGGTCACAGCAAGAGCAAATGGGAAAGGTAACCTCCAGCACAGGCAATCACGGTCACAGTTATGAGCCAGTAACTTTATCTCAGAGTCTAGTCTTTTCAGCCAGCGGGATTCAACCAGGGGGTGAGACCTCAAAACTTCCTTTACCCGAGATAGCTCTCACTAACTTTTAACCCCCGTACACCTTGATGAAAATTTAGACAATCCTAACATTCTAAGATTCAATTCTAGCCCACCCTGAGGGAATTCAGTGAGTGACAGCACTGTGTTGCAAAAATACTGTTCTATCTCGATGGAGGGGGTGGGGGAGCCATTGGGCATTGTGCCAACTGCAGAGAACGATGTCTACCATATGGAGGAAGCAACCATTTAAACTGCAAAGCAGAAGCCCCATAGATCACTTTAAGATAATTATCACCCCCAAATCAGCATGGGCCTCTGGAAATGACAGCAGTTACAGTTCAATGTTTCAAAACTCTCTCAAGCACGTGTGAGGTCTGTCAACCCCCAAAATCAGCATCAACCATGAAAATGGGCGTAATCATAATTATCTCGCTCAACATTCTTTCTACGACACCTTAAGGTCGCGGGTGCCATAAGGTCATCCATGTCAAGTACCAAACCAAGTGCCACCAAGATTCATCAAGTCATTGGGAGAAACTGTACTTGGCGACATTAAACTCTGAGAGGTTCGGCAATAGTTTAAAGCAAAGGCCCCATTAGCATTAGGGTAATATGCAAGGCACGTAGTCAGCTGGCACGTACACTTCAAGCGGAAGTGTGTGTGAGAAGGGGGGGGGGGGTCTCTCAAGAAATCAAGGACCTGCATGCCCGGAAAGGCGCAATAACAAGCTGATCGCTTTCAATTCTGTTCCATGACAGCTTTGTTTGCTGCATGCAGTCCATTCACTTCAGTTCCATGCTGATTGTGCTTTACGAAACGAGTTTAACTTCTTGTCAATCGCATTCAGTTCGTTCCATTTGTTGACCAAAAAAAACTCGCTCTGTTTATGTTGTTTATACCCGACAGAGCATGGGAAACACATTGGGGACTGTTATCTGTTGAAAACGGACCGGAAAGTGACATCACAATTCAGCACGGCTGATTTTTACATCTTTAAAAGCCCAGACAAAGCCAAATCAGGTAATAATGAAACTCAACAGCAACAAGCGGATAGGCGGTCTAGCAGTAACGCACTCGTTTTGAAAATCAAAATCCCCTACTGAATCCGAGCTATCCCTCCATTCCCTAGACCATGAGTAGTAGTCTGGGTACTAGTCTCTCAGGTGAGACGATGATAAACTGAGTTTCCTTGTGTACTACACATTTAATTCACATAAAGAACCTAAGGCAACAAAAAAGAGTTGTCTGTGACAAAATTTCTGTTGAAAAAAAACAACTAGTCTCAAACAAAAACGAAACGTCTCAAACGAAAACAAATACATGGACGGGGGAAAACGGGTGGCGCTGCTTTTGTGGCGACGCACTCTTTACTGGCAATGTAGCCCAAATTTCAAGCAGAAAAAGCCTGCCGTGACTGAAGGGGTTATACAATACAATACAGAGTGAGATTACGCTACAGCTAGCTGTCAGCTGTCCAGCCCAGCCTGACAGGTGGCCATTAGAAACCATGCATTTTCCAGCCAAAGTCATTATCCCTTTCAGCTAAAAATACAGACTTCTTTCCAGAAGGCATACATAGTTGTGACAGGTTGATAAGATGGCGCAATGCTGTGTGATATATGAGGGCGATCCCAATGCTGTGATATCTATGTGCCACAGTTGTTTTGAAATAGTTCAGACTTGGCCAGGATCAGAGTGAGTGAGTGAGGGAGTGAATGCGGTGTGTGTGTGTGTGTGTGTGTGTGTGTGTGTGTGTGTGTGTGTGTGTGTGTGTGTGTTTTGTGTGTGTGTGTGTGTGTGTGTGTGTGTGTGTGTGGTGTGGTGTGTACGCGCGCGCGCGTGTGTTATGAGAGAGAGAGTGGGGGGGGGGGGGTTGAGGGAGAGAGAGAGATAAAGAGAGAGAGAGAGAGCCAGACTGACAAGCAGGCAGACAAGCAGGCATCCAGGCAGACATACAGCGAGATACACACAAAGACATAGATAGAGAGCAAAATGACACACACACACACATACATACAAACATACATACATACATACATACATACATACATACATACATACACACACGCACGCACGCACACATAACAAGAGAGAAGCATAACAAAGGACTATGAGGGTGACTTTGGCGTCCTAAAGGCCATGGTCAGCTTTCCTTCAGTCTCTCACAGTGCTGTCAACACAACTCTGTCTACTTTCAATCACTCACGCAGTTCCACCAATCCTCTTTCCCTCTGGCACGGTGGACAAATAGACTGGCGAAAACAGTTTATCAGCCCTACTCCTCTGGCACCCCAGCATCAACACAGACTCTTAAGCACTTCACTATTCTAGCTACTGTTACACACTGGTGTCAAAAGAAAGAACTCCACTATTTGTGCTACCGTCACTCTTTGGCGTCAAGAGAGATTTTCAAAGTAGTACACCGCTCTATCTAAGCTACTGTCAAAAGAAAGATCTGACACTATTCATTCTATCACTGTCACACCTTGGCATGAAAAGAAAGTTCGCTACTGGTGTGCCGAAGAAGTGTGATCAGTTGACAGTTCTTTCTCTACCTGTACTACTGTCAGACAACGGAATCAGAAACTTCAAAGAAAAGTTTCCTATCGGCGTAGTACTATATACAAACATGGCATTATAACAAAAAGAATAGGGAACAGTTCACTATCTGCCCCATTGTAAAAATCAAGATGTCAAAAAAAAGGAAAGAAACAGGCAGCTACTGCACTCTCCCCTACACTACTGTAAAAACATGAGCCAAGACAGACCGGAAAACAAGTTCTGATGTGACTGCTGTAAAATCGTGGCACTAGAAAGACAACAATGCGTATTGACACTCCTGCCAAGGGATGGCGTGTAGAAGGAGACCAGGACACTTTTCCAGCTTTAAAAAATTAGTGTTGAGATGAAAGAGGCGAAGTAACTGAATCAGTGAATGCTAATATTTGGACAATCATGGCATCAAGAGAGTCTGGATGGGAGGTGGATTACAGGCTATACCATTGTAGCATCACAGCGTAATGTATGATGATAAAAAAACACCTTGCAATATCCTCTATTTCATGGCCATATAAGCCCTCCACATTTACAACGGTCAAAACTGGAAATGACATATAAACAAAACTGACATAAATCAAATACATGTGATCACGCTAGCTCACACACACACACACACACACACACACACACACACACACACACACACACACACACACACACACACACACACACACATACACACAGGAGAAGTCAGCAAAATGAATTACAGCCATACATCGCCAGAAAAACGTAGAAAAAACCATCAGGTGAATGTGATTTGAGCGAAAGAAAATAGATGGGTTTTTAAAATGATTACAAGAAAGGAAAAAGAAGAGGCAGACAAACACAGAAAGAAGAGGCAATCTGCATAAAAACAGAGCTTGGAAATTGCTGTGCTTCAATTATGTGATTTGTTATGAATGATGAAATTTTAAACAAGCGGTTTTCTGAGCGATGCAATTTTGAATAAGCGGGAATCAGTTATAGAGCGGAGCTGTCACGATGGTGAATAGCGCCAAAGAAACTCATCTAATTACGATAGAGTCAAGTCGTTAGTAAGTCTGTAAAAAGCAAGAAAGAAGTATCTTAATTTAATTCTTGTTCAATAGGCAACTAAGAAAAAAATAAAGGATTCCAAGGAAAGCCTGACAAGTCGATCGTAAAGCGTTCAACGCGCTGAATCCTTTTTGATTCACCAAGGTTCTAAAGTCTAGGCCCTGTAAGAAACAGTGTGTTGTTGTACACCATATCTCTTGTACTGACTGTGAATGTGAGAAAGACTATACATGCCCAACTGGTCCTGTATTTGGAACCAGACTATATGACCGACTCAGTTCGAAAAGATCCGCCATATCAGTTGCAAGGAAAGATTGCAACGGTTCTAGAGCAAGATCTTGGCAAGAGCAGGAGTCTTCGTTGTTGAAACGAAAAATCGCACCAACTGACACTGCAGAAAAGAGTTGTTCCTTTGTCGTGAGGCAGTCTTTTGAAAGATGCAAGGAACCATTGAAAATGATGATGCAGAGTTTCATCTTTGATCCCCTACACAACCAATGAACTCCTAAAAATCTCAGTGATGTGAAAAACTCAGCCCATAGCATGTGAGACAACAGACAGGCTATGAAGCCTCGGGTTGTAAACTTCTTCCAGCCAGCATGTTGCTCTTTCATTGCTGAGACGGCAAGTCTCATTACTTCATTCCTTTTTTCAAATCGGGTGATTCCCCGAAGTCTGTAATATCACCCAGAGCGAGTGTGGACACTGCTCCTCCCTTTTGACAGAGGAAGACTCTCAATGCAAAACATGACAACAATCTGACAAGCAGGATTAAAACTTGCGTGTACAACATTGCTCAGAAACCGACAATGCAGATGAATTTTGCTTTAACAAATACATCCAAATAGCAGGTCTTCGGAGAAGACTTTTAAGAAGAGGTCTTGCGAGAGAGCTCACGCATATCTTCTGTACACATTGACAATACCACACTTCCTTCGTTGAAGAGAGGGCAGGCAACGATCGATGTTATGGACGACCTAGTGAACCTATCCGGCATGCAATCTAGGCGCAATAGTTCTCTAAATGGAAACCGCCAGCCCTGGGGCAGTCTAGCATCAGTCCTTTCAAGAAAGAAGAAAAGAAGGAAACCGAACAGTAGCAATTTCCAAGGAGAGGAAGCACTGTGAAGAACCAATGTCTTTGCACTAAGACAAAACTGTACCTTAGCACAGTACACACTTGCTGGAGACAAAATAACCCATAGTACGACTTTCATTCAGCCGACGCTCATTTGTCACACGACGCGATGTCACCTGATATTGCACAGTGCTACAGCTTGGTTAATATCAGTACGAACCAATATACAACTCTAAGCAAATTTCTCATCTTTAAACACTTGTGTCTGGGTGTATTTTGGAAGTGGAAGGATAAACATCTCTCTCTCTCTCTCTCCTCTCTCTCTCTCTCTCTCTCTCTCTCTCTCTCTCTCTCTCTCTCTCTCTTCGTTTCTTATTCATTTATTTATTTATTTATTATTTTGAGGGCTGGATGTAAAAAAGCATGTTATGCTTAATCTACTACCCTCTGAAAAATAAAAATTGTTCAAAAATTGTTCAAAAAAATTGTTCTCTCTCTCTCTCTCTCTCTCTCTCTCTCTCTCTCTCTCTCTCTCTCTCTCACACACACACACACACACACACACACACACACACACACACACACACACACACCGCACTTTCGGTCTAAATACTTACTTACTTAGGCCTATCACTCCCCCTGGAGCATAGGCCGCCAACAACAGTCCGCCAGAGTCCTCTGTCCTGAGCTATTCTCTCCAGCTGTCTTCAGGTATATCCCATCTTCCTGGTTTCTACCTCAAGGTCGCGTCGCCAGGTGTTTCTTGGCCTTCCTCTTTTTCGTTTTCCCTGGGGGTTCCATGATAGTGCCTGCCTTGTGATGTTGCTGGCTGGCTTTCTCAGGGTGTGCCCGATCCATCCCCATCTCCTGCGCCGGATTTCATTCTCGGCTGGCAGCTGGTTGGTACGTTGCCACAGGTCTACGTTGCTGATGGTGTCGGGCCAGTGGATCTGGAGGATTCGTCTCAGGCAGCTGTTGATGAAGGTCTGCACTTTCTTGATGGTGGTCTTTGTTGTCCTCCATGTCTCCGCTCCATATAGTAGGACTGACTTGACGTTGGAGTTGAACAGCCTGATCTTTGTGCGGGTCGACACCACCTTGGAGCTCCAGATGTTCTTCAGCTGCAAGTACGCTGCCCTCGCCTTGCCAATTCTTGCTCTGACGTCTGCGTCTGTGCCGCCCTGCATGTTAATGATGCTCCCCAGGTAGCATCGGTCTAAATATACTTATTGAAATCCGTAGGGAGACTGACAGACAGAGACAAAGAGACAGAGACAGAGGCGGAATCACACAATCGGAACTACAGCGAGAATGATGGACAGAAGGGAACAGAGAATAATAAAGGCCGGTGAAGAAATTTTTCAGACAGTTTAATTTTCCAAAGATGACTGTTGAAGACCTAGCCAGTTTATAAACAGAACACACTTGTTTAGTATTTGTTTTATATCGGAAACCACAACCCAAGTCTCCTTCACCATGATTTTTAAAATTAAAATATCATTCCCGTCTCTTGGAATATGAGCACTCTTAAGACTTCTTCCAATCAACACGGAATGCGGTGAGCCATTGAGACTGGCCTGACACTTCCAAAATGTTTAGACTGTGATTGAAATTTCAAACATCCGCCTCCAGCCCCCCCCCCCCCTTCCACCCCCACCCCCACTCCCGAAAAAGAAAAAGGTAAAATGAATTGAAAGCAAAGACAACAGACGGACTAAGAAGGCAAATAACCAACAGACACTGACCAAAAAATGGCCTAACAAACCTAGAGTACGAGAAACGTTCGTTTAAGTTACAGAAGCCTAAAAGTAACTCGCAGACTCTCGTCGAACAGATTGTTTTTTCTGAGAAAGATTAGTAAGAAAGGGGTAAAAATGTATTTTACTAGATTTTGGAAATCTGATGTACTGTGAAAATTTTTGCGCACAAAAAGAGTGACCTTTTGAATAAGACAACGAAAGAGCAAATGAATCAAGGGATAACCAGAGGAGCATATGAATGACATGAATTATTCATGTAATTCGGGACCCTTAATTTCCTGCCCCCTCTGAGGCAAACTTGAATTTCATGAAAATTTAGACAGTAACGATATTGAAAGGCACAGAGACGGACTGATGGATTGATAGAAGGAGTGCGTGCGTGCGTGCGTGTGTGTGTGTGTGTGTGGGGTGTGTGTGTGTGTGTTGTGTGTGTGTGTGTGTGTGTGTGTGTGTGTGTGTGTGTCCATATGCAAGGTGTCAGTGAGCGTGTGTGAGCGACATGCCTAACTGCGCCTGGTGCTTCATGCAGAGCCTCGCTAAACTAGCAGAAGACACCAGAGTCGACTCTTTCTGACGGGCAAACAGCCGCTCCTCCATTTCCCTCCCCTCATTTTGTTAGGTATTCACTCACTCACTCACACACACACACACACGCTATACAAAGAGAAAAACAGACAGACATACAGACAGACAGATATATACATTCATACATACATACATACATACATGCATACATGCATTCATCCATCCATTCATACATTCATACATACATACATACATTCATCCATCCATCCATACATACATACATACATGCATACATACATACATACATACGTACATACATTCATCCATCCATCCATACATTCATACATACATATATACATACATACGTACATACATACAGACCCACGAAGGAGCCGGTTTGGGAGGGTTTCACCCTGGAGTTAATATCAGTATTGACTTCACTCCCCCTAAAGTCCTTCGGGTGAGACTATAAACCGAGGCTCCGTGTAACGAACACACGCGTAACTTCTTGCAGACACGTCGAAAACCTGTTCCGCCTTTCGGAAGAGTAGGCCCTTTCGTTCCGGTTGGAACGGATGATTTTTTTTTAAAACACCCACATGCGCAGTTGTCGTGTTTACACACCATTCCCAAAGCCGGAATGCGGCTACCTTCATGGTGGGTAACGCATACGCAAAATCTCACCACAGGTGAACCAACCTCACAGCTCTGGCCAAGAGACGGGGAAAAGAAAATACGGGCAAACAAACAGAGAGAAGAGGGAGGGGGGGGGGGGAGGGGGCGGGACAATACAAAGGGCAAATCAATAGAAGTTCAATCACTGCAGCAGTGTGGTGCAGGCTCTCATTTCCCCTGACATGACAATGCTGATGGAGGGAACGTCTCTAGAGTCAGTGCTCAACAAGTCACAAGACCATTCGCTCAGGACGAAAGCGTACACTATCATAGGTCCATACATGTGCCACAGCTGGATGGACACACAGAAAGACAGACACACAGGTAGGCAGGCAAAAAGACGTGCACACGCATATACACGTTGTGTATACGCACATGTACACACACACATGCGCGCACAGAGGATCGGTTAAACGGGTTCCTGTTTAACATGACACTGCCCTTACATAACACAAGTCTTCACCTACACAAAACAGCACCACGACAATACTTATAGAATCACACGGCAATTCCTGTTATAGGAGTCTTGTCCTCTACAAGCCTCAGCTATGCTATGGAAGCAAAAATAGTTATCCCATTAGCAACACACTAATCCAGAAGTGAGAACACCGGAGGCGCTTTTAGTGGAAGCGGTATCTGCAACTATCAGAAAACTCGAGGTCAAAAAAATGTCCTGACACTCTCTTAGTTTCTGCCTCTGCTTCCATTTCTTTCTCTCTCTCTCTCTCTCTCTCTCTCTCTCTCCTCTCTCTCTCTCTCTCTCTCGGGGGGCTCATGGGTGCAAGGTACAGACAGGACGTGTTTTGTGAATTTTGCAAGTTTACAGGACATATCTGGTTGTGATTTTTTGCACACATGTGGACAGTTGGTGACTCCCTCGTTTGAAGTGACTGAACAATGATGAAAATCAGTAATTGGTCAGTAATTTAAAATTTTCAATATTGTTGATAAACTATAGAAACAATTTGTGAAATATTCTGTAAACAGAATTCATCCTGCCTGGCTGACCTGGACTACAATTGTGTGGGATGCACGTGCGTGTATTTTGAAAGTAGTGCACCTTACACACATCCACGTCATTCATTGTGTAGATTTCAAACTGCGTGAATTTTTGCCCCGCACTTGGTTATCTACCTTGTGTCTTAGAACTGAGCTTCACGTGCAATATCGTGACAGTGACATTGGCATTGTTTACTGGTAACGCACAGGCACCTTAAAGATGTCACAAGAAAGTTTTTCCCACCCTCACTTAAATATGTTGCAATTCATGGACTGGCGATTCGCTCACATACAGCAAGAGCTGCAACAGCATGCTGCGAGCATTAAATCAACTATTGAAGAAAAATTCCAGAGGTTAGACAATAGCATTTCCCACCTTGCAAGGGACATGAGTGAATTAAAAGAAGTGGTTGAAGAAAACAGAGAGAATGTTGAAGACCTCATGGAAGACAGGCGCACGATAATGGACAGACTGGACAAGCTTGAAAGAAACTTGGAAGTGGTTGAACAGGATGCAAAAGCATGCAATGTAGTGTTCTTCAACATAGAAGAACATCGATACGAGGACAGGGCTTCTACAACACAAGCCATTGTAGACCTTCTGAATTCCCACAATCCAGAAACTTACTGGCATAAAGACGACATTGTCAAAGCACTCCGACTGGGAAAACCTCGGCAACAAGGAAGAGACCCTCGACCAATCCTGGTGCAGTTCAGCCGATGGTCTGACAAAATGGCTGTGCTGGGAGATTCCTATCTCAGAGATGACCTCAGACAAAGTGGCATTAGTATAGCATCTGACCTCACCTCACGGCAAAAGGAGCTGATTGACTTCTACCGCAGTCAGGGCAAAGTCGCCTACTTTTACAATGGTAGATTGCAGGTCAGGGACAGACAGGAGCCCACGACCAAGGCTTCCTGAAGAGAAACTAAATACAGCGAGGCCCCACTCGGGAAACAGGAGACTGGCCGCAACTACAACACAACATACAGAGAGGACGTGGCAGAGGCTGGTTCAACAAACAGTAAACTGGAAGCACTAACAGGAGCCAGCCAGACAGACTCTCCAGGTCATCTCCACTTCCACCAAATGATGATGAGTTTGAAGTTCCTCCGCCAAGTGTCAGACGTCAGTGGCAACCATACTGGGGCAAGGCCTTTCAACAGAACATGGGAATACTGTTTCAAGGAGGAATACAGAGTACACAAGATCCACCTATTCCAGGGACTCAGTTCATACCAGGAATAGGCAAAGAATTTTTCCATGATAAATCTGACAGGAGACCAGTTGTTCCAGCCCCTCAATCATACAGTGAGGAGGAAAATGACTTTCCATCACCTGAGCAGAAACGGTTTGTGTTTTTTAAAGACCAGTGCTACAAAGAGACCAGAGCAAATGGTGATAGACTAGAACATTATTCTGAGAGCAGGACAACTAGACGTCAAGATCGAAGCAGAATTTGCAAGAACCTGGCATACATACAGTGTGTGAGGCTGATAGGGAGTGTTTAAAAACAGTCACAATGACTCAAAGAAAAGTACAGACAGGTGTGAAAGTGACAAAAAGGAGGAAAACATTGTAGAGAAAGACAATAGCTTTTCTCCATCACCCAGGAATGAAGAACAGACAGATGACGACAAAACTGCAGATGACGAAACTGAAGTAAAAATGAGGGGTGACAGGGAAACCTTTCACCAACATGGTCTTGACAGTCATGAACATGGACTGAACACTACAGACAGTGAACAAGACTTAACAAAGGTTAATGAGACTCAAGAACTGACTGATGGCAACTTTGACAGAC
Organism: Rapana venosa; assembly: GCA_028751875.1. Taxonomy (NCBI): domain Eukaryota; kingdom Metazoa; phylum Mollusca; class Gastropoda; order Neogastropoda; family Muricidae; genus Rapana; species Rapana venosa. Next base: position 38,388,946 of record CM054136.1, read on the forward strand.
AGACTGACACTGTAGACCAAAACAACAGTGTGAAGAGCCCAGAAAAACATGGTGACAGCCAGGTCTCACAATTAAAGAACAGTAGAGGAACAGATGGTAAGGCAGTCCATCAACAGTCAGGCACCAGCAGAAGTAAAACCGCCGACTCTCAGAGTAAGGTTGAGGTGACAGGGCAGGGCAAGGCAGGATCTGTAAGCATGTGTAATGCCCAGACATCAGCAGCAGGGAGGCAGCCCAGGCCGCCAAGGCGTGCTGCCTCTCAAAAGCAAACAGAAGCTCAAAGCACGCACGTAGAGACACGCAGGTCAGTTAGCCAATCGAGTATCCTGGACTCTCTCAGGAGAGTTTCAGTGGGGGAACATTCCCATGAGAGTGAAGTGGCCTCGCGTGAGAAAAGAAAGCCTGCTAATTCTGGAGCCTCTGCCTCCAAGAAATAGGACATTGGCCGGGCCACAGGAAGATTACCTACATTTAAAAGTAATAGAACCCTATTTCCTGGCTCTGTTAATAAATCCAAAGAGAAACAGACAATGTTTGTAAATACTGTAGATAAACAACATATTAATTTTTAACTATAATGTTAAGGGCTTATTACAAAAGTTAGAAAATAATGATTTTTGTTAATTTCATTTTGTCTCATGATTTTATATGTTTAACAGAAACGTTTGTAAGTTTTGATTTGAATCACGACTATTCAGTGATTTTGTTGTATTTACATCAAAGGCCAAAAACTGTCGCATCAGGGCGATATTCTGGAGGAGTGATCGTGATGGTAAAGAAAAAGTATGCCTGCTATGTTGAAAAGGTTGATGTAATATAAAATAATATGGTTGTGCTTAACATCCAAAGGATCTGTTACAAACTAATAAAGATTTACTGCTAATTTGTACTTTTTATACCCCCATATGATTCTATATTTTGGAATCATCACCAAAATGGTTATGGCATGGAAGTGCTAGAGCAGTGTATTTTGGACTTGCAGGAATCGAATGATGATTTTTATGTTCTACTAATTGGTGATTTGAATGCAAGAACAGCATGCGAAAACATTTCTTTTTCTGATGATGAATTTGATTGGGAGTTAAATACAGTAGATGTTGAAAATGATTATTCTAGAAATTCACAAGACAAACAAACAAATGTGTTTGGCAATCAGCTGCTTGAAATCTGTAATATGTTTGATTGCTTAATTTTAAATGGTCTGTGTCAACATGACTTTGATGATGGGTACACATTTATTTCATCCTCAGGAGCCAGCTTAGTTGACTATTATATCATGTCTTGTGAATTGTATGCATCTGTTGATATTGTAGCTGTAGACATAAAAAGTACTACAGAGTCAGATCATCTACCTGTTGTTATGAAGATTGTCTTGAAACCGGATGGGACCAAACAAAATGTTGAACAATCAAACAAAGAAGAAAATAGTGTTGTGGAAAAAATTATCTGGAAAGATGATAAAAAGGAAGAATTTATTGAAACACTTAACAGCCACACTATGCAGAATAGAATTGTTAGTGCATTAAACCTACTTGACAGTGACATAGAAAGATGCTCTGGAGCAATTTACACAATGTCTGAATGAGGCTAGTAGGTGTATGCTCACTAGACGTCATACCTGTCTAATAAAACTGTCAAGATGGTTCGATGATGAGTGTCGCCAGGCTAAAAAAGAGACCCGGAAAGCTTTGAATTTATTTAGGAAAACAAAAGATGAAAATGACAGACAAATCTATGTTACAGCACGGAAAAAATATAGACAGTTATTAAAGACCAAACGCCAAACATATAGAAGACAAAAGGTAGAATCTCTGGCAAACAATAGTTCAAATTCAGCTCTTTTTTCTGGAAAGAGCTTAGAAGTATGGGATGTGTTAATAAAGATAAAAATGACAAACAGCATAAAACCTACAGAGTGGGTTGACTATTTCAAGGAGGTTTTTCAAAGCAATGAAACTGTATCTAATAACTACATGCACACGAAGTAAATATGTTAGAAGAAAATGACCATGAATTAAACGGAGAGATCACAGAAGAAGAAATAAATGCAGCAATTTATAAACTGAAGTCTGGCAAGGCATGTGGAATTGATGGAATCACTGCAGAAAGCTAAAAAATGGAAGCAGTGAAGTCAGACAGTTTATATTCAAACTGTTTAATGCTATCTTCAATAAAGGTGTATATCCACTGCTTTGGTCCAAAGCTATTATTATTCCAATATATAAGAAAGGGGATCCGGAGCTTGTAGATAACTATAGAGGTGTCTCATTATTGAGCATCTTATCTAATGCTATACTTCTATATTAAATACTAGATTATATTCATGGCTAGAAAGTAATCACATGATCTGTGAAAACCAAGCAGGATTTAAAAAGGGTATTCTACAGTAGATCAGATCTTTAATCTATATTCAATTGTCCAAAAGTGCATGTCCAAGAAGGGCAAAAAACTGTATGTTGCTTTTGTGGACTTCAAAAAAGCCTTTGACTCGGTTAGACATGAGAAACTTTTGAACTGTATCAAAAGCCAGGGGGTAAAAGGAAAATTCTTTGTTTCATTATCAACTATGTATAAGTCATTACTTTCATGTATACGAATAGATAAGCCAATTATCAGAGTTTTTTGAAAGTCCATTAGGAGTCAGACAAGGTTGTGTTCTAAGTCCTACATTGTTTTCAATATTCATTAACCAGCTAGCAATGATGTGAACGAAAAAGGCAAACATGGAGTTACGCTACTACCTAATATTATGGATATTTTTATACTGCTGTTTGCAGATGATGTTGCCCTATTTTCAACAACCTCGGGAGGTTTGCAACATCAATTAAACATTTTGAAAGACTGCTGTTATGATCTTCAGTTAAATGTTAATATCAATAAAAACTAAGTAATGGTATTTAGGAAAGGGGGATTTCTTCAAAACAAGGAACAATGGTATTACAATGTATTAGGTTAGGAAGTTGTGAATCAGTATTGCTATCTAGGTTTTAGCTTTACAACAAAGATGAGCTGTAAGTTGGGTACAGAACATTTAGTCACTAAGGAAAGAAGGCAGTGGTTCATTGTTGAACAAAGTCTTTCATAGGTATAAAGAAATGAACGTTAGCACTTTTTTCAAGATTTTCGACACTAAGATTCAGCCAATATTGTTGTATTCATCAGAAATATGGGAACAACAGACTAGAGCATATTGAGAAAATTCATTTGATGGCATGCAAAAGATTTTTTAGGAGTACCTGTAAGAACACCTAATAAGATGGTTATGGCGATTTTAGGCAGATATCCACTTTTTGTCAACTCCTGTACAAGCACCATCAAGTATTGGTTCAAACTATTGCAAATGGATCAAAGTAGAATACCAATTCAAGCTTACTGCATGCAGTTAGAGCTAGACAGCAGTGGAAAAATATTGCTGGATTTCAAAAATAAGAGAAATTTTGTGTGAAACAGGTTTTAACATTGTTTGGATGCAGCAAAGTGTCGGGGATGTAAAAGTTTTCTTATGTATGTTTAAACAAAGATTAGTAGATATGTTTATTCAAGAATGGGATGGGACTCTACGAGATAAAGAGAGGTATGATGTGTATAGATCGTTTAAGAGTATTTTTGTAAAAGAGCAGTATTTAAACTCTATAGATGTCTACTGCTTTCGTGTAGCAATTACACAAGCAAGATTTAATGTTTTACCTCTTAACAATAATGTTTACAGATATAGTGATAATATCCAAGATAAATTATGTCCATTTTGTAAAACGAAAATTGAAAATGAAGCCCACTTTCTATTGGAATGTTACATGTACTCAAACTTAAGAGAAAAGTTTTTAAACAAATGTATCAATGTACCATTGCAGATATGTTCAAAGTAGAAATGATGAGTACAAACACAGTTTGTCGAGATACATTTTTCATTCTATTAAAAAAGGAAAACAATGTTGGCTCAAATACTTTAATGAAAAACTGCTACTGTTTGATATACTCAATATGGATGATTTTCCTTAGATAGCATCTTCTTTCTATGATTGGGTTATGGTTAATTTAAGGGTTTTAATCAAGAAATAGAATAAATGGTGTTTTTTCTTCTTTAATCAGTCATAAAATTGTTACTGACATAATCTTTTTGCACGATTCGGCTATGTATATGTTTATGTTTTTTCTTCTTTAATCAGTCATAAATCATATTTGTTTGTGCATTTGCTTTGCCAATGAGATGAATGAACCCATTGTTCCATCCCAAGCCCAACAAATGTATTGTGGTCCAGGCCAATGTACATTAAATCATTTCAGTGTTCAGTGTTCAGTGTTCTCTCTCTCTCTCTCTCTCTCTCTCTCATCTCTCTCTCTCTCTCTCTCTCTCTCTCTCTGTATAAGTATTGGGTTATTATTAAGATGTATCCCTACGGGCGGGGATCTGGATGTAAAAAAGCACATGAGTGCTTATTCATTATCCTCGAAATAAAAGAATTTGTCATTGTCATTGTCATTGTCTCTCTCTCTCTCTCTCTATCTCTCTCTCTCTCCTCTCTCTCTCTCTCTCTCTCTCCTCTCTCTCTCTCTCTCTCTCTCTCTCTCCTCTCTCTCTCTCTCTCTCCTCTCTCTCTCTCGCTTTTGTCTGCATACTCCTGTCTCAATCTAAATCAAATATTGCAACAAAGACGAACTTTGTACCCAAGTTCTGTTTGACCAGATTCCCTGATGGACACATCATCATCATTATCATCATCATCCATCCATTATCATCGTCTATCATCATCATCATCATCATCATAATTGCATATCATCATCACCATCATCATTATCATCACCAATATATCATCATTACCATCATCATCCATCCATCCATCCATCACCATCATCAGATCCTTGGTCTGCATGGTCGTGAGGGAGTTGGGGGGACGGGTAATACGATGGACGTGTTAGTGGACAGTTTTCTCTCCGGGCTTTTTGCAGCAGCGTATCCCTGTCAAGGCCGATCTGTCTATGGACACATTCCAGTCCATAACTATGGGGCATCTGTGAGGTGTCTCCTGCACCTGACACTAATCTGCACCTGCACTGCAGATGTTTTCCATCTCTCACAGGCATATGAACAGAGCACGTACAGATGTTTTCTTCTTCTTCTTCGAACGCTCAGACAGCAACTGTTGTTGTCTGTCATATGAGCGAAAATGCGTTGCGCTGCTGTTAAGCGCCTGACAAGTCAGGCCCAGCGCATCCGACTTCGCCATAACAGAGAATTGTTATCTTTTAAGTCTCTCTGGGGGAAAAAGGCAGGAGAATGGACCAAGACGGCAGAAAACAGACAAGAAGGTGGTGACAGGAAGAAAAGGAACAAGGCAGAAACAAAGAGAGGGATAGAAAAGAGGGAATTCCTAGCACAGAATTTCCAGAAGATGGGGATGCTATTTAGTCTGACAGGTCCCCGGCATCCCAACGGGGGAAGATGTTCTCCAACTTTCACAGGCATGTGAACGAGCTAAACAGGAGCAGCCCTCTTTCCTCACTCACAAAAATTGTGAGCCCATAGGGAAGACAGAACAGGTCACCAAGAACGAAAGTTGGACTGGTCAGTGTGCTGACGAGTAGAGGGTCGTTTTTTGCATGCAGCTTACACCTGCAGAGTGTACTTCTTAACAGTACCACTGATGAACGCCAAAGAAGAAGAAGCACAGGGAAAAAAGAAAACTAGTACCACTTACCCATGTATGGACGAGTGCCTGAAGTGGATGTGGCCAGTTCATCCTCTTTGAGCTGTGTGGCGATGTTGAAATCCGTCACATGGCAATGGCCTGTCATACAAAAGAAATTGATAAATAAAACAACGAAACATCAGGTCTGGGCAACAAGACTCCACTGTTTGTATTGGTTAAATTATCTAAATGTGCATCCGTTTACTTCTCTCTCTCTCTCCTCTCTCTCTCTCTCTTCTCTCTCTCTCTCTCTCTCTCTCTCTCTCTCTCTCTCTCTCTCTCTCTCTCCTCTCTCTCTCTCTCTTCACACACACATCACACACACACACACACTTGCAGGCAGAATAGAGGAGACACACATTAGGAATTAATCTTATAATCATTTTAATATCGCGTGGACGCATAATGGAAACACACGAAAGAAAAAAAAGGGCACCCAGAGATAGAGAGAGAGAGACAGACAGACAGACAGACAGACAGATAAACAGACAGACAGACAGACATGAACGCACAGAGGAGGAGAAGAAGGAGGCCAGAATTATGAATTGAATGTGGTAATCGTTTTGACAGCTCTGAGTCAATAAATCAGGGCCAGACAGGGCCTTGGAGATCGACCTGCCTATAAAACCCCGCCTGTTTTCTACCGCCCGCGATCAGCTCAATCTCTACGGCTATGCATCAATTGCCTTTATAGCAGCATATGCCCGCCACAGTTTGCAGCCCCGGTCGTTTTTCAGCACGCATAACATCAGGAGGAGATCCGCTCCTGCCTGCCTGCAAGTCCATAAAGAACGCTGACAATGTCCAGGAGACGATGTTTGGTGAAGACAAACACAGAGAAGACTCCTCTGCCGCCTTGGTTAGTTTCATTCATTTTTTTTCTTCTTCTCATGAAGGCGCCACTGCGTCTAGGATGGTGATATATTCATGTGTATTACACCCCATCTCTCAGTTATTAATGCAATGGATCATCAGCTGGAACGTTGGGTGCTTGAACTCCCTCAGAAGCATGTATTCAGGAAAATGTTACGGTTCCGAGAAGCTCCCACCCGAAGTGATAGTAGGTGCACTGGGAAGACTGGGAGTACAGAGTTGGGTATCTTCCATTACAGGGATGCAAATTTGAAATAATTGCTCAATTGCCTGCACGACATTGCCTGGTCGGCGCCATGACAATCATGTTACATCAGGAAACGTGAAATTTTCGTCCTGTCTCAAACCAGTCTGACCATCTATGGTAAAGACACTGCAGTCACCATAAACCTTACAATGAAGAATGTCTCGTGTTCCATGTTTCTTCTCACCAAGACACACGTCTCAGTGGCTTTTTCCTTCCCATGTTTTGTTACTGGGTAGCCTGGTGGTTTGGGCGCTGCGCGTTGCATTTGCGATCTGACGACCTGGGTTGGAGCCCAGGTTCAAGCTACCACCGCGACGCCCGTTCAAGGGGATTTTCCCGTGGAGTTAACAGTGCCAACTCCACTCCTCCGAAAGCCCTTCATATGAGACTATAAACCTATGTCCCGTGTGCAAACGCACACAGAACATCGTGCGCACACCTTAAATACTGTCGCACCTTTCGGAGGAGTAGGCTATTTGTGCCGGTGGGAACTGGACAAAATCTACGAAACCGCATGTACGCGAGGACAGGATGTAAAACAGAAAACTAGTGCTTATTCCGTTATCCTCAAAATAAAAGAATATATATATATGAATAGAGAAATGTCTTGGGGGTCTGTCGTGGAACCAGGGACATTCCCGTGTGCAAACAAACGCACGCAGAACATCTTGCGTTGAAGTCACCTGGCGAGCACTGAGGTGTGTCCGATGAGATGGTCAGCAGTATATCCCGTCACTGAAAAAGGCCACTCAGCAAATAGTGGGAGGGGGGATTCGCTACACAGTTTATTTGTCACTGAAAAAGGTCACTCAGCAAATAGTGGGAGGGGGGATTCGCTACACAGTTTATTTGTCACTGAAAAAGGCCACTCAGCAAATAGTGGGAGGGGGGATTCGCTACACAGTTTATTTGTCACTGAAAAAGGCCACTCAGCAAATAGTGGGAGGGGGGGGGGGGGATTCGCTACACAGTTGATTCGTCACTGAAAAAAGTGCCACTCAGTAATTAGTTCGGGGATTTGCTACACAGTTTATCCCGTCACTGAATAATGCTACTCAGCAGTCACTGAATAATGCCACTCAGCAAATAGTCCAAAATTCGCTACACAGTGTTGCACATTTAACTTTATGCGCATTCGTCATAATAAAGATGAGATCTGTAGCACTGGTCAAAAACTAATTCATATATTAAAAAAAGAAAGAAAGAAAGAAAAAGAAACATGGGTAGTTTCTCTCTGCTGTAGGTCTCCAATGTTCACGACGACAGACACTTTTCACAGTACAAGTTCAGTTAATCTTGAAACAAGTAAACAGAACCCTACAACCAGAAAAAATATAATGAGGAGAAAGAAAAGAAAAAGGTTTTGTTTCCAAGTTGACCTGGTGACAATGCAGTACACAAAAACCAATGGAAAAGAGAATATAAAGAAACAAGCGAGTTAAAACAAGCAGAAGGTATACCAGGTTTGCCACACTTCCACAGCGACTTGCAATTGGGGGTGGGGGGTAGATTAAAAAAAAAAGTAAGATGATACTACAGAAATGCACCTGCTTTGAGACTACCTGACATTGCTGTACTCTACGGTTTCTACTGTAACACATTTTGGCGTCAACCAGTTCCAAGAGATTGAGACACCTGCAATGTAGGTCAAGTAATTTGAGAAACACTCTTAAAACATCACTCTTAAATTGGACAAAGCTCGACTGTGCGATTGCAGTCTTCCTAATGAGATCACCGACACTGAGTAGAAGTTTGCCAGAATTTGAACAAAATTTAAGACACTTATGGGATTCAAACCTGCGACTTTCCAGGAAGACAGCCAATGCGCTAATCACTGAGCCATGGCGATTTGCATGTCTTATACATTTGGTCGGTGTTTCAGTGTAGATTTTAATATATACTGATCTTATTTTATTTCTAAAACATTTCGATTTTCAAATAAAGATACAATATGGGCAAAGGTGTAGGATTACGACCCCAACACAAACTCATCAAACAATAACATAAAGTACACAAAAAACACACTGAAAAAAATAGATTTTTACTGACTTTATCTGTTAAATCATTTGCTTGGGGGAAAATAGATTTTTACAGACTTTATCTGTTAAATCATCTTCTGGGGAGGGGGGGGGGAAAAGATTTCTACAGACTTTATCTGTTAAATCATTTTCTTGGGGGAAAATAGATTTTTACAGACTTTATCTGTTAAATCTTTTTCTTGGGGCCTCCAAATTATACCTTTACCATCGATCATCATTTTCTCTTTTAAGAAACACACATTCTAGCAGACGCATTAGAAAATGTGCTGATACAAAGACGACCAATATATTTTGTTTTCAGCAACACGCTTGGATCAAATACAAGTTATTGCAGCTCCTCTTCCCAGCTTTTATTGCCTGGCTGGGCGCTGTGCTATCAGACGTAACATCATATCAGACATTCAGTCTGTCTCCCTCCCTCCCTTCCCCCAGCCAATCAATGCAGATAGCATCTAGTGGCCCAACTCATAATTATTTCGGGCCAACTCCATCCAGTCGTAGCGTAAGGACGTCTTTTCATGCCAGGACATGCACCACTCTCAAACATGCAGACGTGCGGGGGACACGTATGCACGCAGGTGTACACACATGAGGACAAGCGTACGTGCGTGCGCACACGCATATACATTCAGATACACAGAGGCACACAGGTATATGCACATGCGCGAATGTGTCGCGCGCGCGCGCGCACAACACACACACACACACACACACAAACCGCTCGAGTTTACGTCTGCCTGTAAAGCACGTGCGCGTGAGCGCACTGCGCGGCGCACACACACACACCACACACACACACACACACGCACGCACGCACGCAAGCACACACGCAAGCACGCACGCAAAGAGAGAGAGCGAGCATATTGAGTAGCAACGTTGGCGTAGAAAGAAGTCAGCCATTACGTGTTCTTCCGCGACGCATACAAGATTAGTTATATCGCAACAGTAAGTTCTTTAACCGTTCTGTCGTTGCTGCTGTTGTTGCTCTTATTGAACAGGTATCATCATAATTAAACGTGAGCGGATTTTACTGCATTTGTTAAAGTCCATATAGCATAAGTTCATTTAGTCGTTCAATGAAACGAAACAGTAAAATATTAAAACAGTCGATTAATTACACAACCAATCTGTTATCTTTCGGCTGTAAGAGGCACTTTATGATATTTTTTGAGAATCCTCCCATACACCTTGCCTATTCTTTTCCGAGCTATGAAAGCTGCCCCCTCCCCCCCCTCCCAAAAGTCAAGACTATCTCCTCCTTAGTATGTTCTTCGTGGTTCTTCAGCCCACCCCTCATAATTATTTTATGTCAAGAAGCTCTTGAAGATGGCATCTGCAAGTTTACATGACGCGATACAAAACCACGAACGTCCTAGTTTTGGTTCTTAGAGAGTGTGACAGGTCTTGAATATAATGAACAGTCCCCTTGATTTTGCCTGACTTGACTTCCCCCTTCACCTCCCCGAGCAGTCACAGGGGCACCACACTGGAACTCAGGCTGTGTGTCTTGGGTAAACTGAATCTGGCAAAGCCCATTCCTCTCCAGACTACAGACTGCATGCTAGGTCCATTCTTATCATCCATACTACTGGCCACAGCTGGCTTTCTCTTCTGTAAAAAATAGTTTTGTTCCTACCGTGTGTGCACAGGATGTTATGACTGTGAACATTTGTATATCTTGCCAACTCGATTTCTGTTTCACCTGCCTCTCTAGCTCTGCAAGTCACTTCGTTTGGGGTGTGCTTCATTGCAGGAGGACGTACTATCCTGGAGACAGCTTCTCATGTTAAAATACTGGATCGTTTTCTGTCGTTACTTTGTAGACGCATATTCACAAGTTTTGAAGAAGACCGGTATTGGAAGTGTGCCATTTAGAGTTAAGAAAGAACGACTCATGTTTAGACAGTTTTGATCCGAGAGAATGCTGCTGGTGATTGCGCACTTCCAGAAAGCCATGACAGTTAGGTTCGCTTTACATATCAAGACCGCACCCAGTGATCCAATGTTCCTACATGAACAGGACGGGGTAGTCACATGGCCTTTCCTCTTAGAAAAAGAAGACGGTATTGGATTTTCCTGAATAAGATGAAATACACGAATTACCGGTCTTATCCATTATAGTCTTTGCAACTTTTTTCAACAACACTTGCAAAAATATTATCCCCACAATTCCCTTTGAAGCCTATAACTACTTTGTAGTTTGAAAAAAAATGCTGCAATGTCTTCGATTTTCTCTTCTTTTTTAATCACATCCGATCATTTTAAAGTTAAACTTAATCATCTCTGTATAGATGCTATTTTTTTTTGGTACATTGGACCAAATTTCCTTTTCTTATGTAACCTGCATTACTTTAGTATAAGAAACTTTTGCTGTGGTCTTCCAGTCCTAAACTGTCACCTAAAGCCTTTTTCTGAAATCCCTGAAAACCTTCCTTGATGTCTTAAGAAGCTCAAAATACGGTTTCTCCACTCTCTCTCTCTCTCTCTCTCTCTCTCTCTCTCCTCTCTCTCTCTCTCTCTCTCTCCAGTGCTAATCACTGCCATGACAGCTCTCATGGTCTGCTGACATCTGTCAGCTTAACAGTTCTTTTCTTGTGGAGCCAAATCCTATACGATATACTCTTTTTGAAGGCTTCATCTCTGGGCTGAGCTGACAGTCTGCTTCGTGGATTTCTTCTTGTTCGTAAAATGTGCTGTCGCTTTTGTCTTTTTTTCCATAAACTTCTCTTTTTCATATGCTGAAATCTAATTTTCAATGAACTCGTCTACCTTCTTCTTCCCTATTACGCTTCATCTTTTGACATCTCATCTAAAAGCTCGTCTTTTGTCGACAGGCCAAATGCAATAACTTTTTAAAACACATTTTTACACTGTTTCCACACCTCCCTTTGTCTTTTCCGATAACTCTCTCTCTCTCTCTCTCTCTCTCTCTCCCCTCTCTCTCTCTCTCTCTCTCTCTCCTCTCTCTCTCTCTCCTCTCTCCTCTCTCTGAAACCCAGATTCCTCATAATCTAAATTGTGCTGTTCAGTGCATGCGGGATTGGTTTAGACATTTTCAAATCAAAACTGACTTTAAAAGGAAACAGATAATGTTGAATTAGATAGTGGACGTAAGAGAAACTGAGCAACTGGCTCTGTGTGTGTGTGTGTGTGGTGTGTTGTGTGTGTGTGTGTGTGTGTGGTTGTTGTGTGTGTGGTGTGTGTCAAAGTCAGTCAAACTTTATTAGTCAAGTCAAACTTTATTCAATGGTCATTGAATAAGCAAAATACTTGCTTTTTTTCGTCAAGCCATCTAAGAAAGGAAAAAACAAACAAACAAAAAACATCAAAAAAAACCCAACAACAAAAAAACCCAACCAACAACAAAATAGTGAGTAAATGAGTAAACAGAATGTTGGCAACATTAGATAAATCAAGGTGTGGAAAGTGTAGAAAAGAACCATTTGAGAAATTTTCGTCAATTAGTTAAACTGAATGAAGATGGCAAAAAAACTGGAATAACATGTTGATATACAACAGGGTTTATTTGTACAGATAATTATCAGTAATACACATGAGATGGGTGGTGGGATGGGGGTGGTTAAAATATGCACAAAAATCGCTTCATGCGGATCCTTCTTTTCCTGTTCCTTCCTTTCCCCTAACTCGGAGGGGGGTGGGGGGTCGGGGTGGAATACCACACCGATGAGCTGTTTACACAATACTTTTGTACCATGCGGTGTGTCACGGGCAAATCAACCCCGGTGGAGCCCATCCTGGCCTTACCTCTCCAGATCGGATTTTGTTTTTAGGATCATAGTTACTACCCACATGACGCAGGAAGTGTTCAGTTACATGGTGACTGGAAACAGTAGAACCCTCTGACCTGATCAGCAAATATAGATAGGTGTTTAGAAGTCGTGACTGCTAGACAAAGGAAAATCATTACCACGTGTGGTTATGTTGCTCTTGACAAACGTGCCAGCTTCCTTGGAAAACCCCACCCTTACTTAATTAGACAGGCTGTAGAGAACGAAATCGAATACTTGGCCCAAAGTCACCATTAAGTCCAACATAACAGCAGTAGTTAAACAAAACGAAATAGGAAAATCGAAAGCAGCGTCCTACCCATGGATTCCCTTCCATGCAATATTTGTGATCGACTGTATGCCAGAATGATTTGGCTTTGATGGACTGTATGCCAGAATAATTTGGCTTTGATGGACTGTATGCCAGAACGATTTGGCTTTGATGGACTGTATGCAGAATAATTTGGCTTTGATGGACCGTTTGCCAGAATGATTTGGCTTTGATGGACTGTATGCCAGAATAATTTGGCTTTGATGGACTGTATGCCAGAATGATTTGGATTTGATGGACTGTATGCCAGAATAATTTGGCTGTTAGATTATTGCCTAGAACAAGTGGCTTTTCCATACGACCCCCCGTTGCAATGCTTGTTTGTTACTGCTCCGTCATAGAGACAGACGATTCTGTCAGTATGTAGTTTGTGAACCTACAGATGCAAGTACATATGTAGGTTCGCTATTGTTATCAACTTTGTCATTATCATCTATCATCATCATTATCATTGTTGTTGTTATTGTTACTATTATCATTAATGCCACTGTTACACTATACTGATTTTGACTACTAGTACTACTGCTTCAACTACTACTACAAACTGATATCACTATATCCTTTTTACTATACTGGTCGATAAACAATATCTTTCGAAACAAAAGTTCAAACGTCAATGCCAAACGAACGTGTTCATTGACCATTTACCAATAATATACAACCTTCAACTGCTCTCTCAACAGAAATTTTACAAACAGCCTCTACAGATACTACATGCATATTGTCACTTCTGAAACTTCCACAGCCTGTATAAGTAATTTTTGTATATAAATTTAATTCTTAAAGCGTCGTTATCTTGCCTAGCCTGTCGTTTATTGATAGGCAAGCCGGTCACACCAGGACAAAATGTAGGCATCCGACTGATTTGGCATCAAGATGTCTAGTACACTTACAACTGTTATGTAACCTCCAGGCAGCAGAGTTTGGTACCTAGACCTGTCGGCGGTTTCCCCTCAAAATACTCGCGTCCCCACAAATCACTTAGCGGCGGGTGTTCACTTTCAGCTGGCCTCTCTCCCTCCTTGAAGGGTCTTAGCACTACAGGCCGGGTCCAGTGTAGCAGACTGTCAAATGCCTACGGAGACCTCTTAGGGCCGTCTAGACTGGAGAGCTCTGTCATTAAATACAAGTCGCCCTTTGAAACCAGTGATTTCCACTAGACGGCCTTTCAGCGTGTGAAACCCCAGATTTGCAATTCATACCAAGCCCTCTATGTGCTCCTGTTGGTCCACCAAAGCTGTACCGCCGTAATGGCACTTTGTAATTCTATTGCCGTTATAGAACTGCTATCTTGAAGACACGCGGTTCTCTACGGAAAGTGCACTCTCGTGCGCGCACAATGCACACAGACAAACACACACACACACACACACACACACACTCTCTCTCTCTCTCTCTCTCTCTCTCTCTCTCTCTCTCTCTCTCTCTCTCTCTCTCTCTCTCGTGTAGTAATGAGAGACAAATGAAAGCAAATAAGTTGCGTGATAAGACTTTAGATATCTCGAAATCTATTTTCTGACAAAACTCCTTTTTAAGCCTCATCTTCAGAGGCGTTCTTGTCCTGCTGTTCCCTCACGGCTCATTTCAATCTCTCCGCCCCAACTACACCCAGATTTGTTCTCGCATTCTCAGGGTCAGAAGTCCACAGGGCGCCCATCAATGTCAGGCCGCCGTAGGGCCACCGACAGAGGGGTCTATAATGCTGCTGGGTCACGTTGATGGTGTTCAGCAGTGCCTGTTCTGAGCCAACATACGCAGGACACCACCTACTTAGCTCCCTACTGACGAAACTAATAGCTCAGTCGCGAAGCCAGACTGAGTGAGTCGCCCACCTGGGGTGGCAACCACCATAACATCCATCCAACCACCCTCTCCCATGAACCTCCAGCCCCGAAGGATAAGAAACCGAAAGTGAGGTCACCATGAAACAGAGCAACCATGGTCAACGAATCAAAGACAATTTTCATTTATTAAGTGATGATCGATGGTGATGACGATGTTGTAAAGATGCTGCCATGGAAGTGTACGGGTGCTTTGAGACAACTCGACAGGGTTGAACTCGACGCTTCCTATCATAATATATTCCAGCGTCAACCGGACCCAAAAGATACAGACATCTGCAGTGTGGTCAGATGATTTGAACAACACTCTCAAAATTGCATCCGTAAAGTGTATGAAGCTCGACTATACAGTCGCAGTCTTCCCAAGAAGAAGAAGGAGGAGGAGGAGGGTTATGATGACGATGATAATGAAAAAGATAATAATAATAATAAATGGAATGTGTATAGGGTTGACTCTTGCAAAGCAAACAAATCGAAGCGCTTGCACTCAAATCATTTACACGCATGCAACTTTCCACAAATATTATGATTAACAGATATCAAATTTATGCACTCACACACACACACACACACACACACACACACACACACACACACACACACACACACACACACACACACACACACACACAAACACACACAAGGCGCTAACACTGTGCCATGGTGGCTGGCTGCAGGAAGCTACTATTGGATACTCTATAATAACAGACGTGAGAAGCGCATGACGCACAAGAGCAGAATCTTCACAACACACACACACACACACACACACACACACACACACACACACACACACACACACACGATCGCACAGTTGCAAAGGAATCAAACACTTTTTAAAAAGTATAATATTCTTAAGCTCCTAAAGCTTAGACAGGGGGAGGGGGGGGGGCGGGGGGTGAAAGTACATAGTATGACTTGTAAATCCGGGAGCTCACACACTGAATGGCCGTCTTTTGGAAATGGCAGGTCTGGAAGGGCCAATTGTGTGTAATAACAGTGCACCGCAGTCTAGACAGCCCAAAAAAGGTCTCCGTGGCCATTTGACAACCGACTACACTAGTGCTGTAATAGAGCCCTCAGGGAGGCAGCGAGGCCAGCCAAAAGTGAACACCAACTGCTGGGTGGTGAACGAGGACGTACACGAGTGGTTGGAGGAAGACGCCTGCGGACGTAATGCCAATGATGACACGATCACAGCTTCTGCTGCCTGAAGGTTACAGAATGGTGATTATGACGAGAAACCTTCTACTACTACTTCCAGTAAGTTACTTAAGCTGATTTGTTTTCTTGTCTGTTTCTTCTTAAAATTCAACATGAGTTGTATCACATAACAAAAGTGCGTATAATAAAGTTAAAGTAAAAAAAAGCACGACCCTCTGCAAAACGTTAAATGTTGTGAACTATACTTGTAACTTCAGCTGGATGGTACTAGCAGCTTTGTTCTGTTTTCTAGCTTATTACTAGTTTTGTTGCAGGGAGAGGGATAGGGGGGCGGGGCGTTCCTTGACTAAAGAGAGGTCCGAGGTTCACCAATGGGGAGATTTTTGCGTATGCGACTGTTTATGTCCAACATTACGGTAGCCGCATTCCGACCTTAAGGACTTAGTAGGTTTAATTCAGAACTTGTTATAGTGCCATCAAGTTTACAGTAAAACGTTAGTTAATAAGTAAGACCAGTACTACACCTTGTGGTTTGCTGGACATTGGACCCATCAAAGTGTACGAGTCAATATTATTGCGCGTGAGTATTTTCTCATTTGTTTCAGAATTCAGATTGATCTCGCTTGTACCAAAGAAACAAGCGACCATTCGGCATTGGCAAGTATCATACACACAATTATATCAGAAATTGAAATATTCCCCTCTAGATATACTATGGTTTAAAGTGACCGCTGTTGTTTTTTTTCTTTTGTTACTTGGTTTCTTCAGGTTGCTTCGTGTTTTTTTCTGCTTTGCGAATTGTGTCTTCCCTCAAACCCATCCACCGCCCAAAAATAGATTACTTCATTTTTTGGTGTTGTTGTTTTTTTCTTTACGATGTGTGTATCTTTTCTTCTGAAAAGAGCATTGGTCTAATCAAAGTTCTCTGTCTCTCTCTCTCGATATATATATATATATATATATATATATATATATATATATATATATATATATATTATATAAGATATATATATGTGTATGTCTATATATATATAGACATATAAAAGTATGTTCTTTCGAGCCAGAAGGCCCATAGAGCGGGAGCTTATCCCGGTTTCTGTAGCGTTAAGCGAACTGATGGTTTTTTCACCACCCCTGTGACAGGACGCTAGTCTGTCGCCAGATACTTCCCCAGCAGAACTGGTACCCACTTGTACACCTGGGTGGAGTGAGGAAAATAGGAGTAAAGTGTCTTTCCCAAGGACACAACACCGAGCCGAGCGGGGATCGAACCCGCGACCTCTGGATCACGAGTTGACCGCCTAAACCACTCGACCACGGTGCCTCCTTGTATATATATATATATATATATATATATTATATATATAAATATATATATAATAATATAAAAGTATGGTGTGCGTGCGTGCGTGCGTGTGTTAGAACATTGCGCTCGCAATCTGACCACCCGGGTTCGAATCTCGTTCAAGGGGATTTTTCCCCTGGAGTTAACATCAGTGCAGACTCCACTCTCCCCAGAAGGAGACTATGAATCGAGGCCCCGTGGGCAAACGCACGCAGAACATCTTGCGCACACGTTAAATCCTGTTCCGCTTTTCGAAAGAGTAGGCCATTGTGTGCCGGTGGAAACAGAAGACAACAATTACAAAACCGCATACACACGGGGACTGGATGTAAAAAAAAAAGCACATGTGTGTGTCTTTTCCTCCTCTCGACTCTCCACAGTTAACGGAGCATCAACACGCGTAGGTGTATCAGAGGAGCTGGTCTTTTTAGTGGAGAAAATGTAAAAACTAATTCAGAACAGGGGGCGAAACAGCTTGAGTAAACATCTTACGCCACAATAATTCCAATAAGTGTGTACACGTGTGCGTGTGTGTGTGTGTGTGTGTGTGTGTGTGTGTGTGTGTGTGTGTGTGTGTGTGGTGTGTGTGTGGTTAGGGGTTTTTGTTTGGCTTCCTGGATGTTCCCGCTCAACAAGGAGATGATGATGTGGTGGTTGGAATGTCTGCAGGCAACAAAGGAACAACATTGCAGCCTGACATGAAAAATACCTCAATGTTCACATTCTTTTACCCAACTTGCCCCAAAGCTTTATTGCTGTTGTTGCGTTTTCTGTTTGTTACTTTTGTGACGTTGCTGTTGTTTGTAGTGGGGTTTTTTACTTGGGGATTCTTGATTTGTTAGTTAGTTTGCTTGTTTTGTTTTGTTTGGTTGGTTGTTGTTGTTGTTAGTTTGGCGGGTTTTTTTGTTATTGTGTGTTTGTTGTTTGTTTGGGGGTTTTTTTGCGGGGGGAGGAATAGAATACGGGAACTCAGGTGCATGGACATCGTGGAGTACCATCGTTTTCTTTCTGCTTCTGTCGTTTTGAATGGGAGTGTTAACTCGTCTCTCTTTATTGTGCACAAGAGAATAAAAATAGAACAATCTCTGTCTGTCTGTCTGTCTGTCTGTCTGTCTGTCTGTCTGTCTATCTGTCTGTCCTGTCCGTCCGTCCGTCCGTCCGTCCGTCCGTCCGCCCGCCCGCCCGCCCGCCCGCCCGCCTGCCTGCCTGCCTGCCTGCCTGCCTCCTCTCTCTCTCTCAATCGTCAACTTTTCAACATTGTTGGGGTAAAAAATGTAATACTGTTTGCATCCCTTTGTTGTCCCATGTGTGTTCTCTCTACAGCTGTCGAATAAACGGAACCATTTGTCCGGGTATAGTGATCAACCATGTGCAAGGGGCTTTAACTTCTGTTGTTGCTGTAGATGATGATGATGATGATGATGATGATGATGATGATGATATGATGATGATGATGTTGATGACGACGACGACGTCGTCGACGACGACGATGATATTGGTGATGGTGACCACAACTGCGTTGACGACGGTGATGATAATGAGGAGGTGGAGGAAAAGCATTTTAATTATGAAGGTATTCTGCTCTTGTTGTTAAAGATGTTTGTGTAAGACTTAGCATTCTAATCTCTCTGAATGCAAAATAACCCCCAAACCCAACAACAAAAACACGAGAAAAATCGGCAATAAAGTTGTATGCTAAATAACAGTTCTCCCCCTTAAACTTCATCACGTTTGCTGTTAATCAGATATGCTCTTCTCTAAAATAATATTGCTCCGGGAATGGAGTAATATGATTTCACCCACGCTTGACAGCAAATTCAAATGTATGAACGGGGAATGACTTTATCGTCTCTCACAACAAGCAACTCTATCGCAGCAAACAAAATAATAGAGAAGCAACATTGGCATAGTGCTGAGTGTAATTCGCTTTTCGCGCGGTCATGGGTTCGAACTTTTACAGGGGCACATTAACTTAGCGGGATTTTTCAGGCTGCGGCTGGTCTCAAATCAGATGTGAGTGTGCTACATGCTCAATGAGGAAACTAAGACCACACAGTCAAAAACCATCACGATACTTTGTGTTATCTTCTTGTCTGCGACTCATCCCGTTTCATGACCAACATCGCTTGCATTATCCTAATCGCGGACCCACACTGCGGGACATGCTCAGATGGCCACGGTAAGGAGACAACCGTCACTATGTCCCTGAAGCAACAGTGCTGGGCCACATGAATCGCCATACCGACTTCAAAGGCCTTCCACACAAACTCTGCAGAGGAAAACCAAAATTGGATTCATTAGGAAACGAGGGCACCGCGGGTCATTTCCAAACGACGGTTTTGTTCTATCATGTGATGATCAATGGTAATGAGAATGGTAATAATGAAGATGTGGAAGTGCACCTTACTTTGAGACTATCATCATGACAGTGCTGTACTCCACGCTTCCTCTCATAACGTATTCCGACGTTAACCGGGCCCGAGAGATGACAACACCTGCAGTGTTGGTCAAGTAATTTAAGCAACACTCAAAATTCCTTCTGCAAAGTGGATGATGTTGGTCTGTGTGATCCTAGCCTTCTCGTTCAGCTCATAGAAAACTACCTCTGGGTATAATAATAATAATAATAATAATAATAATAATAATAATAATAATGGAACTTATATAGCGCTATATCTTGCAAAGACAAATCAAAGCGCATGAACCACATAGATCCCACGGGAAAAAAGCTCAAAACGGAACCTTTTGCCTCTGACGGAATTTGAACCCACAACCTTCCTACTTGGAATGCAACAAGCTACCTGCAGTTATGGTGGCTGGTGAGTGTCATTCCCGTTATCAACGGCAGTTAGAGAATGCTGCTCAGAATTACACAACTAGTACTAGATGGGTCTATACCCCATCGGCCTTGATGGATGCCTCATTGTGTTTAAAAAGTGTCAGCACACCCTTGTCACGTAGTCTCCAAATCTAGACTTGTATATGACTATGATGTGATTGTTATTTTTCCCCGCCTTCAGTGGTGTGCAATAATTAAAAGTACACCAGAATCGATAGTTTTTCGTGCCTTGCTCATACTGACATCAGTTTCGGTTTCTCTTGCTTACGGAGTGTTTCTTGTCCAGATCTTCAGAATACAGATGTTCTGGGGAGATGGCCGTTGATAAGACTAGTTAACAGTCATTGGATGTCTCACTGAGTTTGGTTCTGCCACTGAGCTGGTGGGATTTGTTTCAAGTTTAAGTTGTACGATTCAAGTCTGCTTTAATTGCCAAACGAGAATTGTTACTTAAGTAGTCTTCATATCCTGAATCATTTTATTTATTCTTTTATATCGAGGATAATGGAATCAGCACTCATGTGCTTTTTTTACATCTAGTCCCCGTGTGTATGCGGTTTTGTAAATTTTGTCATCTGTTCCCACTGGCACACAATGGCCTACTCTTCCGAAAAGCGAAGCAGGATTTAAACGTGTGCGCAAGATGTTCTGCGTGCGCTCGCACACGGGGCCTTGGCTTATAGTCTCATCTGAAGGATCATAGACA
>CM054136.1:38414805-38474805 GCA_028751875.1 Rapana venosa
GAACCCACCAAAAAACCAAACAAACAAGCAAAGTGCCTGGATCCAATGAAGTATGTGTACGTATATGTGTGTCGGCATGTATGAAGGTGCGCATGTGCAAAATTGTACGTGTTTGTACTAATGTCCATGCATGTGAGTATATATGGTTATGTGTGATGTGTGCGTGCGTGCCTGTGTGTATGTGTATGTATGCATGCATGCATGCATGCGCATGCGTACGTGCGTGAATGTGCACACACGAGTATGTGTATGTGTAAGTTAGTGAAAAAGAGAGGGAAGGAGCAGGACAGAAATAAAGAGCGAGCGAGAGAGAGAGAATGTGTGTTTGTGTGTTTAAAATGTCTAGGTTTTTTTTCAAGTTGCAGTGCTATTTAGACCTAAATCTAAAGAGACGAAACATCAGGATGCCTACAAGGTGCTTAAAATGAATAAATGATATAATTTATCGTTCTTCATGTCTGAAATATGTTTTCGTTATTGTTTCTATTTCCAGTATTCGTGAAGCAAAAGGTCATAAAATGGAAAGATCAATATGTGAAAGCCCCGCGCGCGCGGTGTGTGTGTGTGTGTGTGTGTTTGTGTGTGTGGTGGTGTGTGGTGTGTGTGTGTGTGTGTGTGTTTGCGTGTGTGTTTATGTGTGTTTGCGTGTGGGTTTGTGTGTGTGAGTTTGTATGTGAGTGTGTGTGTGTTTGTTTGTGTGTGTGAATCAAGTATGTTGCATTTTTTTCTGCACCTGCAATTATGTATAGCGTGCGATTGTTGCGTGGAAGCGCTTTGATGTTGTTTTGAAAAAAGATTTAGAGCTATGAGAATTTCATGTGTTTTTTATAGTAGTAGTAGTAGTAGTAGTAGTAGTAGTAGTAGTAGTAGAGTCATTATTATAATTGTGTTGTTATTATTAATATCATCATCATTAACATAATTATTATCTTTATATCATTATTGCGATCATCAATATTATCATCATTATCATATCATGATGCTCTGTTTTGCAAGCATTTAAAGCCTTGTTTACATAGATTAGCACGTAGTAATGCTTACATAACTGCTTTGTGAGGGTTGTTTTTTTTGGGGTGGTGGTGTTTATTTTTCGTTCCTTGGCTAAAGCTCTGAGGTTCACCAATGGTGAAGTTCTACATTTATGACCGTTTGCCTACCATTAAGGTAGCCGCATTCCGACTTCGGGGATTGCTTTACCTATAGAATTAGAAGCATATGACTTATGAAGAACAGTAATTATGGCGACTTAGAGGACCTGAGCACACTGATGCCTTCATTCTAGAGAATGAGCTGTCCATCTGACAAACACACAAAATAAAAGAATTAAAAGAAAGAAAGAAAAAACAGACAAACAGATAGACAGAAAGACAGACAGAGAGAGAGAGAGAGAGAGAGAGAGAGGAGAGAGAGAGAGAGAGAGAGAGAGAGAGAGAGAGAGAGAGAGAGAGAGAGAGAAAGAAAGAAAGAAAGAAAGACAAGACAGACAGTCAGACAGAAAGACAGCCAGCCAACCAAGAAAGAAAGAGAAAGAGACACATAGAGAGAGAGAGAGATAAAGAAAGAAAGAAAGAAAGAAAGACAAGACAAGACAAGACAAAGCCGAAAGACCAGAAGAAAGAAAGAAAGAAAAAGACAGAACAGACAGACAGACAGAAAGAAAGAAAACACACACACACACACACACACACACACACACACACACACACACACACACACACACACACACACACACCAAAGACAGAAACAAACAAACACACACAAAGACAGAAACAAACAAACACACACACACAAAGACAGAAAGAAAGAAAGAAACAAGCAAACAAAGGAGCAGTACACACTAGAGCACCGTCATCTTCACGTCTGTGCACACCTCAGGACACAAGGGGGAACGACCTGTCCCTCACCTGTGTATAATCCTCTGACTTCGGAGGTAGTCGAGAACGAGGGTCAGCTCACACAGGTAGAACTTGACCGTGTCTTCCTTGAAGGTGACGTCCTGCTGCATGTGGTAGCGCAGGTCGCCCCCCAGAAACAGGTCCACCACCATGAACAGGTCCTCTTCATCCTGTGGGTTTAACCAAAACTTCATTGAAAGAATATCATACTTAATCGAATACACACTTATGGTAGAGCAGCAACAAGCTAAAAGCTTAATATCATGTGCTCAACAGCAATGAACAGTTCAGTATTTACGTTTGGCGTCCTGTTTAACACATACGTAGGTACAAACGCACGCGCGCGCATACATGCAAATGTACACATGCATCCGCACGTACACGCCCGGACGCATGCATGTACACACACATACACTCAAAGTCACACTCACACACTCATGTACACACAAACACGCACGCACGCACACACATGCACACACGCGAGAATAAGGCTTGCAATGCGGGTGTGTGTGTGTGTGTGTGTGTGTGTGTGTGTGTGTGTGTGTGTGTGTGTGTGTGTGTGTGTGTGTGTGTGTGTGTGTGTGTGTGTGTGTGTATGTTGTGTGTGTGCGTGCGTGTGTGTAATAATATTTATATATTATATATGTAAATATATATATATATATATATATATATATATATATATGTGTGTGTGTGTGTGTGTGTGTGTGTGTGTGTGTGTGTGTGTGTGTGTGTGTGTGTGTGTGTGTGTGTGGTGTGTGTAAATGTGTGTATGTATGTATGTATGTATGTATGTACGTGTGTATGTATGTATATATGTGTGTATGAAGGATGAAGGAGTACAAGAAGAAAGAGAAGAACAAGAAAGAGAAGAACAAGAAAGAGATGAACAAGAAAGAGAAGAACAAGAAAGAGAAGAACAAGAAACAGAATACAGTGAGTACAAAATGGTTTTAGACAACAATTTAAATCTTTATTTTAAAAAAGAAGAAGAAGACAAGCAAGAAAATGAAGGACAAGAAAGGTTTCTGGCCCTATCCACAGGCTCAGCTGAAGAACTCGTCCCATCAGAGGTGAGGTGAGGTGAAGGGAGGGGAGGCAGACTGACCTGGAAGGCATACCAGAGGTTGACGAGGAAGGGGTGGTCCAGGCGGGTCAGCATGTCCAGTTCCCGCACCACGTTGTTGATGGCGGACTGGCGCGCGCACATGGCCTTGTTCATGTACTTCATAGCGAACATCTGCTTTGTGTCCTTCTTTTGCACGATGCACACCTGAAACACACAGACCAGATGTTCCTTTGTTGGTCAAGATAAGTATGTTTATGACAGCTGAAGATTATGTGAGGGCATGGTCCCAAAACGTTAAGCCCAGTCTTTTCATTTTATGTCATGTCATGTTGTTTGTAGCTCTACCGACTACGGAAGTCACATCAGGGATGTCAACTCATTCAGTTTCAGCGGCTGCAGTGGTATTCACCTGAAGTCCAAAACTAGTATGTTCTAATACCTTCAATTATCAAACACCATCGACCTGAAAGAACCCATTAAATGACACAATGCCTGAATCATTCTAGTGCTTTGTAGAGACCTGGTTTCTCTAAGTCAAGGAGATGTCACAGAGTGCACAACTTTTATTGAACGAAATATAACATCAGCTAAACCAGACACGAAAGAAAAAGTTATCACCTCCCACTTACATAGGAGACAACGAGACACAGCCCGCAACACATGAGCTCAGTTGTTTTGTTTTTAGGTTGTGTGTGTGTGTGGGGGGGGGTTTAATTACTTCTGTAAAAATGTCTGGTTACCGAATAGATGTTCAACATAGGTTCCCTTTCTGGGAAAAACAACTTATTCCTGCGTTGTTCAGTATAAATCATAACTACGTCAAAATAGTTTCTTCAGCAACTGATTTTTAACCAGACTGCTAAGTCAGTTTGTGATTATTTTCCTTAAAGTTGGTAATATTTTAACGGAAGACATATCAACATGTACACCTACTCCTCTAAAGAAAATCCTTATGTGACTGTTGCCATACGTGGGAAAATTATCTGCTTAAGTAAGGTCTGTTAAACTTTTTTAAAGTCGTATCTTCTTTGAATGTATATTTTGTAGCTTATAATTCTAAATGATATTCAAGGACGTAACAAATGTGGCATGTGGACTAGTCCTCCCAGACTTATGCCTTCAAAAATGAGCTTGAAACTTAAAACAGCTGCAGTCTTGTGGAAAGTTTTGCTGTATAGGATACTTCCGGATTCCGGTTTTCTAAACACAATCAATTCTGTAGTGACTGCTACTCAACCAAAGAGATGGCTATAATACTGGTATGCACATCTAGAAAGAAACACAAAGTTTAATGAAACAGTTGGCAAAAAACGAGGCCCACTCATTTTCAGAAACTGTTTCCCCATCCCTAGGTGACTTAATAGCTTTTTTTTAAGTTTGCAAGTTTGAGTTGCAGTGCACATGGTTACATGTGATAGTAACCTGTTTACATGTAACAGGAGGCAAAATTGGTCAGGCTTTTAGAATAATCATTTTCACTTGTTTATATCCGACTACATATTTAATTTTCTATTTGATCAGGAATTCAAACGTCTTTTTTGTCTCTAGACAAAAGATGCCATTGATTTGATTTACTAATAGAGGAGTATTGGTTTGGCTGTTCAGGTAGCGTCCTCTTTCATAAAATTCGTCTGTTTTCTTATCTCCAGTGACCCAATTGTAAGACAATATCCACAGCATGACAAAACACTGAAGCACTGCCCTGTTTCTAGAGGTTGATGGTTACAGAATTCAACACGCTGACTATGAGAACGCTGTACAGCAGTGATAATCAAGCACTTTGCCTCCCTGGTTCATATCTGGTCGGTTTTTCCGGCACCGCTAATTTCTTCTCTCTGCTCTTTTCAAAGGTGTGGAGGTAGTTCTTTCCGAGGCTGAGATGTGTGCTTCTATAAGAGTAGGTTAGCCGAGAAGAGCTAACCTTACCGACGCTCATCTAAAGGCGCTTGTATGCATCCACTGTGTGACCGAGGAGATGGCCGTGCTATATGGTTTTAGCCATCAGCACCTGGGCTTTATCACAGTTCTTGATTAAACCATTGACGCTGGGGGCAACAGCAAAGTGAGAGGCTGTATGACCAGTGGCTTTCCCACTCATGGAATTCCACTTTACAGCTTAGTCTTTAGTGATCGACTATGACTCTGACTAGGAGGCTTGACTCGCACAGTCCATATGTGCTGCAGCCCTGGGGGCTGGTTGACCTTTGGAGAACATCTCCAACGCTGACTGTCCTTATACCCACTTGGCCGAGAGAGTGGGGATGTACTGTGGGCAGGGCATTTCCACTATGATCAAATTTCTGCCCAATTTCCAAAACAGCAGCTGCCTCCTCTGCTGTTTTGGAGGTCATCGTCGGACACGACGGACAAACATACACATACATACATACATGGGAGAGTGATCGGGGCAATCCCCTGTTATGTTTTATCTTTGTTCACGTAACTTCACTACACTTTGCCCCTTCCATGTGCACTTTTGAGTATAAGCGTGCCTCCTACTGTACTTACAGTCTGTGTGTGAGAGAGAGAGAGAGAGAGTGTGTGTGTGAGAGAGAGACAGACAGACAGACAGACAGAGACTGAGAGGTAGGGAAGGAGCGAAAATGAGAAAAAGAAACACACACACATACGCAAACACACACACACACACACACACACACACACACACACATAATATATATATATATATATATATATATATATATATATATATATATATATATATATATATATATATATATATACACTGTAGACACACAGACGCGGAATTAAAAAAAGGATTGCACAATCTCCGCTAAGCCAGATATACGACTTGCACCTGATTAAAATTCAATCAGAAAAGGCTTCCAAAACCTCCTGAATTTTTTGGGTCAATATAAGCTGGTTTACTTCACGAAAAAGTATATTTTGGGGCATTATTGAAAGCTTTAGTCATCGAATTACCTATAAACAACTCTCTCTCTCTCTCTCTCTCTCTCTCTTCTCTCTCTCTCTCTCTCACTCACTCACTCACTCGTACACATACACACACACACACACACACACACACACACAGAGTAGGGGGTAAAGTAAATGATCTAGTATAATTCTGAAGTAAATCAAAGTGCTCTTGTCATTTCAATCCCCTTCAGTCACCAAAATCTCCCATAAAACATAAAAGATGCTGAATCATGATACCCCCCCCCCCCCCCCCCCCCCCCTGAAAATCATTACAGAATTTTACTCTATTTTACAGATTACTTTGAACTAAGCTCTGTAGACATTTACTCTCTGTATTTCACAGATTATTTTGCACTAAGCCCCATAAATTTAAACTCCATACATCTTACGGGTCATACTGAACTCGAATCTTACACCACTGAAAAGTATAAATATTATCTCACAAAACCCTTTTCTGGCGATCCTGGGTGCATGTCCCAGTATGGTGCGAGCAATCCGCAAATTCCTTTTCCCTAAAACCATCAACTACATGCTGTGAGGACTTCGCCTTTGGTTACGTCATGCTTGCATATACCCACCACGCACAGACACAAGTACAAAAAATAAGCTAATGAATGCGCGAACGCGCGCGCGCGCGTGTTTGTGAATGTGCTTGTACGTATGTGCGTGCGTAGGTGCGTGCAACTGTGCGTGAGTGCGTGCGTGCGAGCGTGTGTGTGTGTGCGCGTGCGTGTGTGCATGAGTGCGTCTTGTGTATGTATGTGAAGGGAGAGAAGGGGGTAGAGAGATGCAGACTAGACAGAATCAGAAACAAAAAGACAGATTTGGGAGAAGACAAAAAAACCTCCCCCAAAACCAGAGGCATCGGAATGATCGTTAAGGTAAGAGACAAAATGGAACTGGCCTCACAAGAATCAATAGAGAGCCAGACAGACAGACACACAGACAGCAGGCAGGCAGGCAGAGCCTGGAAAGAGCTGGGGATGAACTTGTCAATCAATGAGCCGCTCCACGCCCTCCTCAACTCTCCGCTCAGCAAACAGGGCCTGTGTGAGCAAGGAATTGCCAGTTGCTGTTGCTGCTGGGCTTTCTGAGCCAGACACAATTCCCAGTCATCCCCGCGTCAGCGCAGCCACACTTAATAGAGCTGGGTCCTTAAGGTGAACAGCATCTGCCAAGGATGTGACAGTCAAGGAGCTCAAGGCATCAAGTAGTCCCTCTTTTTCATCTGTTGCCTAAAAAAACCCTGAGGTCCGGCTGTTTACACAGGGGCTGACACGCTTTTGTAATGCACAACTTTGAGATGGTTCACTGCTTGTTGCAGTCATCAGCTAAACAAATCCAGATTTCCTCTCCTTCTTCTGTCACTTGGCAATCTTGTTTCATGGTCAACAGTGGGATCTGAAAAACAGAGCTGTATCACACCACTGCTGGTTGGAGAGAGGGCAAAGGAGGTGGTAGGAGCATTTAAAAATGTAACCAGCTGTCTTGCTTGGGAACTGGACCTAAGCTGGAAGATCATGGTACGAGCCTTATCAGAATACTACAGTAGTGAAATTCTACCTGGGACCACCAGCTTGTGCCTAGTGTTCTCTTACATGGGCTCAGTTGCAAGTCTGAGAATGCCTATCAAATATTATTCACTGAACAAACACCGCTTTGACTTTTTTCCCCACGACCTGACCAACAGTACAAAGTTCTGTACTGTTTGACCCTGACTAAAACTAAAATATCATTGTAAAAAAAGAAGAAAGAAAGAAGAAGAAAATAAGAATATCTAGTGAAAACCCTTGGTTCAGTCTCAAAGCTCAGCTAGCACTCTCAGGTGTCACTCTTAGCATGCTCATCTTCATTGATAATCAAATAATAAAGAAAACCGTTCCTGATTAAATGGCACTGTTTGACCCTGACTAAAACTATCATTGTAAAAAAAAAAAAGAAAGAAAGAAGGAGAAAAGAAGAATATCTAGTGAAAACCCTTGGTTCAGTCTCAAAGCTCAGCTAGCACTCTCAGGTGTCACTCTTAGCATCCTCATCTTCATTGATAATCAAACAATAAAGAAAACCGTTCCTGATTAAATGGCTTTTACTGCCCTGCCCTCATGGCATCTTCACTTCCATTCGTCTCCTACTTTCACTCCTGTGGTGATTATACATTACGGTCTGAGGATACACCGGGGAACTGTCGTTAAAAGAACATAGTGCCGGCCACAACTCCAAAATGAACATCCTCCTCAGTCTGGCTCTGCTACTAAAATATGTTTTATATTGTCAGTTGAGAACTAGAGTGTAGTGACTTCCTGGACTGGAATGGGCATCGCAAACTTCACCCAAATGATTCAGCAGCAATGTAGGGCCACTGCTGGCTAGTCGCCTACAGTCTGCCAGATACTGATGGCTCTCGGCGGACTGTTGATAGATGGGTGTGACAGAACAAGCCAGAATGGAGTTGTGACAAGAGATTTGAATAAGGGAATGGCAACAGTTACGCGAGAATCAAGCTGATAGCAGCCCGTTTCTCTCCTTTCTGCCCTCCAAGAGGTTATCAGGTGCAGTCTTTGCAGGTGTGCTGATACCGTGTTTCAAATTCTAAAGAAGAAATTAAAAGGTAAAAGGTAAAGGTGTCCCATTACCTATATGGTCGAAGGGGAGCGAGATGTCAGAGACTTCAGATTCTCCCGGGGCTAGCATATTGAGGGCGGCGCCCATCTCCTCTCCCCTTTACCTTCCCAGACCCTAAAGAGGGCAGGTACCCATTTACAGCTGGGTAAACTGGAGGACTGTACTGAAGCCAAGGCATGCAAACGGTCACCCATCAACTTGGTAACCACGCTCGACGCTGCTTAACACTGGCTTGGGGAAAGCGAGTGCTCTGACCACCGAGTTATCCCTTCCCCAGGGAGAGATTAATAAATAGTAAATGCTGCACATCTAGCTGAGGCGGGGGAAAAAACCCACTGCCAGCAGATGCCAATGCCGAGTTTTCTTACAGAGGGCTGCTGGGAGAAGAGTGGCGCTGCTGCGTAAAGGGACTAAAAATATAGCCAATATAAGTGTCTCGATCTGTTCAGTCACAGAAACATGATGCTATCCTTCTTTAGGATATACTGCGCAACGAAATCTTGAAAGCAGGGAACGGATGTTTTTACACCTTCTCTTAACGCTCATGGGCACAAAAAGGGGGTTGAGAGAATGTAGAAAGTTTTGCCGGAATGAGGCTGTAAAAATGATTAACGTCTCAGGTTTATCAACAAACAGCCTCCCATAATCTCTTCACACCCACTAAGATATCTTCCCGAAACGAAGCATCAGTCTCTAATCAGCCATGACCTGACATAACGATTTTGTAGAGAAAGTTGAGTACTTTGTAAACAAAGACTTCTCTCAGACACGAGCGACAAAAAGTTTGTCCTAGCATCAGTGCCTGATCTACGACGAAAGAAAGAATAACACAATCTGGATTATATGGTACAGGTCGATTGATACTGCAGTGTTTGGCTCTCTCTCTCTACACACACACACACACACACACACAACCACACACACACACACACACACACACACACACACACACACACAACACACACACACACGAGCGAGCACGCCACTGCTCTAATAAAAACTAAAACTGAAAATTAAAAAGCATGCAAACTGTCAACACCCACGCTATTTCCAAGGATGTAAAAAACAAAAAAATCAAACCAAAAAATTTCGAAATGTCTCCAAAAGCCATTTCTGTGTTTTCCTCTAACAACTGAGTCTGAAATTACCCGATGACAATAGTGTTTTTAACCGCAGAAAAAAAACCTCTATAGCATCGTATTTCAAGATATCGAACAGCAGCAAAGAAATTCTAAAACGATCCGCTGAAACAAGCCACTAAATTCAGCTGCTTGTGCACTGAGAAAGAAAAAAACTTGTTCAAGCTCTGAACATTTTTCTCAAAATAGAAAATAACAGAGCACAGAAAGATTTTTGCACACTTTCGGAAATGTGTTTAGCCAACGCTACTTTTCAGACATTCTCGTGATTGCACATTTCCCAACAGATTGTATTGGCTACACGACCGAAAGAGACTTTCAGAAACGTATGCGCAATGTACACAGATTTCTCCCATGTTTCAAAAGGACGGAACTAGGCTGACAATGCATTAAAGCAAGAAACTCAAAATTGGATATAGTTTGTGTCTAACGTTTGACGTAACACGAATTTTCTTTTTTGTTTTAAATTTCACTGTTCATGAACGAACATTAAAGAATGATCTTAAATGTCCACTTTCCACATGTTTGCAGCCTACATTCGACGCTCTTAATGTTTGATATAGTCATTTACAGGAAGCAGGCAAAATGATTGTGTTGTAACAAATGTCTTAGCATGCAGCAAGGAAACTACAACTTTGTGCCAAGTCTGATGGCTGCTCACAAATACGATTCCAGCTTGAACGTCACAGATTTTAGGCTAGTTTACCCAGGGTAGGTAGCCGGATGTTTATTGTCTACACACGATCTAAAAATCATTTTAACTAGTACATAGTTTTAGAAACAAAACAAAATACGACGTTCCACAGTTCCATATTCTATAAATAGGCCATCAAAACAACAGAACCCCCGTTTTCTCACATAATTATGAATCCTTACTCTTTCAAAGTTCTGATTTATTTTTAACTCATTTTTATGCATTTGAAAAACGAGGGCAACTAAAAAGACATCTGGATTGTTGCAAGATTTCCCGGACTGACTGACCCCAATATTCTCCCTCACAAGTCTGTTGATCTTCCCAAGATTTATTGCCAGCTGACGTGCCATGCTGAACATTCCTCCGCTCTATTAGAAACATGTTCACAGAAAATAAGGATGAGGGGCTGCAAAGGTTCACAGAGATGTACCAGCCTCAAAGCTCAGAGATTTAAAGGGATAGCGAACGTCAGCCACAGAGCTTGAAGATGAGCTGCAAACTGTCAAGCCTTCAATCTACCCGACAAGAAGCCCATTGATGGGAAACATGGTGATAAAGCAGGTGAAAATGAGATAAGAAGTCTGAGAACGACAGCCAAAGCACAGCAACGACAGACTCTTTCCCGCACGTTCCTAACGGAGTCTGAGCGCATTAACAACATTCTGTTGAGAGGATTACATGAGGAAAACATAAAATCTCATGTTATGTTGTCTCAAAATATCGTTCTTTCACAGAACATGTTTACACATTAATTTGCTTCTGCGCTGTTTACAACACTATTGGAGCGTTCCCATTCGGTCGCAAACATCCATTGACATTAATACCTCCGGTCTTCTACCATTCACTAAACAGGATGGGGTTTAGTCGTTATGGATTTGCTTTTCTTGTGCTGTATGGGAATCAGATATCACGCAATCGAGTATCATCCATAGCAAGACCAGCAGCACATAATAAACACGGAGCACAAAGAATTGTTGAAAGAGCAACAGAAAACAAACACGCGCATTTACATACGAGCACGCATACATACATACCTACTCAATCACACAAACGCGCAAGTGCACATACGAGCGAGCGCGCGCGCGCGCACGCGCACACACACACACACAAACAAGCAAACAAACAACAAACAAAAACATACACAAAATAATGGGCGGCAAGGAAATAGGAATATGACCACCTTTCTGAGCTACATTGTGGTCAAGCACTCTCTCAGTAAACGATCTTTACTTTGTCTGGGTTTTAGTAGATCCAGTGTAGTGTTTATTAAATATCCCACGTACTGTGATCTCGGTGACCTCTGAACTTCGTTGAAAAAGACATCGATACTGAAGCTACCGATCTGATTTTCACAGTTGTTCGAATTACTTGACCAACACTGTAGATGTCAGTGGGTCGGTGGTCTAGAGCTAACGCACCTGCCTAGAAAGCGAGCAGTGCGGAACGGTTCGATCCCCTTTTGTGCCCAAAACGTTTCGCCCGTCCACTAACTTTGAAGTAGCGGGTGCTAGCTTTCGGTTGAGACAATAAACCGAGGTCCCGTGTGCAACCTACATTCAGTGCAAGTGAAAAGAACCCACGGCAACAAGAGAGCTGTCCCTGGCACAATTCTGTAGAAAAGGCCACTTTGATAAAGAAACAAATACAACTGCAAACAGGAAAATGAAAAGAAAAAAGAAATAGATGGCACTGCTCTTGTAGTCACACGCTCTCCCCGGGGAAAATGGCCAGAATTTTACGCAGAGAAATCTGCCGCGACTTAAAGTGGTAATCAGTTCAATCCAATTCATTGTTCAGCCTGGCTAGCGTAGGGTTACGCTAAGGGAAAAAAGGTCTAAGTACAACCCTGTCACGAAGTCTCAATAGTCAGAAGATTCCTATGGCATCGTCATTATCATTATTCTCGTCTTCAGCAGTCGTCATCCAATAAAACAGACAAACACACACACACACACACACACACACACACACACACACACACACACACACACACACACACACACACACATACACACACACAAACGCTTTCAGATTCCATGGAGCTTGAGGTCAGGTCATCGGAGAATATTTCCTTCTATATCGATATATTTGCTGAATTCGTATCTGAGAGATCTCAGCCACACTGTCGTTGAAAGGGCGTGCTCACCCACACCATACTACGGCAAATACCTCCGTCTGACGCTACAATTTAAGCTGTACTTCATAACAGTCAGACATTCAGAAAGCAACGCCCAGTGCGTGCTTCATCACATCAGTACAGGTACTGCTAAAGAGACTGAGCAGCATGGCATTACCTGTTCTGGGTGGAGGCCCCTTAGCAAACGTGGCTGTTGGCTGACTCCAGTGCATGCAGACAGTGGAAATGTGTCTCTCTTGTAATGGACTATGGATAACCAATGTGAGTGCAGCAGCTCTGAGGCATCACAGGAGATAAGGCCATGCATCATTGCCACAAAGGAACGTCATAATATCATCGGCAGATGTGAAATTTCTAGTGTTTTTGTTATTGTCAAGTATTATAGAAATCGTTTCCGTACAAAAGACTTGTTACTTGGCCGAATTTACTCTCTCTCTCTCTCTCTCTCTCTCTCTCTCTCTCTCTCTCTCTCTCTCTCTCTCTCTCTCTCTCTCTCTCTCTCTCTCTCTTCAAATATATAATACATACATACATACATACATACATACATACATACATACATACATACATACATACATACATACATGCATAATCATCGCAGCTATTCCATCATCTCTTACTCATTCTCTTCCATTCCCAGCAGACAGGTCATTTCCTGCCCTGCTCTGCCCTGCATATGTCACCAAGTGTGACCGATTCTTGGTCAGCCTGCCTTCTAGATCAAGCACAGCACTCTGCTTCTGTGAGCGGAACGCAAGTTTCTGAAGAAATGTGGAGGGAAGAGGGTGGCAGTAGAATAAGGCGACCATCTATGTTTATCTGTTTAGAGCTTTTCACTCTTTACCGATAAGTGAAGTCACTAGTGTTCATTCCAATCTTTGTTTCCTGTTTGCCTGTAACTTTGCCTTTTCTCCATGATGTGACCAGATGAAACAAGAACTTCAATGCTCATACATAGTTCTCAACAGTTCAGGCTATAATAGCAGCTTGGATTATTTCCTACAACTAAACGAGACTGAAAGAAAGTCAAGAAGATTTGCTATAGAAATGCAGTTTGTGCAATAATCTGCTCTGAAATGTGTATGTGTGCATTCATTTCCTGTCTACCTGTCTCTCTACCTGGCATACATACACATGTGTACACACATAGAACACTCTCTCGTGAAATTACCCATTGTTTCAATCAGAAACGAGTTTTGTTTAAACAACTCTACCCTCTGAAACAACTCTAAACAAAAAATGCCACGACAGATTGTGGTCAAACTGAACCTCTACCATTACATGTCCAGTGTGTGTTCCATTCTGCAATGCCAGGAAAAACAAAATGGCCCCAAGTAAAGGCGAATGGCATCCTCAGCAACATCCCAGTGACAGCCACACAGCACAATGGCAATTGCTCTCCTTTATTTGCACAGCGTTGGCTGCTTTCCTTATATTATTACTGCTGTGCTGGAGCCAGACTTAATTGATAGCCAGCTGCTCCACTGCCTTTTCCTTCACCTTCCTCCGCTCTCTGGGGAAACGCTATTTCCAGTCTTGTTGACGGGGAAGGGATTCTTGTTTAGCATGCTTTGCACATCAGGCACACCAGTCCAATGAGTGACTGGCCTGTGAGAGAGTGTGAGTGGGTGGGTGAGTGGGCGTGAATGGAGAATGATTTGATAGGCACAGTAGGGGAGAGGAGTACTGGTCTGGAATTACTGGTACTCTGCTTAAGTGTTCGTCCTCGGATTTTGACAATCTCATACATCAACTTAAAAGGCAGACCTACAAGCGCTTTAATTATCTTTGTAAAGCAGAAGATCAATATGCATGATAAAGATCTTGTCATTTAGTTCAGTGTTCAATGGGTTACAGAAACATGCACATATCCAGCATGCATCCTACAGCCAAAAAAAATGTGCTGCTCTAAAGTCGGAAAGTGTTGGCTGAGGCCAGAAGGAAGACCTCCTGTAGGTCACCAGCACAGGAGAAGACTAGGCATTATGCATCCCACCCACAGAAGAGAGAGAAGATTTCACTTATAAGTTATTTTGCTGTGTTTGCTTCACGTGTTCCTAGTCTGTCAACATGGAAGTGAAAGCCAGCTAAGGCTGGTGGTAAAAATGACACCTAGCATGCAATCTGCAGCCTGGGAAGTGATAAACTTCACCAGGTTCAACCTGCCCAACACACACTGCATGAAAATTTGAGTACAGTGTCCCTGTCCTGAAGAACAAAAATGTAATTACAAATTTACCAGGGTACAATTTTTCATTTGAAAGATGAAAAAAATTCCAGTAATGTATACATTTATATACAATCTCTACATACAGTTACGATATCATTCATCTTTGCAAAATAAACAATTCGCATGCCGTACGTTGCTGTTCATCATAGTCTGCTTCTAAAATTTGTTTCTGCTGCCTTCGTCACAGAGACTGAGCTGTCCATCTGACACTTATTGATAAATGCTAATACTTTAAGCTAGTCATTAACAACAGAATGTACGCATCTTTGGTTTGAATGGGGTTTTGTTCTTTCATTAAACAAGAAACAAATATAATGTAAAGAACCTGATCAACACAGCAACAACAAGCCAGTAGATTATATCATGCAATAGCAACATTCATATAGTGGCGAATGATCTCTATACTGACCAAAGAAGATAGTTAAAAATTACAAATCAAAATGATAACAGCATTAACATCCAATAGAAATAAAATGATTGATTATAACAGCATTAACATCCAATAGAAATAAAATGATTATTTCCAAAATACTGAAAAAATAAACAAGTATGTGACAAAATACTAGTATACTTTGGTCTTCTGTTCATTTCAACAACAAAAACTAATAGGAAGAAAAGATAAATCAACAAAAGTAAAAACAGGTACACAAACAAATGACAAGTGGCAAGATGAGATGATTAGATCGTCAGAAAAGAAAACAGCAAACAAACGAATCAAGCAACAAACCAGCAAACAAACAAACAAAACAGACAGAAACTTCAAGACTTAGGAGGCTACTCAAACACTGAGTATACTCAGATCATTCGAACTATACCAATTCTGTGCAATAATTTGACATTCAGAAACGTTTTGAATCAAAAATAAATTCATGCAAAATTCATTTCATATGGAAGGTCAGTATCGCCTTTAAAAAAAAAGATCGGCACATGTATAGTTATTGCATTTCCACAAGCATGATTAGCATGTAAACAATACAGCAATTGGTGTTCAGCTGTCTCTAGGGTAACCCTTCAATCGCAGACTGGACTGTTTACTAAATGACAATTGAACAAGTCCACTCCCAAGTCACAAATTCCAAGACATAGCTGGCTTTGTGTTAATTTTTTTATGGCAACTTTGTCTTTAACCTGGATATTATTTGCTGCTTAAATAGCTTTCTTACTGAATGAAGTTAACCCATATACATACGAACATAGAGTTCCTATCATAGACAATAAAGATGAACAATACAGAGAAGAAAAACTATAAGTTTCTTCCGACAAAAATATAAACTGTAACAGAGAAGAAAAACTATAAGTTTCTTCAACAAAAAATAGAAACTGTAAGAAATTTTACAGTAAAAAACATTTACTAAATACACAATAAAGTCAATTAAATACATATAAGTCTGTGCATACACAGCCTATTCATTAGAGAGCTTCTGATTCATAAGTGTAACCATGCATTATTCATTACCTTTGCACAACTCTCTCTCTCTCTCTCTCTCTCCTCTCTCTCTCTCTCTCTCTCTCTCTCGCACTCCTATGAAAACAAATACCCCCCCCCCCCTTAGTAATGAGGCCAGCAAAGCTCAATTTGTAAGTAATCTATCTTACTGCTGTTGAGCAGATTGGAAAGATATCAGAAGAGGCCGTGGTCACATTTGCTAGGCCAAGTCCAGTGAGTGCCTCGCACTGTCAGTGAAAATAAGTTTAACTGCTCACAGGAAACCCTTCAATTTGAGGTGAGTCATACTGTCAGTACTAAGCATCAAGCAAGTGGCAGCGACATAACACCAGGGAAATTGTTTTTCTTCACTTGCACAGCATTCGCTGCTATCCTTACTGCTGAGCTGGAGCCAGACTTAATTGATAGCCAGCTGCTCCACTGCCTTTCACTTCACCTTCCTCCGCTCTCTGGGGAAACGCTATTTCCAGTCTTGTTGACGGGGAAGGGATTCTTGTTTAGCATGCTTCGCACAGAACATGCACCAGCCCAGTGAGTGAATGAAACATGCGTGCTTGTGGGTGTGTGGGTGGGAGTGAATTACACACGCACCACTTCAGTGAAAGGCATGTGGGTGTATGGGAGAATGTGATGAATGGGAAATGATGCTATAGCCATGAATAAGATAGAGGGTACCTACTGGAATTGAGTGCTACTTATCTAAAGGTTTGTTTGCTTTCTTGCCCTCACTCTTCTTCCATTGTTTAATAACAATGTTTAGTCATACGTCAGAAGTTCAGAAATGTGTAACAGTGTTCTCCATTATTTTTTTGGTGTGCAAAGCTGATGTCACTGACAAAGCCAGCCTGCTGAATTTGCCTCAGAATGACTTTATAGGACATAGAGGAAGGAGGGGGGGGGGGGGGGGGGGTTAACTGTTTTCACACCATTTATGTTATCTAAATCTGTTAATCTTCCACAGTCTCCATATTAGTCCATAGATTTCTGACAGAATCACAAAGTGTTCATGGCTATGCTATTAATTATCAAACTCACTGACTACTGTATAGTTATAGTCTTTGCATTATAATGCACACGAAAGTACCAGCCAGCTTCAGCCAGAACATATATTCTTTGCTGTGCAGCTGTTGCGTCATTCTGAACCAATACAGATTCTAATACCCTTGCTGCTACTGCTGCTGCTGCTCCTACAGCTACTACTGCTGCTGCTGCCGTTGCTACCTCTAATGTTCCTGCCATTTATGTTGTTGTCACTGTTGCCGTTGCTGCTGCCGATGATGATGATGATGAAATGATGATGATGATGATGATGATGATGATAATACTATCACCATCATTATGTATGCGGCACATATTGTTATGTAGAACAACAGAAAATGTTATAGTTCTGTGGTTCAGATATTGATAATGGACAAACGATATTATTTACACGCCATCCTCTACTGGTATCTGCTGGCATGATTGATTTAGAGTCATGGATGCAAGATTATGCATTCATATGCTTGTGCATGAGTTTAGTCAAACTATCTGGGGCCGTCAGGCGCGCGCATACACACACACACTTATACACGCGCGCACGCATGTGCTCCAATAAGCAGAACAACAGGACTACTATTCATTCTTACGAATCAGAGTCAGTAAGTATCAGCGGGTTTGGTTTGTCTGGTGTGTCAAGACGGAGATTTTTCTTGTTAAATCATTTTATTTCTTATTTAACCAGTCACGCTCTATTACTGTCAACTGAACTAGTCAAGATGTTCTCATATTATTATTTTCTTGTTCATAACTCAGCTACAACCTTCCTTTTTCTGACGTCAAAACAAATACAGTTTTCAATAATCCTAAGTTCTTAAAAATAATTACATCTGAAGCTTGTTTACAAACCAAAAAAAACCGTTATTGAATATTTATTGATTTCTGAATTAGATCAAATGAAGTAAGCTTTCAAGAACGAATTGAACTAAAATAAAAAACAAAAACATGAACTAAACTCTACAAGAATGAACTGAGCTAAAAACAGACACAAAAAACCGACTAAAGAAAAAGAAAAAAATCCCATTTGCAGAAATATGTTTTTCAAAATCAAATAAAACAAGAACAGTGAATCAAATCACACACTGTATGTATATGGGTTAGACTTGGCTTAACAATCAGAAATCTCATACTTCTGAAGTGTATTCTTTTCCTCATTTCGTCGAGTGTTTGATCATGTTTACACTGTTTTCCTCCACTGGCCTCATTACGCTTCTGTTTTAGCGCAATGAGACAGAAACAGAAGGCAGCCCGACTAGGACCGGGTTTTTTTTCCTGACGCGCTAACAACCGATCAATACAGCAACACCTTGAGGAGACATCGTAAAGACCTGACTTTACAGCCACTGCACCTTCCTTCTCTTTCCACTGACCGGTCCACCTGCAGTCTACCTTCTGCCTTGTCACAACTTTCACTTAAGCACTAGCAGGGATATTTGAGTACGGAAAGTATACATGATCGCGAAACTTCACAGACGTGTTGGCGTTAAAAGTATTTTGCGTTTGGTTAAGTTGCCAGCATACCTTGAAACAGGTATAAAACGGGGTAGGGGAGGGAGAAAACCCAAATTAACGGAGCTATTAGCATTTCCCCCGAATAAGAGAGAAAATGCTTAATTATATCATCTGTTTTTGTTCTTGCAGCACGTTCAGGATCAATAAGCCTGTAAAATGTTAACGAACAGCCAGATTTGTGTTAGTCCTTGTTCCTGCCTTAGCTGCCTTTGTGTATATACATTAGCAGAAGGAAATACAAACTTGGTGTTCCATTTTTCATGAAGTGTTTGGATTGGTTGCCCTGCGCTCTTTGTTTACCTGTATGCCAACTAGTGGATGGTGTCAGCATCTCGGCTTCATGATCTAAGACTTTTTTAAAGGAGGAACACAAAAGGTTAACTACCTGTTTTCATCCATGTCTCGAAAACTCATTTTCTCTATCCTTTCTTTTACATTAACACTATACTACTACTACTACTACTACTACTACTACTACTACTACTACTACTACTACTACTGCTGCTGCTGCTGCTGTTGCTACTGCTGCTGCTGCTGCTGCCATTACTATTACTGCTACTACTGCTGCTGCTGCTGTTGCTACTGCTGCTGCTGCTGCTGCTGCCATTACTATTACTGCTGCTGCTGCTGCTGCTTCTGCTGCCACTGCTACTACTATTTTTACTAGTGATGATGATGACGATGACGATGACGATGACGACGACGACGATGATGATGATGATGATGATGATGATGATAGCAATGTAACAGAATAAAGATATTCCGCTCCAATCTCTACAACAAGCCCAGAGCTACAAAGCATGATCAGAACAATGGAGAGTGTTGTCGCTCCAGACACAAGTTCTAAACATCACCAGGACGGTTAAGTAAATGATGTGAGAGGTCAGAACTT
Organism: Rapana venosa; assembly: GCA_028751875.1. Lineage (NCBI taxonomy): Eukaryota > Metazoa > Mollusca > Gastropoda > Neogastropoda > Muricidae > Rapana > Rapana venosa. The sequence continues at coordinate 38,434,418 of CM054136.1, forward strand.
ATCGCCCGATGAAATGAAATCTCACACAATTTGCCAATTTGTCCTTTTTTTAATAACACACAGTGATGAACTTTTGCTACTTTTCCAAGCGAGAACAGTAGAAACATAGGCAAATCTGATGACGAGTTCCTCAAGGTAAGTTTGAGGGCAGAAGGAAAAGAGGCAGACCACCAGCATCCTGCATTGCCAACATCATTTAGATCAGTGTTCTAGCAGGGCTACAGGAGACGAGAACTCGGCAGAGACAGAGAGAGATGGCGTACCCTGCTGGCATTGCGTGAAGCTCCTGCTGACGATAGTAACGATGAAGACAGTTGAGTTGATGCAGGCAAGGCCAGATATCCTATGCTTGATGCTCGTAATATCGACACCAACGGATTGTCGTATGGGAGAAAGCATTTACGGTACAGTTTATGACTGTGTGTGTGTGTGTGTGTGTGTGTGTGTGTGTGTGTGTGTGTGTGTGTGTGTGTGTGTGTGTGTGTGTGTGTGTGTGTGTGTGTGTGTGTGCGAGATGTCTAGCGGACCGTCTTCCTATACTGCTACTAGTTTTTTCTGCCTATCTTCCTAATGAATAAGCCAGTCTGCCTATGTATCTATCAATACAACATTATGCATACGACTAATTTTTTTCTGTGCTTCAGAAAATAGAGCAAATAATAAATATAGCGTTCCACAAAATTGCGCAATTATGCGGACTTGTAAAAGCCATCCCTAGTTTGATCCGTGCTACACACCATAATCTGACCGTGTAAACGCAGACGCGTTTCGTCATACTAGCCCTCATTCCAGGAGACATGATTTGGAAGAAGAAAGAACAAAAAAACCCAGCATATAACTGATGATATCTGCCTTTACTTTGCCCGTAGAACTGAAAAACAGACTCCCCACCCCTTCACCCCCACCCGCTCCCTACCCCTACCTTACCCCCACCCCACCCCCGCGAAAAGATGATAATTGGATGCACTGGGAGCGGTTAATGACGTAAGGCTGGCGCCGACATGATTATGAAGGATAGGACTGATTTGTCACGCAATCTGCGAGAATCAATCTGCCCTGTCATTGGATAGGTCCATCCGTGCCTCAGTCTCTCTCGTAATGGCTGAAAATGTGTGGATGATTGCAAGAACTGAGGTGGCGGGTGCACTTGTGTCCCAAGGCATGTGATGTCTAGTCTGTCTGTCTTGTCTGTCTGTCAGTCTGTCTTGTCTGTCTGTCTCTCTCTCTCTCTGTCTCTGTCCGTCTGTCTCTTTCTGTCTGTCTCTGTCTCTCTCTCTTCTCTCCTCTCTCTCTCTCTCTCTCTCTCTCCTCTCTCTCTCTCTCTCCTTTCATACATGCAATACTGTTTTTGTGCATACATTCGAGAAACTTTATGCATATGTGCGTATGCATACGTGCGTGCGTGTGTATGCGCACATGCGCTTGCGAGTATGTGTGTGTGCGGTAAATTGTTCCTGTTGTAGTTATTTTGGCTGCTCTTGCTGATATTGTTTTTGCCGTTGTTGCTGAGGAGAAGGAGGATGGGGGAGGGGGGAGATGACGACAACGATGATGAATTTAACGACTACGACGATAATGATTATGACTATGACGACGACGATTCGGAAGAAGAGGAAGAGAGAGAGGAAGAAAGGTATTGTAGGTAAATGTTCTCTTTCATGTCCGTATTGATTTGGCAAGCTAGGGTTGTGACTGTTGCTGGTTGGCTGTTAGCTACCTCTGAACCAGTTAAAGCTAGAGGCTTGGAGACAGCTGGAACTGGGTCACTGTGGCAATTGTGCCTGCCCACTTTTCAATCGCGGCCTAGAGTGTTCAGCCTATGGTTTTGTAGAACCGTATATCAAACACTGTAAGCCGTGTTGGACTGGCCTGCCACAACCGACGCTGCAGCAGAATTAACACCTAGAGCGCAACTCCATAGTCTTCCGAGACTGAAGGCTGCCATCATATCAAACACACTCACGAATCTGTTATAACAAGGGTGTGGGAAAGCACAGCTAGAGATAAGATTAGAAATTGAAACACAAACCAATGCCCTTTGTTTAGAGTGTATTCAAGTCACACAGTACGTGATCTTTACTGCATATCCTTTATAGAAATGACATATGCCGTCGCAAAACAACAAAATGATTGCTTTTATTTTCAACATTACTAGCATCAGTGATCTTTGCAGCATGTCCATTATGAAATGACTTTTGCAATCACAACTCGCGGAGTGAAATGTACCGGGTACATGCATTTTAACACACCCAGTTCAAGTGGTTTGAAAACTTGGCAACGATCTTTATGTTGTCACAAACAGGGGAAGGGAGGGAGCTGAATGATATTGTCACTGCTCAATTCTTTCCCAGAAAAAAAATCCTGCAGATTTCGCTTGAGTGAGCTCAGAATAACGTTTGATATGCCTTACCTTTTAGATCTGTTTATAGTTTTTGTCTGGGGGTGTGTGTGTTTTTCTCTTGGGGGGTGGGGAGGGTCGGGAGTTGTTTTGTTTTGGGTTTTTTGTTTACTGATTTGAGTTTGTCGCTACAAAAAATAATTAAACAACAAAATTATATATACGAACAGAATTTAACGGCAAAATTATAACCAAAACAAAATGTAATTCTTAAAAAACTACAGTTAAGAACATAATTAAACATCAAATCACGCTTGAGATAATAGAATTTCACCGCCAAAAATTACTGTTAAAAGGTCAAATGCAACGATGTGACATAATTAGGGGGCAGTGAGAACGAAGAATGTGTGCGCTGGATGTACTAGAAGCAGTCAATTCAATGCACCCAAAGTTACGACAATAGAACAGAAATAGATATCAGTTCTCAGACCTGCAGTTGTGCAGTTGCCCCCAATGCCTCCGGTAAGAGCAATGCTGTTTTCTGGCTTGATGGCCAGAGCTAGAGAACCCTCCATACACATTCTCCTCCGCCAGGCAAACAGCGTCGCATCCCTAGAGGAAACTTTAAAACAAAGCAAATAAAGAAACAAACGAAACTACACTCAATCTCTCTCTCTCTCTCTTCTCTCTCTCTCCTCTCTCTCTCTCTCTCTCTCTCTCTCTCTCTCTCTCTCTCTCTCTCCATTCATCTCTCTGTCTCTCTCTCTGTCTCTCTCTCTCTTCTTCCCCCCCCCCTCTCTCTCTCTCTTTTTCCCCTTCCTTTCGCCTCCCCCTCCCCCCCCCCTCTCTCTCTCTCCCCTCTATCTCTCTCTCCCCTTCCTCCCCCCCCCCCTCTCTCTCTCTCTCGCTCTCTACCCTCTTCCCCTCTCTCTCGTCTTTCTACCCTCCCCCCTCTCTCTCCTCCTTCCTCTCTCTCTCTCTCCTCCCTTCTCCCCCCCCCCCCTCTCTCTCTCTCTCTTTCTCTCTCTCCCCTTCTTTCCCCCCCTCTCTCTCTCTTTCCACCTTGCTGTCTTTTTTTTCTACCTTGACGCGGTACAAGGCAAGAATAATGCTGCTGCTGCCGCTGCTGCTGCTGTAACAAGTTCAATCGTTTCTCTTGTAAGAGAAGGAGACAGAGGGGGACAGAAGGACAGGGACAACGAAGGAAGGAGATCATCTTGTGTCTGAAAGTCTGTGCAAGAAATCAATACTGCCAGTCCATTGCCGGGGAAGGAACATAACAACAAAGTTGTTGAGCGCAAACTCTGAGAACATCATCCACAAAGAGAACAAGCAATGAAAGAAACACTGAAGAAAGCAATAACAACACTGCTGCCAGGAGAAGCTTTTCTCGTTCTTCTTTTTTTTAAGGCCAAAAAGTGAGAGAGAGTGTGTGTTTGTGTGTGTGCACGCGCGCGCGCGGGTGTGTGTGTGTGTGTGTGTGTGTGTGTGTGTGTGTGTGTGTGTGTGTGTGTGTGTGTGTGTGTGTGTGTGTGTGTGTGTGTGGTGTGTGGGGGGGAGTGAGTGTGAGTGTGTGTGTGTGTGCGCGCCGCGCGTTTACGCACGTGTATGTAAAGATCTACAAACTGCTATACTCATTTTGTGGGCGAGCCCATGGTTTTAATGCAAGGTGCACATTTTGATAGCATTATAGCTTTTATTTTATTGAAATGACAGAAGCTACACTGTACTATTTTCACTGATGTACAAAAGCTACAGAAACGCAAACTGCATAATGAATCGAAACAGTCTATCTACACAGACAAGGATCGGAATGATGAATCACTCTGCTTTGCTAGAACTTCACGACTATTTCGTCAAATAAATTGTTAGCAATTCCACTTTCATTACAAAACAAACAGAAAAAAAAGTTTACAATTTTAGCATTTCTGTTTAAGAGAGGGGGGGAAAATAAGAAAGTGGGAATTAAAGACAGACAAAAATGATAGACGACAGAGACAAGACAGAGACTAAAACAGAAAAACAGACAGAGAGAAAGGAGCAGAAAGAAAGACACACTCACACAGACAAGACAGAGACATAACAGAAAAACAGAGAGAAAGGAGCAGAAAGAGAGACAGACTCACACAGAGATAGACTCACACAGAGATAGACAGAGACTATAACAGAAAAACAGAAAGGAGCAGAAAGAAAGACAGACTCACAAAGAGATAGACTCACACAGAGATAGACAGAGACTATAACAGAAAAACAGAGAGAAGGGAGCAGAAAGAAAGACAGACTCACACAGAGATAGACAGAGACTATAACAGAAAAACAGAGAGAAAGGAGCAGAAAGAAAGACAGACTCACACAGAGATAGACAGAGACTATAACAGAAAAACAGAGAGAAAGGAGCAGAAAGAAAGACAGACTCACACAAGAAGACAGAGACTATAACAGAAAAGACAGAGAGAAAGGAGAAGAAAGAAAGACAGACTCACACATAGACAAGACAGAGACTATAACAGAAAGACAGACAGAGAGAAAAAGGAGCAGAAAGAGAGACCAACTCACAGATGAAACTCAGAAAACATAAACCGGCGTGGAGGGAGCGAGTTGAGAGCAAAGATCAAAATCAAGAAGCGGAAGGGAGGAAGGAGACATTAACCTTCTACTGCCGTCTTCCCCAAGATGGTGATCTCCCAACATTCACTCTCCCCACTGACGCCAGACCTAACAGCCAACGACATTGCTAACACGGCAGGAGAACATAACCTCGCAGAGGGAGGCTACAAAAATACATTGAATGTTATCTTGGTTAGTTTTAAGCCGAGGTTTCTTTGCCTCCGCAGCAGCAGCGAGTAATGAATTATACACATGAATGAAATGCTTTTTTGCCATTCTCTCTTTCAGATTTTTGGGACCGGACGTGTAATCAATTTGTTAAGGTTGGCATTTTTTGGGGGGTCTTGTTCCAGTCGATGATTTCTTTCTTAAAAACGGGAGAGCTTACATGAGTCTTTTTTTTGTAGTTCATTATCTGTGACAGAGATAATCAATTATGCATTTTACAGATACGGCCCTCTCGTGTTTTTGCGTTGTTCTGTAATTAAAACTGCAGGGTTTGAAGATATCCACTATTCTATGAAACTCTGTGATTGATCTTTTTCTTAAGATTCTCTGTCTGTCTGTCTGTCTGTCTGTCTGTCTGTCTGTCTGTCTGTCTGTCTCTCGCTCTCGATAATATTTTGTGCAAATGATGGACCAGACCCAAAGAAATATTGTAGTATTTTCTCAGGATCTGACAACACACTAGCTTTTTGTCAAATAGTCAAACTCGTCCTTTTAATCAGTGTTGACCATTTCGGATATCTATATCTTATACATTGAAGCGAATACATCTTTCTTTCTTTGCTTATTAAAAAAAACTAGATCTATGTATGTTCTAGTGGAAGGGTTTATATAAGTGTGTTCACTTTTTAAAATTCCCGCTGTCTATGTTTTCATACAACTTTTTGTGCTGTTTACTAAAGCGTTTTTCCCATTCCTTAAGATTGTTTTGATACATGCATGTTGACGCCAACATATTGTCAGACTAGGCTTAGCATAAAATCTTGATCTTTGCGTGTTAAAGATCGTTCATTCACAAAAGGTCAGTCAGTCATTCTCTCTCTCTCTCTCTCTCTCTCTCTCTCTCTCTCTCTCTCTCTCTCTCTCTCTCTCTCTCTCTCTCTCTCTCTCTTCGCCTACGGTCTCTTTTTTCAGAATTTTGTTCGAATCAGTTACTGTCTTTTACTACCATTGTTAACTTTCAAACCTCCCAAAGTGAAGTTCTGATTTAGCTAATTAAACTCTCTCCCTTTCTCTCATTCTCTGAAAGGCACGGGGCAGATGGAAGAGAAAACAAAGGATAAAAGAGGACACGAGAGGCAGGGACAGACAGAAAGACTGAATGACACTGTGTGTGCGTGCATGCGTGCGTGCGTGCGTGTGCGTGTGTGTGTGTGAAGAAGACAGACAGAGAGAGTGAGAGAGACAACAGCCAAAGACAATGACACGTACACTGACAGTCACACAAAGAGAAAGTCTGTCTCTTTCTCTCGTCCTTCCCATTATCAGCCTGGTAGACCAATTGACACTGATGGCTTCACTTCCTGTGTCAGCTTTGCTTGTGCCCTCTGGATAGAGGGCGCGCGCGCGCGCGTGTGTGTGTGTGTCTGTGTCTGTGTGTCTGTGTGTGTGTTTGTCACTCTGTGTGTCTCACAGTGCACGCAGCACCACTTCTGCACGCTAAACGAGGCAGGAATAGCGGTGTTGCCATCCAGCCCTAGGATCCAAGTGTGAACGGATTAATGAGGTGTGCGCAAGAACGCTGATGTGTACGTACACGAATATATATGCACCTTAAACAGAGGGAAGCCGTGTGTGTGTGTGTGTGTGTGTGTGTGTGTGTGTGTGTGTGTGTGTTGTGTGTGTGTGTGTGTGTTTGTGTCTGTGTGAGTGTGTGTGTGTGTCTGTGTGTGTGTGTGTGTGTGTGTGTGTGTGTGTGTGTGTGTGTGTGTGTGTGTGTGGTGTGTGTGTGTGTGGTGTGTGTGTGTGTGTGCGCGCGCGCGCGCGTACGTACGTGTGTGTGTGTGTGTGTGTGTGTGCGTGCGTGCGTGCGTGCGTGCGTGCGTGCGTGCGTGCGTGTGTGTGTGTGTGTGTGTGTGTGCGTGCGTGCGTGCGTGTGTGTGTCACCGTAACTGTTCTGTTACCCCCCTTTAGAGCTTGACAGCATGAACCTTAAAAGCCATTTTAAAAAACACAATAAATAAACTTTGCCCCCGGATAATTTTTTAATTTAATTCAACGCTTAAACGCGACAAAAACCACAATAAACTACGCCCCAGGAAAAGGGAGAATAACAGCACAAATCCGAGCAAAACACACACACCAAACCCCAAAACAAACAAACAAATACAAGGAAAGCCGGCAAAAACCTCAAATATAAATCTTCCTTTTGTGAACGGAAAACTCAGACACCTGTGATAATCTTTTGCTTCGCTATGAGCAACGTAAGCAAACAAAGTCCTGTTTCATTTCAGACTTCTTACAAACAAGAAAATCAGGGAACAAAAGCAAGATACTACAAGGTTATGGATTTTCTGAATGTGTTCTGTGACTGGCTGAGAAGTCCACCCTCACAACGATCTCTATAGATTCAATACAGCAGGAGGACCAGGCAAGCTACCTTAATTAGCACGAATAAAAAAAAAATTTCAGGTAAATGATGAGGAGGAGTAAGAGAGATCGATAGGATTTTTCCGACACGAGAGGATGTGAAGACAGAGAATAAGTGGGGGAAGGGGGAGGGGGAGGGAGAGAGAGAGGAGAGGGAGAAGAGAGAGAAAGAAAGAGAGAAGAGAGAGAGAGAGAGAGAGAGAGAGAGAGAGAGAGAGAGACTGACAGACAGACAAACACAGAGAAAGAGGTCAGAGAGCTTGATAATGAGCTGGACATTGTTGAGTATAAATGAATAACCTGATATAACAAAAAATTGGCGGTTTACTACAAATAAAACGAACATTTTTTAAAATAAAAAAACCTCTAATGAGTGCTGAAAGCCTAAATACCAGAAGTGTGTCTAGGGGTGGGGGTGGGGTACTTAATTTTTTTGTTGTTGAGGATAATGAATAAGCACTCATGTGCTTTTTACATATATCGCCTTTCTTCAAAATTATGACCTCTCTCTCTCTCTCTCTCTCTCTCTCTCTCTCTCTCTCTCTCCTCTCTCTCTCTCTCTCTCTCTCTCTCTCGTTCATTCCACCACTGTAAATCAATTGTTATGAGTGAGTGGTTTGGCTTGACTTGACTTATGCCTCTTGATTCCCTGGGGAACACAGGGCCGCAACAACACCCCTCCAACGAACTCGGCTCCGGGAGATCCTCTTCAGTTAGGCCCATGTCATTCCGGCTGCCTTCGTCTCTGCGTCAACGCTTCTGCGTCATGTTTACCAGAGATGAAATTACAGCTGAGCTGTGCCCAGGGAATCAGTCACTAGTAAAGACGAATAGTCCCTAGGAAAGCAGTTTCTTTGTGGAAAGACAGGTCAATGCTGCCCGGCAGCATCTTATGACAGGAACACAGCACCACAATAATCATCCTTTGTACATGCTCATTCTGGCAGAGGCCACCATTTGGCTATGCCCATACAAAACTAATCACAGGCTACAGGCTGGCTAATCGCCGAGTCACCCCGTTCCAGCAGCCGTGACCTGTTTGGTATGAGAATTATACCAAAATGAAGCGGTGACAGAATGCATTAGTATGATCTTCGGGTTCAATCGTCAAATATCTGTATACCTAATGGTTATCGAAGTTATCAAAGTGTGAGTCTACACCCTGCACCGGAATGCATGACATGTTTGCTGCTAATCTTACAACGTATGCTTGTTGGAATATTCTGGGAGCACTTCCTGAGATGTGCTCGATCTTTTTTTAGTCTTTATCTGCTGTGATCGTGCTTAGTTTTACAACCTCCGCCTGTCGAATGTTGTAACACTAACTGCCGCAAATGTAATAAACTTTGCGTCGTACTAAATTGAGGCTGAAATTTTTCAAGTATATTTCGCTTGTCAGCCCTCATTTTATTTCTCATATGTAATTTAATGTCTATCTACAGTACTTGAACAATTGAAATATTAAATAAGTCCATACGCAGCATAGCAGCACGACATGAACAATTCAAAGCAAGAAAGTAACTATGTATGACACGCGTTCATGCCCAGTTAGTACAGTTCCGGTGGTGCAGTTCCTGGTACAACGCAGGCTGGAGCCTGGCTTAATTGATGGCTGCTGCTCCATCACTGTAACTTCCCTCACACTTCCCCTGGGGACCCGTCATTTCCTGCCCTGCTGAAGTGGGGCGGATTCATACACTTTCTTGCAAAGAGAGTCTACCAGCGAACTATTGTGGAGAGATCGTGTGCACCGAATATAGTCAGTGAATGGTGTTTAAGAGGGCTGTTCATAACCTAACTTGAAGTTGTAGCGAGAAGATTTTTATCACCAGGCTCTTTTTAGTGTAGTCTCCCTTCACTATCACACTTATTCCAGTAACTGCGTAGTGCCTCCAGCTGAAGGTACAGAAGCTTCTCCCATACCCAAAGTTTTCGTCAGAAAGGTCCAGAGTGCTAGGTAGCTATATGACAGTTATTCTCTTGTGTACCATGACAGGTATTTGGAGGTCTCTCAGCCTCTCAAGGCTGAACTTGATACACGGGTTAGCTGAGGGATGATTTTGTTTTACTGAATAAAAAATATCTGAAGATACGGATAAAATGATAATTGCCAAACATGCAAATCAGATTGACTGCATTTCATTTCAAAATTTACAGCTATACACAAAAATGGCCGTAAATAGTACATGATCGAAAAAAATTGTTTTTTCACAAAAATTACAAAACAAAACACGATTTAACTCAAAAGAATGACGATTAAGTTTGAATCAACTGGCTGAGACTTTTAGTCTTATAAACCATTTCATACATAAATAATCACGAATCATTCTGACACTGTACTGTGCTGTTGTTTGGTCTAGACTTTGGCCCGGATAGCATAGCTACTGTCGCCTGTTGGCCCTATTACGTTTCCGTGTTAGTGCTGCAAGACGAGAAGCAGAAGGCAGCCGGGGTAGGTCAGTCTTCCTGACGCGCTAACGTAACGACCAATCAATACAGCAACACCTTGACGTGAGCAGACATCATAAAGACCTGACTTATTTCACAGTCACTTCCTCTTCCTTCTGTTTCCGCTGACCAGCACTCCTGCACACTCCCTGTTGCCTCCGCGCTCTTTTCGTTGGGCTCCTCTGACAGGAAAGATCTTTTTTTTTAAAAAAGAATAAAACTCTCAGCATTTCCAGTTTTAATATTTCATACAAAATGCTCCTGACATATCTAGCTGTTGCTTTTGCTAAGCCAACTTTTAAACCGTAAGACAGATCATCAACAGATAGAATGAAAGGGAACAGGGGAAACGGTAACAGCAATAATAGTGATAAGTTGGATAGGGCGCATATTCGATTGCACTCAAAATACTTTCTTATTTTATCATAACTTAATATCATGTATGTGTACACAAACGGTAAAAGCAATAATAGTGATAACTTGGAGAGGGCGCATTTTTCATTGCACTCAAAATGCTTTCTTCTTTTATCATAACTTAATATAATGTACGTGTACACACACAACAACAACAACACACACATACACAACAACAACAAAGACATTTACACACAAACACACACACACATAAAGCAATTTCAAACTATTTTGCTTTTCATGACTCCTTCACAGCCCTTCAGTGACAACATATCTCAAAGGCGGTGCTTCCAAAATAGCCAAATTTAGCGCCAATATCGTCATCTCTTTCCTCAGGCTATCCATTCTTCAAATTGCGGGAACATGCACCTCTGCGAAAACAACCTCACACTTACCTGATCTCATGCTCTGCACAAGAACTAAGTTTCACACAGTTATGAGATTTCACTGTTTACTTCCCCTGAAGTTATCAGCAAGTTGCCATCGACAAGGCGTCAAGTTTCTGACTTCCAAAAGCTACCAGTCGCTTGATCAGTGCTGCAGATCAGGATCTGACTGTGTCAGTGGGAACATCACTCATGATGCCCATACTCCCAGGGAAATGATGGATCAAAAGTAGACAGACAGGGCAGTAGCACTAGCCGACTACGATTATCCATCGTTTCTCTCAGAAGCAACGCAGATGGGACAAAAGGCAAATGGAGGGGCAGGGAGAGGCTCGTGATGAAAGATAGAGGCCCGTGTTATAATGGATGAGACTGATCTGTCAGGCATGTAGCATCTCTGTGAGTCAGGTCTGCTAGGACAGGTTGGCCGTTGCAGCGTCAGTGGTCAACTAAAGAGAAAGATGAGACAAAGAAAGAGAGTGGCAGAGCGAGAGACGGACTGGGAGGGAGGTAGAGAAAGAGAGAGAGAGAGAGAGGGGGGGGTAGAGAAAGAGAGAGGGAGAGAGAGAGCTACCTGGTCTCTGTGTGTGTGTGTGTGTGTGTTGTGTGTGTGTGTGTGTGTTGTGTGTGTGTGTGTGTGTGTGTGTGTGTGTGTGTGTGTGTGTGTGTGTGTGCGTGCGTGCGAGCGTGCGTGTGTGTGTGCGTGTGTATCTGTGTGGGAGAGAGAGAGAGAGAAAGAGAGAGACAGAGACAGAGAGAGTCCTCTTAATTCGTCTCACCCATGTACTTATCAACTAATGCACATCAAAAGTATCCACGACAGTTGAAAGTTGGAAAGAGGACGAGAGTAGCGCCTGACTGTCCTGGCAAATTGGTAGGTTTAATTCCCAAATGTGTCCCCAAAGTTGGAATAGGGCTACATTAGTGGTGAAGAAAAAGGGTCGCATACACGAAAGTCTCTTCATTGATAAACCTCGGAGGGATAGCTGAAAAACGGGAAAAAAATGTCGGGATCGTTTTACTGGGATCTTAACACCACGACCCCCCCCCCCCCCCCCCCCCCCCCCCCCCCCCCACCCCCCCCCCCCCCCCCCCCCCACGCCTTAAAAACAAAAAAGTGAGACAAAGGGGGAAAAAAGAAAATTCTGTGGTTTTGAGTTTTCAAAGAATGTGCTGGTAGTCTAAACTCTTCCTGCTTTTATCTTGTTACAACATTGCATAAGAACAGTTTAATACTGTAAAAAGTTCAATCTGTTCGTTTTTGAGAGAATGAGATATGGCAATGGAAGGAAGGAGACAGATGGAACTAATCTTGCAGCTGAAAGTTTTCACCAAAAAATCAATACAGTGAACCTGTTTGCAAAAGGAAAAAAAGGACACATTACAAGAAAATTGTGTCAAGCAAGATGCAGAGACACCAAGAGCACAGGAAACAAGCAGTGAAAGATAGGAAGAGTGTAGACACTGCTCAACGTATTCCTATTTGTATTGTGAGCTTCATTTTAGAAAGAGCTTCTAGCCTGGGGAATGCTCGTACGTAGTGATTGTCAGGAGTAAGTTTCCATTTTTACACTGCTTTTACAATCATGTGTGTGTGTGTGTGTGTGTGTGTGTGTGTGTGTGTTGTGTGTGTGTGTGTGTGTGTGTGTGTGTGTGTGTGTGTAGACACAAGCAGACTGCAGACATAGGTAGACAGGAAGACAGACAGAAAACCGGGAAGAGATAGCGCCAGAAAACGACAGTTGATTTTACAGAAGTTTGTTATGAAAGGGTGTGTGAGGGAAAAGACTTACATGACAGACTCTCAATCAAGCAGAAACAGATGCAAAAGACATAGAAGACAAAACACAGAGACAGACAGAGACAGACAGTCAGACAGAGACAGGCAGTCAGATAGAAACAAAGACAGAACAGAGAGAGAGAGAGAGAGAGGAGAGAGAGAGAGAGAGAGAGAGAGGATGAGAGGAGAGAGAGAGAGAGAGAGAGGAGAGAGAGAGAGAGAGAGAGAGAGAGAGAGTGGCACATCACAACAGAGCAGCAGAGAGAAAAGAGGGATTGAAGAGGCAACTGCTTTGAGATGCAGCCCCCAGATGGTTTTCCATCAGCTTTCAGTGTCATGGGAAAAAGCCTCACACAAATATACGAAACTGCAAAAAGGATTGAAGAATAGTAAGGCTGCAACAATGAACACAAAAACCACAAAGGACCACACCGCTCTGGTTTTGGTTTTTTTATCTGTAGTTTTATTCCTCACATGGGGAATGAAATATTTAGAATTAAAGAAATGACCTCTGTTGTCTTTAAATCTTTGATCATTTTTTTAGTTTGTGAACAATTTACTTAGTCATATGTCCTGTCTTCTTCCAGCCTGACGGCATCTGTCGCACACTTTAGTGAGTTTTTATATCTAGTTTTAATGAATGTTTTCTCAGTTGATTTTTTCGAAGACCTGGCAGATCATTACAGTATATTTTAGAGGTAAAGCACATGCCTATCTGCTTAGTATTATTTTTCACCTTTGCGCCTGGCGGCTGCATGGTGTGTGTGTCTCTCTGTTTGAATGTGAAATTGGTGTGTTTCTCCAGCGTCCTTCCTGAAAAGTTTTATATCATTGTGTTTGTAACAACTCCAAGAATTGTGCGGTCAGAACAGTTTTCTTTGATATAATTTGACTTTCGACATATTTCAATTTATAATCTTTCTTTGCTTTATATTCATTTTCAAAATTTCATTGACTCTATGATTTGTGTTTACCGGATTGCGTTGGTCTTTGTGACCCTGTGTACTGTAACCCTGCCGCAGCGTGCACAATTGCACGTGATTCACGAATCAAAACCGCCCCCACCACCTCTGCCCAGCATTTGTCACTACTCGGCAATGGCACTATCTATTTCAGACTTAAGAGCTTTCTCCTCACGTGGTTTTCACCAAATGCAAAATAAACTCAAACAACATATTGTGAACCTCGGAATCCACAGCCGGAAAACCAGACGAGGAACACGTGCAGGCATACGTCATCGCCTGCGGCGTGCTTCCCCCGCATCTGCCTCCCTCCTCACGTCTGACGTCACTACCACGGCAGCTGTCACCAGCCACAATACTGCTTCACCATCTTGTCCTCCGGATGTTTCATCCTTTGTCTGTTACTCTAGTGGTTCTGTCCCTGATGTGTGTAATGATTTTCATGAAACTGGTAAATCCCCTGACTGACCAGTTTTTTGTACCATCTTCCATTCTGATCGCCATCCAAACCCTTGTTTACTCTTCCACTGCACACATCTCTACCATCACCCTCAGCTCTTCCTCTGATAGTCCTAGTCCATCACCACTGTCTTCTTCAACCTCTTTGCCTCCCTCAAACCTTCTCCACATGTGTCTTCTCAACGCCCAATTGTCTGTCCTGTGGCAAAGCCGACTTAATTTCTGACTTCATTTCTGAACCAACTAGATTTAACCTTTATTACAGAAATTGGCTAAAACCACTTGGTCACGAACCAAAGATAAAACAACTGACGCCACCGGGCTACAAAACTCTTTCTTTCCCCCGACTCTCCCGTGGAGGTGGCATTGCCATCGTCTACAAAGACACTCTGCATCCAACTCTTTCTGTCTGTCACTCCTTCCGTTTTCACTGAATCTTTCGAAGTCTGTGACTCAACTCACCTTACCTGGCCACTCTGTTACTTTCTGTTGCCTTTACCGTCCACCTCCAACCGTAGAAACAATTTGAGGTCTTCAGTTTTCCACCAAGAGTTTCTATCACTCCTTGACCATTTCAGCCTCTCTCCCAAGAAACTTATCATTCTTGGTGACTTCAACTTCCATTTTGAAAACCCAGTCCTCTCCTGATGTGTAAGCGTCTTTCTCTTTCTTTGTCTAAACCCCTCTCTTTCCCCAAATGGTAAACGAACCAACACACAGATCTGGTCACATTTTAGACTGGCTTATCACCGATGTCTCACAAGGTCTAATCACATCTCAGTCTGTATCTGTCACTGACGAATGCTCTCCGATCATTCTACCATTCTTTTTCCTAAACATTGCAAAACCTATCAGAATAGAAGAAGTGCATTACCGTCGCAACCTCAAGGCCTAGATATTCAAAATTTTCTTTCCCAATGCTGCTGAACGTCTATCACAAATCCCCGACCATACTGACCCTTCTAAACACTACATACCGTCCTCAGCCAACTCCTTGATGAGCATGCACCTCCTACTGACCATCTCCTGCTGATAGGCCATGTGCACCATTGGTACACCCATGACATCCTGGTCGCAAAACGCAAACGCCAGCAAACTAGAACGGCAATGGCGTTAAAAACAAAAACTGTAAATAAACAAACAGCTTTTTTCGTAAACAAATCACAAGTCAAAACCCTTTAATCCATTCTGCAAAAAACAAAGTATTACTCTTCTCAAGTTCTTGATGCACATCTTTTGTAATCTTCTTTTTCCTCACATCCACTCTGCTTGGATTGCGAAGGCTAGCCTCTGCCTTCTATCTACAACCATCTGAACTTCCTTCTATATTTTCTGCATTCTTTTCTGACAAAATCCGCAACATTCGCTCTAGCTGGATCAGACTCCTTTCCAGCCTGTAATTTGTGATCCTCATTTTCTGACACTCTCTCTGTCCTTTCATCTAGCAAGCGAGAAAGAAATCGAGACAATTCTGAAAGGAATGACATAAAATTTTGCGATCTCGACCCCATACTGCTTTCTTTTCGCACAGTGCTGCCACAGCTTATACCTACTATCACAAGATAGTAAACACATCTTTGTTTTGGAAATGTTCCTTCAGCTCTCAAAACTGCTTTAGTTCACACCATTACTCAAAAAGCATGACCTTGACCTAACATTCTGAAGAATTACAGACTGTTTCCAACCTTTCTCTTATCTCTAAAGTCCTTGATAGAGTAGTTCTGAAACAGTCAACAACCACCCTTTTCTCCAACAGTCTTCTTCCTGTGTTTCAGTCTGCCTATCGCGCCAACCACAGCACTGAAACCACCCTAGTTCACACTTTTATAACATGCTTCTACTTGCTTCTGATCAGGGAAAATCTCCATCCTCACTTCTACTCGACTTATCTGCAGCCTTTGACACTATTGACCACTCTTTTCTTCTCTCGTCTTCAGGGAAACGTTTGGTGTTACTGGTACGGCCCTCACCTGGTTTAGCTCATACTGATGACCGACTCAGACAGTCATAGTAAATAAGATTCAGTCAGTACTGCCAGACTGGAATGTTTGGAGTCCGCAGGGATCAGTTTTGGGCCCTGTTCTTTTCACTCTCTACACCGCTCCACTGTCACATATAATTAACCGTCATCAGATCAACCATCACTTTTATGCAGATGACTCTCAGATTTAAGCAGTGACACACCTGAAAATCTGCCTTCTCTCTTGATAAATATGGCTACTGCTTTCAGATATCCAAAACTGGAATGATAGAGAACAAGTTACAACCCAAACGCTGATAAAACTGAAGCCATGCTTGTAGGGACCAAAACAAACTCTCTTCCATTACAACAGCTTCAATAGAATTCGGCAATGCATTCAGTCCCTCTATCCACTGCTGTAAAAGTATCTAGGGGTCATTATTGACATACACACTCTCTATGCAAAAATTCATCACCCAGACTGCCAGTCGTGCTTCTATCAATTACGGCGTATTAGTGCAATTCGAAAGTACCTGTCCACAGATGCAACATCAAAACTGTGGCATCTCTCATTCTTTCTCGTCTGGACTATTGCAATTCTCTTTTGGCTGGTCTGCCAGCATCATCTATCACTCCTTCAACGTATTCAATAACTCTTGCAGTCGACTAGTCCTCAGAAAGAAAAAAACTGAGCACATTACCCCTCTCTTGCGATTCTCCACTGGCTGCCTGTGCCACAAAGAATAAACTATAAGATCAGTACCCTCTGTTACCAAATGTCTCACATAACAGCACCCTCTACTTCTGTGAATGTCTCCACTGTACACCCATTTCTCGTTCCCTTCGCTCTGCTGCAGATTCCTTGTGCTTACAAATACCTAGATTCAACCAGTCCACTGTTGGCCGTCGTCTTTCTCTGTTTCTGGTCCATCGATTTGGAATGGCCTCCCTATCTCTCTTCGCCAAAGACCTTCTTGTGACACTTTTAATTCTGGCCCCTAGACATATTTGTTTCAAACCTAAGAATTTCCTCTCCTGTTTCATTTCTAGCTATCCTGCTTTTCAACAGCCAGAGATTCCATCACCTTGCCAAAGTGTATAACCTGTGCATTTGGACTTGTTAGAACTATTACTTGCTATTGGTTGCATGACTGTGTAAGAATGAGTTGAGTGCAAGCGCTTTGATTTGTCTGTGCAAGATACAGCGCTATATAAGTTCCATTTATTATTATTATTATTATTATTATTATTATTATTCATGTGAACTCAGAATGACCTTATCTAATGACATTAGATTACACCAGTAAGTCGCTCTCTCATTTAAAAGTACACAAACACACACTCTCTCTTTCTCTATCTCTATCTCTCTCTCTGGCAGCACCAGCCGAGTGACTCAGGGTCAAAACCTGTCCAGTGCAAGTGCTATCCAGTCATGCATGATGAACTTGCTTCATGGCTGTAAGATCTCTGTGATCCATCCACTTCCCTTAAAGTTACAAGCAAGTTGCAATGAACAAAAGCAAAGCATAAAGTTGTTGACTTCCAAACGCTGCCAGTCGCTTGATCAGTGCTGCAGATCAGGATCTGACCGTGTCAGTGGGAACATCACTCATGATGCCCATACTCCCAGGGAAATGATGGATCAAAAGTGGACAGACAGGGCAGTAGCACTAGCCGACCTCAACCAGCATCCATCGTTTCCCTTAGAAGCAACGCAGATGGAAAAAGGCAAATGGAGGGGCAGGGAGAGGCTGGTGATGACAGATAGAGGCCAGGGTTTTATGATAGAGGAGACTGGTCTGCCAGCCATGGTCTACTTTTGCGGATCAGTTTTCTGTGGCAGAGAAAGTTGGGAGGCTTTTACATCATGTTATTTCAGAAAAGATATGTCTGCGTGTGAGCATACATGCACGCACGCACGTTTGTGTTTATGTATGTGTCTGTGTGTGTGTGTGTGTGTGTGTGTGTGTCTGTGTACCAATGTTTGTGTGAGTGTGGAGACAGAAAGAAATAGGATGAAAGCGTACAACAAAAAATGGGAATATAGCAGAAAAATTACATCTCAATAATCCTATCACTTAAAGATTTTTTGGACGCTGCTGTGATCAAGGAGCTCTTTAAAAACACCCACATCCAGTATAAGGACCGTATGGCCAGAAGATTCCCTTTGGTCACGTTCAACAAGTGAGAATGAAATCAAGACAATTCTGAAAGAAATGACAATAAAATCATGTGATCTCGATCCTATACCTGCTTCTCTTCTCACTCAGTGCATTCCACAGCTCATACCCACTATCACGAAAATAGTAAACTCATCTCTTCTCTCAGGAATTTTTCCATCAGATCTCAAAACTGCTATAGTTACACCTCTACTCAAAAAGCACGACCTCGACCCTAACATTCTGAAGAATTACAGGCCTGTTTCTAACCTACCTTTTATCTCTAAAGTCCTTGAAAAAGTTGTTCTGAAACAACTCAATAGCCATCTTCATTCCAACAATCTCCTTCCCCCTTTTCAGTCTGCCTATCGTGCCAACCACAGCACCGAGACCACCCTAGTCCACACCTTCAACACGCTTTTGCACGCTTCTGACTCAGGAAAAATATCCCTTCTCACTCTCCTCGACTTGTCTGCAGCCTTTGACACTATAGACCACTCAATTCTTCTCTACCGTCTCCAGAACACGTTTGGTATTAAAGACACAGCCCTCACCTGGTTCAGTTCATACCTTACAGACCGATTCCACACAGTTACAGTAAATAAGATTCAATCAGCACCTGCCAAACTGGAATGTGGAGTCCCACAGGGGTCAGTTCTCGGCCCTGTTCTTTTCACTCTCTACACTGCCCCACTTTCACATATAATAAAACCGTCATCAAATCAGCCATCATTTTTATGCAGACGACTCTCAGATTCTTAGCAGTGAAACTCCCGAAAACCTGCCTTCCCTCTTGACAAATATGTCCTGCTGCCTTCAAGATATCCAAACTGGATGATAGAGAACAAGTTACAACTAAATGCAGATAAAACCGAAGCCATGCTTATAGGGACCAAACACAAACTCTCTTCCATAACAACAGCTTCAATAGAATTCGGCAATACGTCTGTCCCTCTATCCACTCTAGTGAAATATCTAGGGTAGCTATCGATAACACGCTCTCCATGCAAAAATTCATCACCCAAACCTGCCAGTCGTGCTACTATCAATTACGGCGCATTAGTGCAGTTCGAAAGTATCTGTCCACTGATGCAACATCCAAACTAGTCACATCTCTCATTCTCTCACGTCTGGACTATTGCAATTCCCTTCTGGCTGGTCTGCCAGCATCATCTATCCACCCTCTTCAACGTATACAAAACTCTGCAGCTCGACTAGTCCTCAGAAAGAAAAAATCTGAGCACATTACTCCTCTCTTGCGATCTCTCCACTGGCTGCCTGTGCCACAGAGGATAAACTATAAGATCTGTACCCTCTGTTACAAAAGTCTCCACAAAACGGCACCTTCCTACCTCTGTGAATGTCTTCATTTGTACACTCCTTCTCGTTCCCTCCGCTCTGCTGCAGATACCTTGTGCTTAAGAATACCTAGATTCAACCAGTCCACTGTTGGCCGTCGCTCTTTCTCTGTTTCTGGTCCAGTGATCTGGAACGACCTCCCTCTCTCCCTTCGTCAAAAGCCTACTTATGATGCTTTTAAATCCAGCCTAAAGACGCATTTATTTCAAACCTAAGATTCTCTCCTCTTGTTTCATCTCATCTCTGTCCCTGCCCTCAATAACCAACTCCCCCCCCCCCCCCCCCCCCATTAGCCTGCCCGAGTGTACAACTTTTGTGTGTGTGTGTGTGTGTGGGCGCGCGCGCGCGTGTGTGTTTACATTTGTATTTGTAAAAAAACTGTTAATTGTGCGCGCGTGTGTGTTTACATTTGAATTTGTAAAAATCTATTAATCATAACTGGCTGCATGCGAAAGAATAGGATGAATGAGAGCGCTTTGATTTGTTTTTTTTTGCAAGATTTAGCGCTGTATAAATTCCATGTATTATTATTATTATTATTATTATTATAATGGTCTTTACAATACAAACCAACAATAGCGGCCCTGCACACAATAATTACCAAGTGAACTGCCACCATCAATAATGGGATGCATGGCACCCTCCATGCCAGTAGTATGTTTGCTCGCAGCCTTTGGTGGAGGTAAGAATCGATTTTACCCCGTCACTGATCTTTATGATAGTTCATATTTATTAATACAGTGTGTATTTGAATTTCAAACGCTGCAGAATGCAAAAAAGCGTACAAATCAAAACAAAAGAAAACGGGAAAACTGCTTTCTGTATGGAAATCAAGTACATTCAGATGCACGCAGAATTTCAGGTAACGTCTGTGTTGCGTTCGAGTATGCTGTGTACAGACTTTCCTTGCATAGAAAACAACGATTTGTTTTCTAGCTTAGCTAGCTTAAAACACACAAAAAACTGACCCATGCCTTTTTCATTCAGACTTGTTTTACCAAAAACAACCACAGTAACAAACATGCACACAAATAAAAACTGGCTAGATTTTCGACCATTTTCTGCTAGTCTAAGATCTCATATACCTTTGCTGTCAGCACAGTACCTGAAAAAAATTATAATGTTGCTATTATAAGTTCCATCTTTCTGTTTAATAGAAAGCAAAGCAAAGAGTGGGAGAGAAGAGACAAAAGGAGAGGGAAAAAACTCTTGGCCTCTGAAAGCTTGCAGGAGAAATCAATACGGTGATTGCCGGGCGGGAAGGTAACAAGAAATTTGTGTCAATCAAGATGCAGGGACGCCATCAGCAAGGAGCGAGCACAAGCACCCAGAGACCGATAGGAAGCTTGGCAATAGCTGCTGACCCCCAGCGCATTGCCTGTAATTGCTATAACCCAGCTTCCAAAACTTACATTGCTTTCACAATGCCGTCAGTGCTGGCGGCACGCTTCACCTACCTCCTCCTTTTTTAGGCGTGTGTGTGTGTGTGTGTGCGCGCGCGTGTACAAGTGTGTGTGTGCGTGCGTGCGTGCGCAAGTGTGTGTGCGTGCGTGAGTGCGTGCGTAGGTGTGTGTGTGTGTGTGTGTGTGTGTGTGTGTGTGTGTGTGTGTGTGTGTGTGTGTGTGTGTGGAAATAAAACACATACACAGGCGGCGAACCTGCATGAGACAGACAGGGAAAAGAGTGTTTCACGGGAGCATGTATACAAATGAGAGAGAGAGATATGAAAAAGAATGAGAGAGTGAGAGAGACAGTCAGACAGACATATAGAGCCTGAGAGAGACAAAGACAGATTGCGAGGGAGACAGGCAAAAGATAACGGACAGAGACAGGAAGAAACACAAAACACGGAGAGGGGCAGGCAAAGACTAGGACAGAGACACTAAAACAGAGGAAGACAGACAGCGAGCATAAAACAACGAAAAGGAAAAAAGACAACAAAAAAGACAGCTATTTGCTAGGAGGTATAGCTGTAACACAGGCAGTCGTCATCTCAAGGGAATGAAGACGGCCCAGAACCTGACATTGCCAGCAGCAAGAGTGGACGAGAACACTTGCACTGATGGAGGACAAAATATGCATGCAGCGTTTGTGATCCGTGTTTGTTTGTTTGTTTGTCCATGTCTCCTGTTTATTTCCCGGTCTCGCTGAGGATAACTAAAGGTAGTGAATGAACAGCCTTTGTTATCTGTTTTGATGACGTGGAAAAAAATGTGGGATCAATTTGTTTACTCACAGATTTAATTTTGTTTCGTTTCTAGCTCTTCGGCTTCTTTTCTTTTAGGGTTTGTTTTTGCCTGCATGTTCTGAAAATGGTGCATTCTTTCATTTCTCAACGAATTTATTGGCGGGTTTGCTGAGACAGTGAGATGTCGTCCAATACGTATGTTATTTACTAAGTAGGTATTTTTGTGCAGTTGGAATCGCTCTGTTTCGATATTTCATACTGAATAAGTGTGTCATTCTGACCCACAAAATCAACGCTAACAACTCTCTTTCTCTCAGACAAGAGAAGAAATAGGATAATTTTTGTGGGAATTAATTCTCATATTGATGAATATTACATTTAAGACACAGTTGATTTTAAGCCACGTGAATCACACTTGTTTCAGGATAAATACTGAAGGTATAGTTGATATGATTCTCTTGTTTTATTATTGCTGATTAATTATTCTATGTAACACGCTGATAATGATATGTTTATAACACTTATGCCCACTCTGTATGCCCACCGTTCTTTCGTTGTGTGGCCTATGGCCGATGTACAATAAAAGTCTGAAATCTGAACTCTCTATCTAGCTAGCTAGCTAGCTAGCTAGCTAGCTATTTGTGTCTGTGTCTATGTCTCAGTCTCTCTCTCAATATCTGTCTCTGTCCCTGTCTGTCTCTGTCTATGTCTGTCTCTCTCTCACTCTCTCTCTCTTTCTGTGCAGTGGCAGCGGTTAATTGACTTACTGGCCTGGTTTTTCTGATGCCATCCTGCAATACATTGTTTGCCTGACAATGGCCCATCCCTCAGTACCCAGAGAAAAGAGCCCCAGGTGCTTAACGAAGCAAGAATAATGCTACGCTTGTCATGCATACCGATATCAGTACAGCCAGGTCACGCGATGTAACACACACACACACACACACCTACACACATACCTACACACACACGCACGCACGCACGCACGCGCACACACACACACACACACACACACACACACACACACACACAGAGGGTCAGCAGTCTCAAAGCCAAAATGCCTGTTTAGGAAGTGGGAGATTTGTGGTTTGAAGCTGGCCTAAAGTAGGTGGAACTACTGCTACTACTACTCCTACTCCTACTTACCACTACCATCACTACCTACCACTGCCACTACGCAAGACTAGAATTAATATGATGACAGCTATCGAGTAGTGTTTTGTCCTATTTATAGAAACAAATGGGTTTGGATGTATTCATGAAAAATGTACATTGTTACTGATATCTAATAAGCTTAAGCATGAGTCGGTTTACACACATTTTAAAGGTTAAGGGAAAAAAGCCCTTCATGATAAATGCTGCTTCTTCTTAATTTGCTAGCAGTATTTTTTCTTCCTTTGAGCAAGGCACAGCTGACTATCAAAGGCTATTTCATACCAATTTCTAAGCACCTTTCTGCTACCAATGAATATAATGTGGGATATCACATGAAAAGTAGAAGCTAGATACGCTTTGATTTGTTTTTTGCAAGATATAGCGCTGTATAAATTCCATGTGTTATTATTATATTATTATATTCACAAAAACTGACCCATCTTCCAGGAGCCGGAATGGAAATTGTATAACTTATAATGTGTGAGTAATGCCACACAAATGCTGCACCAGACACTTACAGTCGATATGTATAGTCATCTATTATCATCACAATATATCACTTATAATACTACAAACAGGAAACTGTGCGAACACTAATTTGGCCTGCTGTTCGATATGGAAGTGAAGGGTGGACTCTCAAAACTGCAGATAAATACCAAATCAAAAGTGCAGAGATGTTATTCTACAGAAGACTCCTAATGATAAGGAGGACCAAGAGACGAACAAAGCACAGCATTATGGAAGAAGTGAACAGACAACCTGAACGCCTAGGCTTGGTTAGGAAAGGAGAATTTAGATACTTTGGACATGGTTTAAGACATCAGCGCTGCAATGTAATGAATGAAGACTGTGGCCCAGGGGGAAACGGAGGACAAGAGACGACAAGGAAGAGCATTGACTTCCTACACTAAGAACATAGCAAAGTGGACGGAGTTGTCAAAAGGTGAAATCTACAGATAGTGGATGAAGGACAGAAGACGTAGAAGACAGCTGACGGGGTATACGTCAGCGGTCATCATCAAAAGTGATGTCACTGACAGGCGAACAGGTAAAATCGTTTATAGAAGACAAAGACCAGATGATGCCCCTGATGCATCACTGGTAACCTAGGCAAGAACTCCTTTATGAAGAAGGCACACGTACAAATAACACAGAGGAACCTTTCCCCTGAACTGAACAAATCATGCTTCCACTTTCTCAATTTAAAAAAATGCTTTGAAAATTGTACTGAATAACAAATGAAATGCAGGGGAAAGGGCAAGTGGATCGGAAGAGGAAAAACCATGCAGTAGGGAAAAAATCAGAAAGGGGTCAAAGAAGAAAACAGAACTACAGCAATGTGTGGCAGTAAAGACACCAGTGGTTTAACAAAGAACAATACACGGATATTCACAGTTCTTTCCCTAAAGAAAATGAACCGGAAGAAGGAAGGAACAGACACTTACTGACTCATTTTCGTTTTGTTTGGACGTGTGTGGTTTTTTACTCTAACTGCATACATCGATTTATTGACTGGTTGCAAGATTAATAAAAGCAGGCCATGTCAAACACAGCACAAAATCTGGATCTTCCCCTGCTCCAAACACTCTACTTTCCATCCTGTTCAGATGGAATGCAAATAGACTTGTGTCTCAGCAGATGACACTTGACATTTTGCACAGCAGTCATTTTCATGCTGCTATCGCGGCACCTTATTTCTGCCTGACGACATTGCTCCAAGCGCCGGCATCTCAGCTTCTGCAGTGTTTGACAGACTTCGAGACAGCTGAACGCATCCCAAAATAAACACGCCCACCAACTTTGAAGACACCCTCCTCTCCGTCTTCACCTCACTCCGTCTAATTAACTCAGCAGCCGATTCATGAATGGCTGTTTCCTACGCAGCGATCTCTCTCTCTCTCTCTCTCTCTCTCTCTCTCTCTCTCTCTCTCTCTCTCTCTCTCTCTCTCTCTCATAATGCACATTCCAGTTTTCACTTCAGCCATGTATGTTCCTAGCAATCACGAAAGCTTTAAAAGGAGTCTTGATTTAACACTAGAAGTCAAAAGTTCAGAAATTGCATGAATATTTCACAGATGAACACGAAGATTTGCTGACCGTCCAACATTTTGCTAATATATCAGACTATTTCTATTTGTCAGTAAAAGGTGGACAGCTCTCATGCCTTCCTCCACTGGCTTTTCATAGGTGTTGCAACCTGCTTATAATCTGCATAACAAAATGTCATTTAGGCAACAACGGCAACAGAAAAGCGCAACTGTTGTACAGCGATGGTCTGGATAATGATGTTCATGTTCATAATCTTTCTCTGAACCAGTATCATGGCAGTTTTTGTTAAGTGAATCTGTTTTTCTTTATATGGTTTAAACAGCAGTTCATTCAAGAAAGGATACAAATGTAAGTTTATTATCAAAATAACTTTTCAATCACAGCTTGATCTTTGTTACCATCAAAATTTAATAATCCACATTCTAAGTTGACATCAAACCTTCACGTCAAAGCTCCTATAAAAGTCATTGGGGCTAGCAGTACACAGTCCTAAGTGACCTGATATTGACCTAGAAACTGCAGCTGCATAGACAATTCAGTTTGTCGACTACGATCGCGTGCAGAATACGGTCCTCACATACTAAACTTCAATTCCAGCTGTTTGGTGGGCTACACCTTTCTGTTAACGCGACGGTAAGTCCACAGACAGAGACCCAACAGCCATTCTATCAAACCAGCCCCATCTTTCTTTTTAAAAAAGTGTGCTGACAAGAATGATTAACAGAACTTTCCTCAGATTGTGTACGACATTTTAAAAATCTATCTGTTCCGCCCAAAAAGCGAAAACTGATTAGCAACATCTATCAGAATATGAATAACGAATGTAATTGCCCTTCATGAGATGATTAAAGTGTTTTGACATTGACCTGACCCTTTCAACAAAACATACTTATATCTGAGTAGTACGTTTAGGATGACAGTTGTCGAAATTCGGTTCTAAGTAACCTTCTTCTCAGAAGACTCAAACGCAGTCTAAAAATAGTCTGTCTTCATGCACGATGTTGATTCCTTTGGGATACTCAAATAAAAAATATCCATTATGCCACGTACAGCTAATCACCTTCCCTCTTTATCCGAAATCAGAACACTGGCTCTATGGAAATGTATGCAAATAGGCGGCACGTATACCCACAGTGCTGACAATCGCAGAGCGCTCAATTACCTTAACAAATAAGAAAATCACACTAGTGGTGACAAGCATTCAGCGAGGGGAACATTACGGCACAGAAAGTTTCTTTATCATATAAAAATGTGTGCATGTTTGCACACGCGTGCTATGCTAGAGTGACGTTGGGATGGTTGCCATCACAGGTAGACCCTTAACTACATCTGGCACCGCGACTGGTCTATTTTTAGGGGGCTTGGTAGGACGTGTTGAACTCCACAGAAGTAACCCAGCAGCAGTGCAGGGTCCCTCTGGCTGTTAGCCTCATGGCAGCCTAACATCGCAGCGCATCCATGAACTCCTCACTCTCAGGATGGAACATGAGCTTAGGTTTAGCTGGGGTGGAGAGATCGGAATGAGCAGGAGCGGAATGAGAGCAGCAGGGAAGGAACGTTACAGAAAATGAAGAAGCAAGAATAAACAAATAGACATACTTACAGCAAAAAGGCAGAAAAAAAATTTAAAAAATGATCGAAACAAAGAAAATGACGGGAGAAACCAGCAGAAGATGATATAGACAAAGACAGTCTAGTAAATATCAAAGCACATTAGAAAAAATTAGAATTTTCAACAACAACAAAACCCAACAACTTTAAATTTAGCAAATGACAACAGCGAATAATAGTCAAGAAAAAAATGAAGAACAAAAACAGAAATGACCGAGGAAAAGAAAGATAGAAGGGGTCGAGAGAAAAAATACTTAAACATCAAAGCAAAACACAAAAAGACAAATTGAATGAATCTCACATGGAATTAATACACCTACGAACACAAAAAAACGCCGCAAAGACATTTCAAAACGGCAGACTGTCAGAATAGAAATACATCAATATACTTAAAAACGCACAATTGCACCCCCCAAAAAAAGTTCCAAAATAGCTGCCTGCCAGAAGAGAAATATTCCGGAGTTTCCATAAATCCCTTCAGGCTCCCACTGTGACTGAATAGACTTTAACACAGAGACAGGGGGTTAATAAAAATGAGAAAACAAAATATCGTTGTTAACAAAAACAGCAAAATTTGCCCATTTGTGCCATCAGGATAGGATCAGATCTGACAAACAAGAAACTTGACAGCTATCACGTCCTCCATAACT
The DNA here is from genome assembly GCA_028751875.1 of Rapana venosa. Classification (NCBI taxonomy): domain Eukaryota; kingdom Metazoa; phylum Mollusca; class Gastropoda; order Neogastropoda; family Muricidae; genus Rapana; species Rapana venosa. The sequence goes on from CM054136.1 coordinate 38,461,538, forward strand.
CGCCATTCTGAATGGAATAACATTTTCGTAAACACATGAATCGATACCTGTTTAAAATAAGGCATTGTAAATAGTGACTAATGCACAAAATGAGAATACTAACATTAGCAACAATTATTGTGAGGATAGAATATCCACAAAACACACTTTTTATCTCTCTCTCTCTCTCTCTCTCTCTCTCTCACACACACACACCACACACCCACACACACCACACACACACACACACACAATGTTACCTATCATCTTTTCTCTGTACATCCCCTCCTTTAACTTCCACTACATTTCACATCCTTGTCTAATATCACTAAGATGAACAGACGTTAAATTGAAGACAAAAAACACACAAGACACACACACACACACACACACACACACAAACATACACACAACAAGATAGTAGGTAGTAGGTAGATAGATAGATAGATAGATAGATAGATAGATAATAGATAGATAGATAGGTAGGTAGGTAGGTAGATAGATAGATAGATAGATAGATAGATAGATAGATAGATAGATAGATAGATAGATAGATAGATAGAAATAGATAGATAGATAGAGTGCTCGGAAATGGGAAGATCTATCCAAGTGAAATGCATGCAAAATGGTCCTGAAAGCTTACAACAACCATGAAGAACTTTTTACAGACAAGAAAATCCCAGAGGATCTAGCATCTCATGAAAAGAATACTGGCTACCGGGAACTACACACTGGCTGAAATGAAGACAGACAGAGACAGACAGAGAAACAGAGAAAGGGAATGCGTCCAAAGGAAATATTTCAAGTTTGTTGCTTAACTCATTTTTGGACAAAGCACACTGGTGAAGTGGTTAGCACGTTAGATTCCTGACTAGAAGGTAGCAGGTTCAAACCCCATTTGAATAATAGGTTTTCTTCGGACTCCAGCCAGCTCCTGCACAGATTCAGTTTTCTATGGGCTCATTGGCAATACTGAGTCCACATAATCGAAAATTACTCGCTTTACGCATGCGATTTTAAAAATGTTGCTCAAAGAACTTGTATCTCTCGGGCTTAGTTGACTTCGGGATATATGAGAGGAAGCATACAGTCCAGTTGTCTAAAAGCTGGCGCACTTCCATGGCACCATCATTACACTATCCTCGTCGCCGTTGATCATCATGCAATAACAGAAAAAATGTCTCTGATTCGGTGGCCGCTGTTGTTCTGGTCTCATGGTGATCTCAGTTCTACCTTACCATAATCATACTTCTATGCCTGTGGCGACTTGCTCTCAAAACCTTCTTGTTCGAAGGTTCATGGGGAAAATCGTGCAAGGAACGTTGAGATGGTCACCCCCCCCCCCCCCCCCAGGTGTGTCTGAGCCTGGGTCTGTGACTTAACTATCATTATTACCAATAGGGGGAGAAGCAGGCGATGCCCTACATATGCTGGCCTCAGAACAAGTACCACTAAACATTGACAAAGTGACAACAATGCAAGGCCCTTCTGGCTGGTGTCCCCATGGCGGCCTAACATTTTTAACCTCCACGGTGGACCCCCGACTCTGAGGATAGGATATAACGAGCCTGAACATGGCTGAGGTGGATAGAACGAGACGAACGGCGTGGAATCTGTAGGGAAAAAAAGTCACAGAAAAAATGAGGTTGCCGGAATATACAGTCATTTGCTTTCATTTCATTGTCGTGTGCATACCTCCGTCATACTGAATCGCTTTTCTGAAGATGTGGCACTCCTACACTTTTCGATGGCTGGCGTGAGGAAAACGGATTCTAGCTCCGCGTGGTTCACATTTACCAAAAAGTCACTTCCGTTTGTTTGCCCAGGGAAAAGCTCAAGTCATACAAAAACTGCCATCACCAAGCTTTTCCAGAAAATCCTTCAAACATGTTCAACATTTTAAACAAAAATACATGCACGTATGCCTGAGCACGCACTTGTGCGTCCGTGCGCGCACGCACATACACACACAACGCGCTCGCCCACACACACACACTCGCGCCCACACACAAACATACACACACACACTCAATCACTCAATTATAATAAAATGTACAGATTTTCCCTCAGGCAGGCAGAGATAAAGAAACAGCTAGACATGCAGAGAAAATGCAGTTGCACAACGCACGCACGCACCAGCACGCACGCACACCACACACACACACACACACACACACACACACACACACACACACACACACACACACAGCTCTCTCAGGCAACGCATGTTTAAAAAAAAAAAAGAAAAAAATAAGCGAAGAGCTAACAAGAACATTAGTTCTGTCCTAAGTCTGAGATCTAAAAACTCTTCTCCAGTCTGCTTCTACACGGATTACAGTCTTATATATATATATATATATATATATATATATATATATATATATATATATATTTTCTTTCTTAGATGCAGCAGAGCAACACAGAAAGCATTCATAAAAGAGTAAAAAGACCCTGGTTCTTACAACAAATTCCAGCATCTGCATTATGTATAGCTTCCAACAATTTGCTTGCAAGATCAATATCATGTATCATTTTGAAAGGAGTGTTTTGATTTTGTCTGCGAACTCAATATTATGTACCCTCCCTCTCCTCTCTCTCTCTCTCTCTCTCTCTCTCTCTCTCTCTCTCTCTCTCTCTCTCTCTCTCTCTCTCTCCTCTCTCTCTCTCTCTCTCAAATTTACACAAAGAAGTTAGGAAAGACTGGAGGTGATCCCCCAAAAAATAGAAAAGAAAAGAAAGGACAAGATTTAACGGCGCTGTGTTTGGCGCTGTTGACAGCCAGCTGGGATGTCGTAGGTTCAGTCCTACCCTGAACTGAGCGTGCGATAAGTTCGATGTGAAAACTACAATCGTACAGTCTGACCTCACCCACTGTATGAATGCCAACCTGGCCATATCTGCTGAGGAACAACAGACATGTTATTCGTGCTCCAAAGCATCTCTAAATAAGCAAAAAGTAGGAATGAAGAACTTTATCACTTTTTATTTGTATTTGCAAGAATGATTTACTAGCTTTTCTTTAACACAGTGCATAAAATGGGCTTTTAAAAACACATCATCTGCCTCATTTTTTCACTTTGTGAAGACCAAAAGGGAGCTATCAGATGTGGTAATGAAAAATAAGAATATTTCAACATCTCAAGAGGAGTCACACAATGACGCATCATCTCATCTCACCTTTTCAATATGTACACAGAGCGAATTGTGAGACTGTCTGACTTTAAAGATATGGTTCTCAAGACAAGTGGCAGAAATATAACAAATCTGCACTTCGCTGATACAGCACTACCAGCCGACATCATCACTAGCATGAAGAGAGTATTACACTAGCAGATGTAGAAGGAAGAAGAGCCAGTTTCAAGCTCCATGCCAACAAGACAAAAATGCTGTGAGGTGCCAGAACCAGTTGCTAAACACAGTATGAAATAAGGACTGACAAAATGTGTATATAAAATGTCAAGAATTTTTAATGTCGGCTCAGTCAAAACAAATGACGGATCATGTACTGAAGACAGAAAAACAAGAATAAGCATGGATGAAAGTAGTATGATCCAACCAAACAACATCTGGAAAGATCACAGCATTCCCCTTACCAGTTGAAAAAATAAAAATGATGAAATGCTTAGTATGCATTACCGAATCATGTGCCATGTATTGCTATGTGGCTGAGAATCCTGGACACAAAGAAAATACGATGAAAAAAGGAGCCAAAGTAGCCAAGATGTGTTTTTAGAAGGCTGCTCAAGGACAGTTGGACAGATAGACCAACTGAAAGGCTACAACACTACCTGGAAACAAACAAAAATTCTTACATTTAAAAAAATGAAAGGAAATGGAGATATGGTGGCCATAGGCAACAAAAACAAATATTCAAACTTAAAAATCTGTCTTTCAGGGCAAGACAGAGATTTTTTTTTTAATACAGACAACCAGCTTTTGCTATCGGCAACCTCACCGAATCCTGTGGCATAATAATCCACGAAGCCAGCAGGAACAGCAAAGACAGGAACAAATGGAGAAGGGGAATCATTTCGGTGTCGTTTGGTGCTGCGCCAACACCGCACTAGGTGACACAGACAGGTGTGGTCATGTCTAGATCGCATAGTAGCCTAAGTTTCTTTTTTTTTTCCACTTTCACGACTGCAATGAGTTACGGTATAATCTTCAGATTCGAGGAAAATGTGGTCGTGACTATCAATCATTACTCTAGAAAACTCTCATTCAACCTTGCTGTGTGGATGAGCTTGTTCAGAAGTCCACAGCTTTGTATATTTGTGGTCCCCTTTCATGTCTTGGACTGATCCAAGCACCTCTCAACACTTCTTGGGTGACCCTATCTCCTGGACCGTGGCCATATGGTTGTATAACATGGACTGCTAATTCTCAGAATGCAGCGATCAGAGTCCCAGTGTGACTCCATGTGACCAGGATGAGCGAAGTTGAAGTGGTGTCAATGTAATGTATGGAGATACTAGATGCCTGGCCCTGTTACCCTTTAGACATTGAAACAAGATTGAATTTATCCGAATCACAGAATACACAAAAATACAATGTGCTGACTATGTTAGGCCTACCTTTACAATCACTTTGACCAGTCAACTCTCTACCCTTAGAGCTGAGGACATTCTCAAGGAAAGCAAGTGTGCCCTTGGCTTCACTTTTGGAAACCCTAACTACACACCGTGACTGGAAAGAATATGCGTGTGCAAACAAATAATCCGCAAGGAAGGAAAAACAAAGAGGATACGATTGATGACTGAGAAACGTTGTGATTTATAATAGAAATAACAGACTAATCTGCTGGAATTGTTGACAACTTGAGTGCGTATGACTGATTGTTTAGAAACACATCAAACTATGTCAGCATTGCTGTTTTGGTAAGTATTTTTCAAAGAATATTGACGTGTGTTGCGTGCGTGCGTGCGTGCGTGCGTGCGTGCGTGTGTGTATGTATGTGTGTGTGTGCGCGCGCGTCCGCGTGTGTGTGTGTGTGTGTGTGTGTGTGTGTGTGTGTGTGTGTGTGTTGTGTGTGTGTGTGTGTGTGTGTGTGTGTGTGTGTGTGTGTGTGTGTGTGTGTGCTGCTTTGATAAAGGCACGTTGGTACCATCATAGTACTTAATTTTCAGGGATCGGGAAATTGCCGTGGCTATTCTGGCTCCAGCGGATGAGGACTAGGTCAGCCTGCCCCTTTGTTCTGTGGTGAACCAGGCCTACACCCATGTCAGACAGTGGTGATTCCCCCGTGGGGATGCCGAGGGCCCGTCTGTATCAGTAGCATCCCCACATTCTGACAATTCTGTCTTAAATTTCCTCTTTTCTTCACTCTTTTTTCTGCCTTTTCTTTTTTTCCTGTCACATCCTTCTTGCTTTTTTATGCCTTCTTCCATTCCCCTCCCTTTTTTTCCCGAAAACTTAAAAATAACATTTCTCTTTTTATCCAAAGTCGGTGCGCGGGGGACTGACTGTCAGGTGCTTAACGGCAGCTGACGCATTTCCGTATAAAATAACAATTTTTTGCTGCCGAGCGTTCGGAAAATAAAAATTGCTGTATTTCAGCCTGGATCCTAAAGGTGTTCTTTTTTTGTCTATGTCTGACCCTGCTCAAAAAACCTTTGTTCAAAGCATTGCAAACATTGCAGCCCCCCATTACCAACAAGTCAAACTTTTTACATCAAAAATAAAAGGTAAATTGATTTTTTTAATGCAAATCATTTGTTTGGGGGTTTTTTTTTTTAAAAAAAAATGACAAATTTTTTATATACTTTAAACAACACACTCACCACACACACAACACAACCCACACACCACCAAACCCACACACACACATCATGCACACCTGGTTTTTCACATTTAAAAAATACCTGGGATTTAAACTTGTCACCTCTTAAATAAAATAAAAAAAAATAAGAAGGAATTTTTTTATATAGCCTGAAACTTTTAAACAAAAAAACAAAGCCTCAAAATTTTTTTTTCAACCCCTTTTAATTGAAATTTTGGGGGCCTCCCCCGGGGGGAAACGGGGGAAAGCGTCGCCCTTAGCGCGCGCCACCCCTTTCACCCTTTTTTTTTTGTTTTTTTTTTTTCCTGCAGCTGTATTTGTTTCCCTATACAGAGTGGCTTTTTTCTAAGAATTTTGCCAGGGACAACTCTCTTTGTTGCCGTGGGTTTTTTTACGTGCGCTAAATAATTACGTGTAACACACGGGACCTCGGTTTATCGTCTCATCCGAAAGACTAGCGCCCAGACCACCACTCATGGTCTAATGGATGGGGGAAAAATTTCCGGTCCAAACGGGGTACGAACCGCCGCACACTTCAGACCCGGACTTTTCGCTTTCTAGACAGGCGCGTTACCTCTAGACCACCGATCCACTCATACTGATCCACCGATACATCCCTTGCTATTTCTCCGCTCACACACACCACGCACGCGCACGCACACACACACACACACACACACACACACACACACACACACACACAACACACACACACACCACACACACGAGATGCTTTTCCATAGCTTCTCAAAGGCGACTGGGGCGAAGAGAAAAAGAAAGAAGTAAAGAGCTGACAAAATGGAGACTATTTCTGGCCCCAGTGTCAGGTTGTAAAAAAAATTAAGTCTGCTTCAGTCTCTTTCTATCCAGATCACACGGTGTTTCTTTTCTTTCTTTCTTTCTTTTTTTTTTTTTTTTTGGGGGGGGTGTTTGTTTGTTCGATGGGGGCTGTTGTTTGTTTGCTTTGTTTTGTTTTTGTTGTGTTGCTGTTGTTGGGGTTTTGGTGGGTTTTTAAGGCGGGGGGGGGGGTGTTTGTTTGTTGGTTTGGGTTTTGTTTTGTTTTGTTTTTGCTCCCCCGTGGGATGCCGGGAGCCTATCAGTATAAATAGCATCCCCACGTTCTGGAAATTCTGTGCTAGAAATTTCCTCTTTTCTATCACTCTTTGTTTCTGCCTTGTTTCTTTTCTTCCTGTCACCTCCTTCTTGTCTATTTTCTGCCTTCTTGGTCCATTCTTCTGCATTTTTTTTCCAAGAAAGGTTTTTAAAAAATAACATTTCTCTCTTATGCCGAAGTCGGATGCGCTAGGCCTGACTTGTCAGGCGCTTAACGGCAGCGTGACGCATTTTCGCTCAAATAACAGGCAACAATAGTTGCTGTCTGAGCGTTCGACGAAGAAGAAGTTGTTGGTGTTTTGTTTTTGTTTTGTTTTGTTGGGGGGAAGAGAGTTTTCTTTTTAGAAGCAGCAGAACAATATAGAAAGCATCATAAAAAGATCGTGAATGTCATTGCCAGCAAATTCCAAAATACGCATCATATACACAGTTTCTAACAATTTGTCTGGCAGATCGATGTCACGTAACATTCTTAAAAGGTGAGTCCTAGTGTTAACTGCAAGTTCAATATTATGTTAATCAATATGTTAATCAATCTCTCTCTTTCAGATAGACAGACAGGCAGGCAGACAGACAGAAAGACAGACAGACAGACAGACAGACAGACAGACAGACAGACAGACAGACAGACAGACAGACAGACAGACAGACAGATAGATAGATAGATAGATGACAGGAGAGAGGTATATATACATATATATATATATATATATATATATATATATATATATATATATATATATGTGTGTGTGTGTGTGTGTGTGTGTGTGTGTGTGTGTGTGTGTGTGTGTGTGTGTGTGTGTGTGTGTGTGTGTGTGTGTGTGTGTGTGTGTGTAAACGAAACAAATATGATCAAAACCAAATAAAAATCAAGCAATCTAGCAAAAGAGGAAAGAGGACCAGAAGGACAGACTGTTACAGGGGTAAAAAATGACAAATTACCATGGTGCATATCTTGGACTGGTACAAGTACCACACGAGCGTCCACATCTTCCCACCAAAATCAATATCCTATGGAAAACACTGAAGGCTATTGCAATGTAAAAGACAATACATTTACATCAGTAACATCAGCAACATTAATGACGGTAGCGAGGAAAGAAAGAAAAAGAAAAAGAATGACGACAACGACGACAAGGAAAGTACAAATGATAACAATAATCAGAATTTTTTTTGTAAAAAAACAAAACAACGATTGTGGTAACAACAAAAAAGCAACAGATCCGAATTCACGCACGCATGCACAGGCACACGTCCATACTTATTCTTATGTGTGTGCGTGAATGTGTGTGTACATATTCAGAGATACAGAGAGAAGCTTAAGACTTTCTCTGAAAGTTCCCAATCTTTCTGCAGCAAGTCTACAACAAAGAAGGGGTATTTGTTCTTTTTTCTTCTTCTTCTTCTTCTACATGTCTGGCATTCACAGAGGTAAATCCAGAACTGTGACGCCTCTCCTACCAGCAACTCTCATTTTATCCAGTCTCCTTGGAAACGTACAAGGATCCTGGTTTGATGTCCACACCATGTCTCTGTGTGAGTTCTTAAGTGCGCTCTGTGTGTGTGGTGTGTGTGTGTGTGTGTGTGTGTGTGTGTGTGTGTGTGTGTGTGTGTGTGTGTGTGTGTGTGTGTGTGTGTGTGTGAGTGTGTGTGTGTGTGTGTGCGTGTGCGTGTGAAATCGGGTAAGAAGAGAAACAGGGAGACAAAATGCATGTAAGCGAGCAAGCATGCGATCGTCTATCAATATGCCAGCACAAATTCATGCGCGCTTTTCCCCCTTAAAGTTAAGGTCTTATAATCTGACCAGACAGCATGACACAGTGGTTCGTGTACTGGATTCCTGACTGGAAGGTTGTGTGTTTGAATTCCTCAAAATAATCATATTCGGACTCCGACAGGCTCCTACCCAGAGTGAGTTTGCCATGGACTTTTCAGGGCAGACCACACAGTCGAGCATCATTCACTTACGAATTCGATTTTTGGGTGCTACTCAAATGACTAATCTAACCCTGAAGAACGTCTGTATCTCTCAGGGCTGGCTGACGCCGGGTATGTTAAGGTAGGAAGCTTGAAGCGCAGCCATGTTAAGTAGTCTTAAAGCTGGTGCATCTCAACAGCGTCATCATATTATCATCGTCTGCATCATAAGTGACCATAATTATCATATAGTAATATGCAAAGTTTCTTCCCTTGGTCTCATTGCTTCCTAGTGTGTTTGTGCATTCTTTGTTACACTTTTTTGTTTACTTTAGCTCGGTAGTGATGTATATTTTTGTTAATAAATTTTCGTGTAATTGTATTTGTATGCCATGGAAAACGATTTTGCTTCTATGTATGTCGCTTATGTGCATTATCATCAAATGTTGACTCTTCAATGGGGTGGGGCTCAAAATAAGCTGTAGCTTGCTGCCCTCCCCCTGCTGTATTGTTGATTGCTTATGATGTATGTGTATTGAATAAATCATGTTGAAACTGAGAGAAAAACTGACCATCATACTATAAAAGAAAAAGGTCTTTGAATCGGTAAAAGTAAAGTCTACAAGACTGGAAAAAGAGCAAAGTGTTGACCTTATGATTTTTTTATGACAAATGCAACTTTATTGAAAGCTGTTTGAACACAATGATTTGGGGAATGTACTATACGTGTGATATAAGACGTACGGCCTTCTTTACTGATTTCTGGGACTATCAATGTGGTAAAGCAAATGTTTTGACAACCAGTAATTGTAAGAAAAATGACTGATTAGTATGAATATTGCAGCTCAGTATTTTGTGAATAAATGATACCTGCTCGCTGCGATTGATACTAAAATATCACGCACTTTGAAAGAAAAACCCATGAAGTTCAAAACTTAATTTTTATTATTTCAGGGGTGTCCTCTTACTCTCAAATCAGTTTAATGGGTTCTGAAATACAAGGGTATGTTTGATGCGTGCTCTGAGATTGAGTGCCGTAAAATGTAGCCATATACAACAGGAACGTGACAATAAATCGCGATAAAGTAAAGCTGGTTTAGCGAAACGTGCCGGAACAACAACGGAAAACATACCCTGGAACTGGCCATGTGATTCTTGAGTGGTTTTGTCAATTCAATATACCAGCCTATGATGGAGTTTACTTGTGACCAACAAAGTCCGCTACGTTTCTTGACTGACGACACACCCCTTCATGAAGGGATAGCCTGGTGGTTACAGTGAAGCGCATTGCGCTCGTGTTCTGCTGACACGGGTTCGAATCTCGTTCAAGAGGATTTTCCTTCTGGAGTTAACATCACTGCCGATTCCAATCCCCCCCCCCCCCCCCCCCCCCCCCATCCACCTCAAAAGTCCTCTGGATGAGACTATAAACCGAGGTCCCGTGTGCGAACGCACGCGAAACATCTTGCGCACACGTTAAAACCTGCTCCGCTTTTCGGAAGTGTAGGTCATTGTGTGCCGGTGGGAACGGATGACAACATTTACAAAACTGCATACACACGGGGGATAGATGTTTAAAAAAAATTTTTTAAAGCACATGAACGTTTATTCCATTTTCCTCGAAATAAAAGAATAAATAAAAATACAAACAAGTTGGGTTTTTTTAAACTTCAATAAAGACTGACCACGCGTTTGTTCCTCATCTTGCACTGCCCCCTTCCCCAGCCGGCCACAAAAAAAAGAATTTTATCACCAAATAAAAAGAAAAAGTAGCAAAACATATACCACAGAAGCAAAGGTAGGAACAGCTAGAAAGAGAGACAAAGTACACCGCAATCAAAAACCTCTTGGGGCTTGACTCGAAAGTGTTGAGTAAGGCTGGTGGCAAAGGGAGAATAGGAAGCTGTTCCGAACAGAGCGACCAGAAGGAAAGCGGACTCTTTGAACCTAGGTACACGCAAGCACGGCAGATCCACAGATATATGAGAAATCAATACTAAGGAGTAAAAGTAGCGACAGCCACAAAGACAAGGAACTATTCCGTGGATACATTTTTAACAGAGAGCACTGATCTTCTAATATTTTATGAGACAGGGGGGCCACAACAGAACAACAACAGAGGAGTAATGTTTGCTCAGGTTCCTGCTCCTACCAACAAGTCATATGGAAAACCTTTCTATGCATAGTGGAGAGTGAACAGACGAGGCTGGTCAAGCATACTATGAGAGCTACAGCCACCTGTGCGGGGCCTGCAGGATAGGAGAAGTTATAGAGGCCTAGATGTAATAATAGTCTGCAACCAGGAATGATGATGCTAATTACCATTTGAAATATGCGGCTTAACCCCTATATAATCTTGGACTTCGGCAATCTACTTATAAAGCTACATGTTAGTTATAAAATAAGCACTCCATCAGTCTGTGCACGTTCAGTTAAGTCAATGCCACACTTGAAAAGAATCTACAGCAACCTCAATATTCCTATTCACAACACTTTTATCAAAACAAAAGGAAAAAAACTCTTTTTTAAACAATGTTGCTCAACAAAAGTTATCTTAAACCAGTGTCAAGAGTTAAAGAAAATGTAATTTCCTTTCAACATACTACACATGCTGGAGTTCCTTCCCATGGGCACGAATGCATGAACGGCAACAGAAACAGGCATGAAAGCATCCTCCTCAGCAACTGAGCAATCTTCTCCTACCTGAGCTGAGCTTAACACTGGCTGCAAAAGAGTTCTAAGTAGACCAAGGCTGAAACTAGCTTATTTAACACCAAACAGTATACGAACACGTTATTCTTCAGAGCCACAACGTCAGACAACCTTAACCATTTGCTAGAATTCTAATAAGATATTAAAGAACAATGGGAACTCAAGCTCCATAGTTGAAGCCCCAGATTATTCCAATACTCTTCACATGACAGATATACCAAGCAGCACTACAAAACAAAAACAAACGTAAAGACAAAAGTCGCGGGTGTTTTTTTACACAACGGACATGAATTATGACCTTGAATACATCCAACAGGATAAATATTGATGCAAAGCAAACATGTCACATCAACGAAAACTGGGCTTGATATTAATGAATGATACAACTAGGACCTGGAATACCAACACTCTTTATCCCTGAGAGACAGACAGACAGACAGAGACACACACAGAGAGATATATATATAGAGAGAGAGAGACAGAGACAGAAGGGAAAGGACATGTCTTCACTCAGAAGGTCACAAATATGCTGTAATGTATATTTTAATACCCAGTCCCTGCCTGCCCTCATTACGGTAATGAGAGAGAGAGATGAACCCGCGCGTGCAAGCACATACACACACACATATACATACATACATACATACATACATACATACATACATACATACATACATACATACATACATACATACATATATACCGACACAGACAGACAGACAACTGAAAGACAAAAGGACAAACATCAGACAGACAACTGAAAGACAAAAGGACAAACAGATAGGTAGGCAGACAGAAAAAAAGTGTTCGTACATATTTTTTCTCCTAAAGAAACGGGTGACTTTTGCGCCAAAACACTGCCCTAGTAAAAGGGTTATCTTGTGGCAGATTTCCGCTAGATGAAGAGTGACAGGGTAAAAGCCCTTTAGCTTCTCTAATGAGTGTTCCTCCTGATAGTCCGTGTCTGCCCGCCTCCAACGGAAGGCCAACTAGGAGTGCAGCCACGCCACTCTGACAGCTGCTTCACTCCCTGGATAGCTAGCTACAAAGACCTGATAGTGGTTAACACGGCCAACTGTTCAGGTCCCCTAAACAAGTCAGTCGAATCTCCTAACAACTAAGTAAGTGCACATTCTAAATCTCCTCCCTTTTCCCTTCCCCCACCAAATCAAAAGGACAGGCATGAGCTTGTAAGGAAAGAAGAGGAGTTTTGAAATAATAACTGCATTAAAATGTTCAGGTAAGATCAATGGGTAAATGTTGAAGAGTATGAATAATGGGAGCCAGTAACATGAGCATGAAAAGCTAAAAAGCTAAAGTGGTACATGAAATCCGAAGACAAATTGCCTTCCATATCTCAAGCCTCCCTCTCAAAGAAAAAGTCCGAGAATTAGGGCCAAAACTATCATGTAATTTTTTTTTTAAGATGTGGGAAAGTTCCTGTACTGAAGAGAACGTTGAACAGTGATAGCATTTGCCGGATGGATCTCTTTAGTGTCAGATATTATGTCATTGCAAAATAGTATTGATCGCCATCGGAACTGTATACCTGTATACGCATGAGTATGCGTGCGCGCACGCACACACACACGCACACGCACGCGCGCGCGCGCGCGCACACACACACACACACACACACACAAGGAGAGATACACAGGGAGAGACAGACAGAGAGAGAGCGACAGAGAGCGAGGGACTGAGAGGGAGACAGAGAGAGAAGATATGAAAATAGCAAAGGAAAGAGGAGAATAAACAAAACCAAAACTGA
>CM054136.1:38479805-38502305 GCA_028751875.1 Rapana venosa
AAAAGTAACAGTGGAGGCACATCCACAATCACTGGCTCATATCATATGATCCAGATGTGAAGGATAGGAGGGCATGTACAAGCAACTGATCTGCTTTTCTAATTAGAATTATTGATTACATCCTAAATGCATGCACAACACTTTTTTGACAATATGCAGAGCAACAGAAATAGACAATGTGAAAACAAAGCACAAATAATAAGGCCTTTCCTATTCAAAATGCCGCACTCTACATCCTGTTCACATGGAATACAAACAAACAGACTTGTGTCTCAGCAGATGACACTTGACATTTTCCGACGCTGTCATTTCATGCCGCTATCACGGCGCCTTATTTCTGCCTGACGACATTGCTCCAAACGCTGGCACCTCAGCTTCTGTAGTGTTTGACAGACTTCGAGACAGCTGAACAGTCCGAATGATAGTGAACACCCCCATTAACTTTGAAAGTCCCCTCACAAACGCTCTTTCTGTAGCCCAAATCCACCTCCTAGTCTCACTGAGCAGACAATAATTCATGAATCTTCTCTCTCTCTCTCTCTCTCTCTCTCTCTCTCTCTCTCTCTCTCTCTCTCTCTCTCTCTCTCTCTCTCTCTGTGACACAAACACACCAGTTGCCCCATCAATCATGCATTTTTCTTGTCTGTACAAAAGTTTACAAGGAAAGTTGTGAAGCACTGAAAATTAGAAGTTCCAGAAACTCTTCAAATACCTCGCACATGAACACCAAAGCTTAGCTGGCAGTTTCATCAAAACTTTGCTCCTATATCAGACAGTTTCTATTGTCAGTGAAAGACAGCTTGATTTTTTGTGTTCTTTGTTAGTTTTTCGTCAGTTATATTGCCTCTTAATATATATTTTTACGAAAAAATATCACTCGAAACATCAAGAAATGAGTTGAACGTATATTAACAACGTCCTTTTAAATGCACGGACTCACGTGAACCAAAAAAACTGAAGATTTAGCTATTTCAAGCCGACTATAAAAAAGAAAAACAACCAGCAACTCTTTCTAGGTCAGCATGATTGCACAGAACCAGTACGCTGTACAGATAACTGACCACAGCCGCAACTCGTTTCCAAGGTATCATTTGCCGCTAAAGACCTAAGTACAATCCGCACATCTCCTTCATTCAGAAACATACTGTTCCATCTGCAATACTCTAAGGAAAAGGAAACATGTTGTCCCCTCTGCAATACTCTAAGGAAAAGGAAACATGTTGTCCCCTCTGCGATACTCTAAGGAAAAGGAAACATGTTCCCTCTGCAATACTCTAAGGAAAAGGAAACATGTTGTTTCCTCTGCAATACTCTAAGGAAAAGGAAACATGTTGTCCCCTCTGCAATACTCTAAGGAAAAGGAAACATGTTCCCTCTGCAATACTCTAAGGAAAAGGAAACATGTTGTCCCCTCTGCAATACTCTAAGGAAAAGGAAACATGTTGTTTCCTCTGCAATACTCTAAGGAAAAGGAAACATGTTGTTCCCTCTGCAATACTGTAAGGAAAAGGAAACATGTTGTTCCCTCTGCAATACTCTAAGGAAAAGGAAACATGTTGTCCCCTCTGCAATACTCTAAGGAAAAGGAAACATGTTGTTTCCTCTGCAATACTGTAAGGAAAACGATACATGTCGTTTCCTCTGCAATACTGTAAGTAAAACGAAACATGTCGTTTCCTCTGCAATACTGTAAGTAAAACGAAACATGTTATTTACTCTGCAATACTGTAAGTAAAATGAAACATGTCGTTTCCTCTGCAATACTGTAAGTAAAACGAAACATGTCGTTTCCTCTGCAATACTGTAAGGAAAACGAAACATGTTAATTACTCTGCAATACTGTATTTTGCAATACTCTAAGGAAAACGAACGATGTTCCCTCTGCAATACTCTAAGGAAAACGAAACATGTTGTTTCCTCTGCGATATTCTAGAAAAGCAGCCATTATGCCAAGTACAGCTAATCACCATAGGTCTCTGTCAGAAATCAGAACACAAGCCATGTGGAAATACATGCAAATGAGCGGCCCACATGCCACAATTCTGGCAATTGCAGGGTGCTCAGTTTTGTTTTGTTTTAATCCCACAAGAGGTGACAAGCATTCAATGTGTGGAGAATTACAGCCAGGCTGAGATCTAGGTATAAGGCTTTTCAGAAATACTCTATGCTCAAATGAAATGCCTAAAACTCAACGACATCCGTGCACAATAAATCCATACTTATTTTTCAATCTGGAAATGAAGCCACCACGGGAAAACTTTTTTTTTAATACTGCACAGCAAATCTGCTTTGTTTAAAAGGAGACTGTGGATATTGATAACAGAGTCTTATAGTCTCCTGCGAACGGCGTGCCATGTCACTTTGAAATCTCGATACTGGAAACTCTAAAACAAACAGCACTGCTTATTCAGTTCAACTCTACACAGATTTTTTAAGCCAAGACAATATGCCACGTTAGCCATAAAGTATTTATCTGTTTCAAACACTGCAAGTTTATGCTGCACTGACGATAAAAGAACAAAGTGGATCTGAAGAAGAAAGTTAAGACAAATAGACGAACAGATGGATTGAGACAGACAGACAGACAGAGATACACAAGGCAGAAAAGTCCACGCAGACACAGGCAATATGATTAAGCAAGTAGAAAAAAGAATTTTTTTAAATCCACTTGATTGAATAAAACCACCTTTAGATCAGCAGACAACAGAAGTGAGCAGCAGCAAAAAAATATATAAACGACAGAAACAGAAATAAACCAGAGTAAAAAGATCGGATCAACAGAAATATACGACCCACACAAAAAGCACACACACACACACACACACACACACACACACACACACACACACACACACACACACACACACACACACACACACACACACAAAACGTGAATAAACCAGACAAAAACCATCCCCATTTTTTTACAAATGCACAAAACAATTGCAAAACCATTTCGAAAGGATTGGCAATCAGGAAAGGAATACAGCAGGACATTTACAAATAATATAAAACATATAATCTTTTCAAAATGACTGGGTGTCAAGAAAGAAACATATCAATATACTTCAAATACACAAACACACCCAAAAAAGTTCAGAAATAGCCGATTGTCAGGAGAGAAATACATCATACACTTACTTTATACACAAAAGAATCAACATTTTCAAAACGGCTGGAGAAAAATATGCCTGTCTTGCCACAAATCCCTCAAGAGGAGAGCTGTAGTTGAAGAGATAAAAGAAGATACGTGAAGGGAGTCAATAAAACGAGAACGCAAAACAATCATGGTTATTCAATGGCAAAAAGCCAACATAAAATAATAACAAAAGAAACTGGCAGCTTTTATTGCAACCTTCCCCAACACAATGATTTTTTAAGGCCTGAGCATTTTATTAACAAATAGAATGAAAATGATAGCAATAGAATCAAAAAAGCCATAATGATGATGTTAATAGCCATTTTCATGATAAAACTTTCTCTCTCTTTTACACACACATACAAACACCATGTTCGTCTGCTCAAACAATTTGGGATAAGCTAGTTTATGACAACCAGCCAGAGAAAACGTTTTCCTTGATTTTCTTAACTTGCCACGTCTTTACTTGATATTGTCGTATTGATCTTATACAAAAATAGAATGCACAACCGAGTGGTACACATACATACATACACACACATACACACACGCGCGCACGCACACACACACACACACACACACACCACATGTACACACCACACACACAAACACACACACATACACACACACCCATCCACAAACACACCACACACACACACACACACACACACACACACACACACACAAACATACATACACACACACACACACACACACACACACACACACACACACACACACACACACACACGCACGCACGCACGCACGCACGCACGCACGCAAGCGCGGGAGCTTTTTATAAATGGCAGCCATCCATTCCTTTTTTTCTGTTAATCAACTTGCTATAGAACTATTTTCGTAGCAGTTTCTTTGTGCTTCATTTTGCCGGGCTCAGCATCTTGTCTCGTTTATAACGTTCGGCTTGCTGAGGTCACTTTTTACCCAGCATCGTAAGGAACACGTATACATAGCACACAGCTACTCTCACTCACGCACGCACGCACGTATCCTCGCACGCACACGCATACAAACACACACACACATACACACACACTCACGGAGGCTCTCTCTCTCCCTCTCACTCTCTCTCTCTCTCTCTCTCTCTCTCTCTCTCTCTCTCTCTCTCTCTCTCTCTATCTCACACACACACACACACACACACACCCTCTCTCTCTCTTCTCTCTCTCTCTCTCTCTCTCTCTCTCTCTCTCTCTCTCTCTCTCTCTCTCTCTCTTTCCCCAGGTTACTTTGTCTCTTTTTTGTCTTTTCTCCCTTTTCTTTCGTTCCTCAGCTAGACCTCCGAGGTTCAACAACGATGAGATGTATGCGTATGCGACCGTTTTTGCCCACCATGAATGAAGCCACATTCCGACTTCAAGGACGTTCCTTTGTCCAGTACTTCTTCCATAAGTTTACGCTTTCAAAGGAACCGTCACAGCAGGTACGATAAACCCCACCTGTCTATAAATCTACATTATACGCTAAACTACACCTGCCTAGAAATCTACATTAGCCACTAAACCACACCTGTCTAGAAATTTACATTATACGCTAAACCACACCTGCCTAGAAATCTACATTAGCCACTAAACCACACCTGTCTAGAAATCTACATTATACGCTAAACCACACCTGCCTAGAAATCTACATTAGCCACTAAACCACACCTGTCTAGAAATCTACATTATACGCTAAACCACACCTGCATAGAAATCACATTATACGCTAAATCACACCTACCTAGAAATCTACATTAGACACTAAACCACACCTGCCTAGAAATCCACATTATCCACTAAACCACACCTGCCTAGAAATCCACACTATACACTAAACCACACCTGCCTAAAAATCCATATTATACACTAAACCACACCTGCCTAGAAATCCACACTATACACTAAACCACACCTGCCTAGAAATCCACATTATACACTAAACCATACCTGCATAGAAATCTACATTATACCCTAAACCACACATGTCAAGAAATCCAAATTAGACACTAAACCACACCTGCCTAGAAATCCACATTATACGCTAACCACATCTGCCTAGAAATCCACATTGTATTATACGCTAAACCACACCTGCCAAGAAATCCACATTATAAACTAAACCACACCTGCCAAGAAATCCACATTGCATTATACGCTAAATCATATCTATCAAGAAATCCACATCAAACACTCAAACAAACTCTGCACAGAAATCTACATCGTATGCACAGCCACACATACCAAAACATCTCTTTACGTCTTATGCAAAACTACATTTCGCAGAAATCCACCTGTCATACGCCTTTTCCTTCTTGCACATTGAACTGAGTTGTAAAGTTTTGATACTTGCTATTGTCAGGTTTTTCTGCCACTCATTCAATGCCAGGATGTTTTACGAGGCCTTCGACGTGCATTCCTCACCTCCTTTAAACATGCTTACTCACTGTCAGTTCTAGGTTGACCTGACGGACCACAATTCCAATCTTCCACTAATCCACTAGGCACTGCTGAGAGTCAAAGCCACAGCCCTTGACCGCGGAAGCCTTAAACTTCAGCAACTTGAACAAAAATGTTGTCTTCTTATCCATTCTAGTCTATTCCTTTATTTGCAGTATAATGGGAAAAGCACTCATGCTCTATGTTTACATCCAGTGCCACGGTGCAAAAGGTTTTGTCAATTTTGTAATCTGTTCCCACCGGCACAAATAACCTACTCTTCCGAAAGGCGGATCAAGTTTAAACTTGTGCGCAATATGTTCCATTCGGTTATGTGCCCGTCTTATTTTGGAGAGACGTTCAAGGCGAAGATTAACAACGCTGTAACGGCCCTAGCATTCTGTGTTCAAGCCGCTGCATTTTTGTGTATCCAAAGCTATACTCCTAGCTGTCTCAGAAGACGACACTTTGACATTTTCTGCTGCGGCGACAAAAGGCTTCTATGACATAGCGCTGAGTTTTTAGCCTGACCTGAACACACTCGCTTTTACACACTGTTTCTTTTGCAGTTCTAGCCTGACCTCAACACATTACCTCAGTTTTACACCTTAAAAAAAGGTTTCCTCCTTATTTCAACACAGTTCTTTGCTTTCACATTAAAATATAGATGATAGATAGATAGATAGATAGATAGATAGATAGATAGATAGATAGATAGATAGATAGAGAGATAGATAGATAGATAGATAGATAATTATTCTATGAGGTGACTGTACAGAATTTAATCATGCCTCCTTGCTTTCTAATGTCTATCCCGCCCCACTTATTCCCTGTCCACTTTGCTCTTACCAGATTCTCTCTCTCTCTCTCTCTCTCTCTCTCTCTCTCTCTCTCTCTCTCTCTCTCTCTCTCCTCTCTCTCTCTCTCGTGCGTGTGTGTGCGTGCGTGCGTGCGTGCCTGTGTGTATATGTATGTGTGTGTCTCTATATGTGTGGGGGTACCTGGAAGACTACAAATCAGCCCCCTTGATCCACAAGATCCTGCTGCCACGACTTGGTCCTCTGCGCTCTAAGACTTATAAGTCAGTGTATTCATTCCACTTTTTGCCTCCACTTGAATCTCCCATGTGCAAAACGCTGTATTTGTCCTTGTTCAAATACGGACAACTGCCCAGGGAAGTGATATTTGACATTTTCCTGTACATTTTTTTTTACTGCTATTGCACAAGGTCGTGTTTTCTGCCTGACGGCATCACTCAAAACATATATTATGTTCCTTTCTCATTATTTTCACCACTTTTTTCCACACGACTAGACATATCTGAAGTATGTAAACCCCCTTGCCTTAAAAAACCATCAGTCCTCTGAGCAGGCTACTCGTGCACACATTTCACCATGGTATAATGTTTGTGTGGTATCTAGTTTGTCCATCATCTAGTCAAAGTTTCCCCTTTGTCAATCTTCTTTCTCATACAGGTGTGTAACCTACTTGTGTTTAAGAGTCACTGGCAAAGCTCTAAAATATTGAGAACGTAATTCGCAGAAATGAACATGTCGATATTTTGGCGTATTTATGTTATAAATTACAAAGTTCAATCGTAACAGTATAATAAGCCAGATTACGTTAATACAGATCCAAAAACTGTATATGTTCTGCTTTTTGTGCACAAGGCGCAATGTTGAACATGGCCATTTCATCATGTATATATTCCACGTTACGGAAAGTTTCACAATGGAAAAGGTCTTCATCTGACGACTTAGGTGATTTTAGCTGGCAACTGTTCCTTCTAGTTGCAAAGAGTTTGGTGCAATGTGAATTCTATCTGAAGATGGTGAATGCACTGTCGTGCAATACAATCTAATTTTTTTTTTAATACAGCCTCTCAATATGAGCAGAGGGTAGCCATACTGAAACCTACACATGATGGAGCTCAGAATAAGTGAAAAGTTCTCGCTTTGTGCAAGATGAAATAAACACAGTGGAACACTGACACAAACAATAGGCTTGAAGATCATCCTTTGCTGGTTAAGTGCTGACCCCTTTCAAAGTTTCAGCGAGCAAACTACTTGACAAAATGGCAGCCGAAAAAAACACGTTTTAAGTTTTTCTCAAAATATTCAGACACATCGAACAAATATTTAATCAACTATAATCAGCACCCCCAAGAATACCATAAGAAGAACCTTCATGACATCTTTGCTCTTAGCCCCCAAAATACACTTAAGCTCTATCATATAAGCTTTTTCTGTTTGGTTACTGATCTGATTCGGATTACAAGCAACCATCCTCCAAATTTGCCATGCCACCTAAATCTGTTTATCAGAAAATGTGGACGTCCGTCCCAGCAAAATGTACGCAACATGGTTACCAAAACTTAACCTACTAACGCTATAAGAAACTGCACTACCCATGACAGACAGAAAAATCACAGGAGATTTACCACGTCATGACAAGCTTTCGAGCTAGGGAAATTACAGACCGGCTGTGATGTAGACAGACAGAGCTTCCAGAATCAGAAACGGGCAGTGTGTCCAAAGGGAATATCTCCAGCTCAGCGCAAAATTTATTTTTGCTTTTATTTCACCATGGTGAACTGAAACCCGTACTATTGATTTTCTTTCCCGACGATGTGGCAAAAGTACACTTGTTGATGGTTGGTGTGTGGAAGTTGGGCTCTTGATCTTAAGCGCTCCTATTATTATATTATTATTATTATTATTATTATTATTATTATTATTATTATTATTATTATTATTGTTATTATTATTATTATTATTATTATCATTATTATCTTCGTGCCTCTTATTCATCGACAAATCTCTTTTGTTTATTTTTTTCAATCAAAAGCCAAAAATCATCTTTAGAATAAACTGTAAATTATTTCTAGACCGACAACAAAATCCACATACATATATGCACACGCACACGCACAAGTGAGCGCACGCACACACGCACTCGCGCGCGCGCACACTCACACACACAAACACACACAGAGTAAAAGAGGGCGAGAGAGGTGCTTCGCCATGTCTTCTCTCTGGCGACACTGGCGGAAAAAAGATAACGAGCTAAAAAGAGGGACATTAGTTCTGTCCCCAGTCTGAGGCTAAAAACTGCTCTAGTCCAGTCTGCTTCCACGCGGATCACACCATCTTTTCAGAGGGAAGAGTGGGTATCTCAGATACAGCACAGCAGCACAGAAACCATGCATGCAAAAACGAGGGCTTTCTTCAAAAGTAAATCCTGATGTATGTATTATATACAGTTTCCATCAATTTGTCTACAAGATCGATATCATGTAACATTTTTAAAAGGGAGTTTTGAATTTGTCTGTCTTCTCCGTATCATGGCAATCGAAAAAGATATGAACTAACATGCGAGCAAGCAAGAAAGAGAGAACAAAGATAGGAAGAACATGTTTGACAAGTAAAGATATATTCTGATGTGTGTACAGGAGCAAAAAAAAGAAAGAAGGGGCAAAATTGCCTTGGTGCTGTGGTTGGCACTGTAAACATTCGGATGAGAGGTCGTGAGTTTATTCCTACCCAGAGCTGAGTGTGCTATGTGTTCAATGGAAAGACTGCAATCATACAGTTCAGTCTCACTTACTTCATGTAAGCAAATTTGATCAGTTTTACTTTGGGAGTAGCTCTCGGGTCTGGTTAATACTGAAATGTATCATACAGGCACAAGTTGCGCAAAGCCAAAACACCATGTCTCCCACTTTATGTCTGGATGTCCATATCATAATTATCATCCTCATCAGCAGCAAAACAATAAGGAAACATATCTCAGGTTATGTGGCTCTTCATGCCCTGCTCGTTTAGAGGACTTCATTTTGATTTCTCCTTTACTTCAATTCCTGTAGTGAGAACGTGTCTGATAACTTAAGTCTTCAGATTCATGAGAATATAAAAAGGGACATAGTGACTGTGACCAATCTAAAATGGTTATATCATTCTATCTGGCTGCGCGAGGGAGCTTTACCTGAAGTGAACAGGTTGGTGAAGTTGGTAGTGGCCCCCATGTCTTGGACTGGTGCCAATACCACTCAACATCACCAAAATCACTACACTTCTTTTCTGACTGTGGCCTTGCAGCCGCATAACTTGAAGAGAATAGGTGGTACTAGTAACTGGCCCTATGTTTTCGTTGTTTTTTTTATAGGTGGAAGAAGAACAACAACAACAAAAACCAACAAAGACATTAACAACAAGAAGGGAAAAAAGAATAAGAAAAGGAGATGATGATAACAGCAGCTCTTCAAAAGCAACAAATACAAACGTGTACAGGTTTGCATGTAGGCAGTCACACCCGTGTGCACGCATACAAACACGCAAAAGTAGCTTTGCACACACGTGTGTCCACACATCTAAGACAGACACAGAATCCCTACACTTTCTGTAGAAAGGCCAGCAATCTTTCTGCAGCAAGTCTCCAACAAAGAAGGGATGTTTGTTCTTTTTTTTTTCTTCTTCTACATGTCTGGCATTCACAGAGGTAAATCCAGAACTATGACTCCTCTCCTAACAACAACTCTCATTTTATCTAGTCTCCTTGGAAACGTACAGTGATCCTGGATTGATGTCCACACCATGTACCTGTGTGTGTGCATTTATGGTACACGCGCGTGTGTGTGGTGTGTGTGTGTGTGGTGTGTGTGTGTGTGTGTGTGTGTGTGTGTGTGTGTGTGTGTGTGTGTGTGTGTGTGTGGTGTGTGTGTGTGTTCAGCGAACGTTTGCCTGCCTGATGAATGAATGGGAGCGTGCATGCGCACCTACAATCATGTGTCAGTGCAATTGCACGGCAAGACAAACGGCAAATTTATCTGGCTTATGTAATCAGTTAGTAAATTATTGTTATTTTTTTTCTTAAAATTTGTCGTAGATACTTTTTCTGTTATTTTCATTATTCACTTTTATTACTCTTTTATAAACCACTACTTAATCGCACACAGAGACGAACCTCTGTGTGTGTGTGTGTGTGCTTGCGCGCGCGCGCACAGACTCACACAACACACACACACACACACACACACACACACACACACACACACACATATATATATATATTTTTTTTTTTTTTGGTTTGTTTGTTTGTTGACGTTATTATCATGGCTAACGACAATGAATGTCCAGTACATTCAGGCATTTTTAAAAATTAATATATGAATGTGAAAGAATCGGGGATATGGTATTGTAACCTGATACAAGCTGTCTGTTTATTTGTTTGGGGTTTTTTGTTTATTTGTTTATAGTGCGTGTCTGTGTGTGTCAGTGTGTCTGTGTGTGCCTTTTGAAAGGGCCAGCATTGTGAGGGCAGTGCCCATCTCCACAATTCCTGACCCATCATCATCATCATCATCATCATCATCATAAGTAATAATGATGATGGTGAAAATGATGATGATGATGATGATGATGATGATGATGATGATGATGATGATGTATGGAATTTATATGGCGCTGAATCTTGTAAAGCAACAAATCAAAGCGCTTACATTCAAATCATTTACACCCATGCAATCACTCGTAAATAAAAGGAACAGAGGGCAGATACCCATTCACAGCTGGGTGAACTTGGGAACTGTACTGACGCCAAGGCGCACGAATGGTCACCCATCTAAGAGGTAACCACGCTCAATGCTGCTTATCCTTACCTTGGGGAAAGCGAATGTTCTGACCATTGGGCTATCCTGTCCCCTTTAAATTCGATGTATCATCAGGAAATAAAAATTGGAATTCGACTTTGATATACACACACGGTACACACATTAGTGCTCTCTCTCTCTTCCTCCCTCTCTCTCTTCTTCTTCTTCTTTTTCTTGTCTTTCTTATTTTTCTTCTTTTCGTCCTCCTTTATGGATGTTCCACATGCAGTGACACTTTCCACGGACAAAAAAAAGACACTGAAATGCCTGTAACCAAAGATCCAGTATCTGGGAATACAAAGAACAAAATGGTTTGATGATCTGGATCTGTGCTAACGATGCGTCCTTGCGTAATCCTTCTTTACTGAGTGGCTAGCCAGAGAGAGCTTTTCAAAGGACGAATAAATGATTTTTTTTTCTACAGTCAAATACTCGTGATTTTGTCATATGAAACTACACATGACTGTTTTTCGGTTGATATTTTCAATGCATAACACAAATAGCATTATCGTCTAATATCACTTTAAGTGAACAGACGTAAAATTGAAGACACACAATGCTTGAGATACAACCAGATGACATACAGGAGACATAAAGACCGATTAGCACTCTATGGACGGACAAACAGACACATAATTAAACAGACACACAGATAGAAAGACAAAAGGGCAGATAGGCAATTCAACACACAGATAATCAGACAGAAAAACTGGTAGATAAGCAGTTTAGGGACTATGAGTACTGGAATGTTCATCAGAAAAAAGGCTGTTTTACATGCTGCAGGTACCAATTTGTGCACGCGCACCTGTTGCAACTGGTCCACATGGAGCTGCAGGTTACATGTCCTCATGAAACAATGGCTATAAATAGGCGATAGTGAAGATAGGCCTACGCAATCCTATTCACAGAAATAATCATGTGCAAAGCCAAACAGTCGGTCTTTGCCCCAAACCTTGACAAACGAATGTTTTCGCCTTATCTTGGCGACGACAGAGATTCCACTGTGCATGTACTGTTTCTATCATTGCTCCAAAACCTGAAAGAGGAGGAAAACAAATAGAGCTCTCTTTTTCATAGAAGAGAGTACAGCCTACAGCGTCAGATGACGGTTGTGTTGACGGTGGTGAGGGAAAAGAAAACTCCTACATCTCTTACCTCATGTTCAGAAAGGTTTTCCCGTCACTGATTTCCAGTGTTGCAATGCAACAAGCTTGGCAGCAAGCCCTGAACTGATTTTGTTTTTTTGTGTTTGGAAAATGTTTTTGTTTAAAAATGAGACATTCCCGTTTAACGCTGTCTTCACAAGAAAAAATGAACTCGCTAACTGAGTTATCGCTTTCATTCTAAACTAATTTATAAAGTTACTAACTCAATTATCAACTGCTTCAATAATTAATGAAATTTTGAAGCTATATTTTCAATTTTGCTTCACGTTCTTTGATCACTGAACAACACAGTTATCAATGATTTGATCAATGATAGCTTTCCACGAAATTAGTATGATGGACAATATTTTCTTTAAGGATGTTCTGATGATTTACTTCTCATCTATGATGTTCATAAAACTCGTTAGTCGATAAGGGAGGGGGGGGGGATGTAGCTACGGTCTCGATCAGTTTAGATACAACTAAAAATAGTACCAAGTACAAAACCTAGAAAATTCTCGCAGACGTTTTTGACTTAGAAAAAACGCCATTTTTTAGCAGCAATGATGGAGAAAGAAAAACAAACCTTAAAGAGTGTAACGGAAAAGGTAAACGGCTTGCTAAAACAAAAACATCAAAGTAATAATAATGGAAATTTATAGACACTATGTTAACACATCAGACTACATTTTCACATCATTAGTTATAATTGACAATAGATTGCAAAGATGCTTTTAGAAAGAGCCGATGGGGAATACAGAAAGAAACAAATGGGGGATGTGAAAAGAGGGAGGTTAATTTTCAACTGCTTGTCTTTAAAACAGAACCCGTGACGAGGCACACAGACCAACTCTGGTTTCCTGGATCAGAGTTTCAACCTGTAGCTCAGACACCTAAGATCCGAAAAGAGAGGCAAGGACTTCAATAGTAAAAGTGACATTTTGCCAGACTGAAAAAAAACCAAAGCGAAAGTTATTGATTTACCCATTTTACAACGGTCTCCCGGCAGCATTTTTGTAACGCTATGGTACTGAGAGCTGTTTGCACATTATGGCCAGAGTGATATTTACCCAGTATTACTGCAATATTATATTTGTTACAGAAGGATGTGTGATCTTCTTCTTGATTTTGTTGGCTCTATTTTCGCAGCCTTGCTATAAAGTAAATGTTTTTGTGACAAATAAAGACAGAAAAAGTAACTAAATTGAGTGAAGATTATACCTCATTTTTATTACAATAATGTTTCTGAATACGCAATATCTAGTCACCGGAACTGACACTAAAATAATTATGCATTCTTACGGAACCCTGGAGAAGGTAGAAGGGTGAGAAGGGTAGGGAATTTAACAATGTCAGTGAACAAACGCTTTGATTTTTTTCTTAGGATTTAGCACTAAAGAAATGTTATCTATTGTCATTTTTTTATAACTGATCTAATTCATTGATTAAACGGCGTCCTCCTGTTTTCTGATCACTCTACTGGAATGCCGTGATACAGGAAGATGTTAGATGCATGCCTTTTTACTCAAAAATGTAAAATGTTGTCACAGGAACGTGACGATATTTTGCGCAGGCATCTGAGCACGAAAATTGATTTAGTGGAACGTGGCAGTAAAATAAGACAGGAAGAACTGCGGCATTGGCCATGTAATTACATTGGGGCTGCGGGGCTTCGTAATGTCACTATACCAGTTTCTGATGTAGTTTCCTCATGACGTGAACAGATTTCCCCGCTTTCCTTGACTATGGATGCAACCCACCATAGCTGTGTAGCGGGGCAAAGAGGTTTACAACCCAAGACTAGGTCTTCATACATTACTGTAGTTAAATCTCTGATGCCAATTCAAATCCCAGAGAAATAGGCTTATAAATGCACATCTCGTGTGACGAACTAAACTACATATGTGATCTCTGTTTTGACGGCACAAGAAAGGGATAATTATGAAAAGGTTCCACTGAAACCACATGATTGATCTCTAATTTACATAATGTATATTAACGATTCATATGCAAAATCTACAAAAGTACAAACTTTGTGAATAACTGTTACTTTCGGCAATCGCTAAATGCCATCCATTAATTTCCTACATACCCTGCATCTGTTCGCTAAGTTTTCAGGAACTGTATCAAAAGGTGACTGACACACGTTGTAGGAGATGGCGCAAAAATCACAATGACTTTTTCGAAAAACAATACTTCAACAAAATGTCCTAAATCATAAATCTAGAGTGCGTAACTTTTTCCTCTGTTCATAAACTGCTGTCTAGACAGACAAGATTATTTTTGCATTGATCTGACCTGTGACAAACATTAGATTTTTTTCCACATAAAATGCAGTCAGGGGCAATTTGAGAACTTGTAATCCGCGTCTTCATAAAAACATTGAAATAATTTTTTTGTTTGTTTTTAGAAGAAGCGGTGAAAACTGTGTTTTATGGTCTTTTACATTCAATATTGTTGCACGGAAAAGTAGCCAAAAGTTTGAGGGTGTATGTGTGAGAGGAGTATCACAAACACTATTTTTCCTGGCTTTAGATAGCAATGTCACTCCCTTCAAAATTGAAACAGAATTCAATTGTGGCGGTAAGAAGTTAAGAATTCAAAATTAAAACTGGACACCTATTTCTCTTCTTGCGACCTCACCCCACCCCCTTCCCCTCCTCTGTTATATGTACAGATGTTCCTCTCTATAAACATCTTACGATATTTGTCAGAAACCAAAGGCAGATGGCTATATTCCCGAGGCAAAACCCATAAGAGTTAAAAGATGTTGAGGAAAATGAACACTTCAACATCAAGTGACTTTGAAGGATCGACTTAAAAGTGTTGAAGGTAGACTAGAGAAGAAGGGAAAGACAGTGGCGATCATTCCAAACAAAGTGACCAGCGACAGAGTGTGGACGTACCAACAGAGGACTTTGTGAACCTAGGCACAGGCAAGCACAGAAGATGCACAGCTATATGAGAGATCAATATGTGGTGTGAAGGTAAAGACGTCTGGCCACAGAGACAGGAAGGCGCAATTTCGTGGATGCATTTTTAACAGAGGTTACTGATCTTATCCTTTATGAGACATGGAGGAGCCACAGGAGAGACTGCAATGGAGAAATAATGTGCTCGGATTCTTCTCACTTTCAGCCAATCTAACGACAGATTTGTGTATGCACTTGAAAGGAGTGATTAGAACAAAGCTGGTAACCATACAATGAGAGTTACGGGTGCCTGAGCTTGAGAGGATGAGAGATGCGAGAGGTGTTGACGTGGTGTAAGTGCTTACGCACTCGCAAATAGCACGATGTGGGGCTCTAGACGAATCATGACAAGCAGGTCTTCAGATCAACTCGATACTGTGAATGAAAAGAATCTATGGCATCACTGAAATGCCTTGTTATGACCATCGACCAACAACAAAAATCTTCTACAAATTTTGTAGACATGTCTCCCTAAAAGACTGTTGATTTTTTTTAATTCTTGATCAAGGTTAAGATGTTGTAATAAAGTTATTCATTTTATGCCATCATTAAAATCAAGACACAAGATCCTATATTTTTACTGAAAAAAGTCCTCAAAACCAACAAGACTATCATAAATCTAACCTTATCAGCTACACACTACAAAACTTTCGAGCTCCTATGAATGCAACTCTCCGCCCATGACTAGAAGATATGGGCTTAACAGAACCTATCATCTTCAAATACTGTCATGGTTAAAATGGGGAATCCTGACCACCAAACTGTATGTGCTGGAGTTACTCGCCACTTATTAAAACAACACAAAAATCAACACAAGGACGTTCGTGAAGGCCTTTTGGTCAGCAGCTAAGCAAAACTTCTCTCCTTTTGACTTAAACCAATGCACTAGAAGACTTTGACAGGGCAGTAACGGTATCCGAAAATTTAACATGAAATAGTCAACAAGAAGCTTTTCTCCTACACGGAAACAAAAGGACATAACTTTGGCCGCAATCTAGAATACAATTATTAGTAAGCAGAAGATACTGAGGAATAAAGAAAGTGCTTACAAGATGAAATCTCAGGCTTCTTCAAATACTTATTACTTACGTGCACACAAAACAACAATGCGAAAAAAGCCTGTATAGGAAAATACATTTATTCAGAATGGGGCGTCACCCCCTGCTCTTAAAAACTATAGAGGACAAACGACCAATGTCAAACAATCATGTGTCAGATCGATACCATAGGGCCTGGACATTAATCAACATTGAAACAAGAACATGTGACATTCAACTTTTTTCTCATTGGGGAAGGGGGAGAGATAGGGGAGAGTGAGACAGACAGACAGAGAGACAGAGACAGACAGACCGCGAGACAGAGACAGACAATGGGAAGATAGAGAAAGAAATAGAGACAGAGACAGAAAGGGACAGAGCTAGACGGACAGAGACAAACAGAAGCAGAGGCAGACTAATGTTCCTTTTTTATAGCTAGTCCTTGCCTTCATTCAGGTTTTCAAGGATTAAGAGAGACAGAGACAGAGAAAGAGACAGACAGACAGACAGACAGATAGACGTAGACAGAAAGACAGACAGACAGACAGACAGCTGTAGAGACAGAGAGACAGACAGACAGATAGACATAGAGAGAAAGACATAGACAGACAGACGCAGAGACAGAGATACAGACAGACAGACACGCAGAAAGACAGACGCAGACATAATTTTCAGATGTCCTTTTCTCATATAAAAAAGTGAGTTAGTGTCCCGGTAAAAGGGTTTTCCTGTGACAGACTTGTGCTTCAGGGGAAGTGACAGGGTAAAAGCTTTTTAGCTTCTCTAATGAGTGCTCTGTTAGTCTGCATGTTCCTCCTGAGGGAAGTCGTTTCAGAGTTCCAGCAAGCCACGCTGACAGCTATTTCACTCTCTGGAGAGCTCCGAAGGCTTGGTAGTGGTTCCTAGCTGCCATCTGTACAGGCTTTTGGAAATAAACAAACCACACCTCCAACAGCTATTTACGTGCACCTTGCAAACCACATACCCCCCTACCTTGCCCTTGAAAGAAAAAAATCAGTGTGCAGATGAAGAAAAGAGAGAAGATTTTTTTAACTAACCACTTCGTAAAATTGTGCCATAAAATCAGCTAGTGATACAACTTCAAACTGCCTGTAGGGATGGTTTTAAAAAAAGACTAATTTTTTTTTCTTAAAACTACCAAAGATACCAATATTAAATCTGAACATTGCACCTCAAACTTCAGTCCATAATTGTTGGATGATGAACAGCTCAAAGAAACTAGCCATAGTAAAGGTTTAGCTAGTATACGTCATTTTCTTTTAAATCTGATGAGAATTTGAATCAAAATGCTGTCCTAGTAAAAGTCCAAGTGCAAGTAAGAGGATGTGGCAGTTTTTCAGCTTGTCCAGTGGATGCTCTACAAGCCAGAATTTATCTTATTGCTGAATGCACACTGGGGATTACCATTGTAAACTGCTCCGTTTTAACATGCTTCAGTGTATTACCAATAGCCGAAAACTTTCTCGAATGGCCTAGCACTGTCCAGCTTAACATTTTGCTAGGTCATCAGTGTGTCACCAGAGGTTTTTTTTCTGTTTACCTTACTAGCAAGAACTCTACATTATAACGCAGAGAGGGAGAGAGAGGTGGGGGGAAGGGGACAGAGAAACAGACACAGACAAGAGACAGAGACATAGACCAGAGACACAGACGGACAGACAGACAGAGACAAATAGAGGGAGAAGGGAGACGAAAATGAAGCAACACAGCACACAAAAATTATGATGGGAGTAGCAGAACATCACGGAAAATCGCTTAACTTTTGCTCTATCTAAAACTGTATTGGATAGTTGAATTATTTAGTTTCTATTCCAAACGAGGTGTCATACACACATACACACGCGCGCGCGTACGCGTTACTCTTTTAGCCTCAATAAAGATCATTTTCACTTGACTTGACACGCATCCCACTCTTTCTGGTCCTACGTGGGAGAGCAGTTCAAGAAGAGCTTAGATGACCACTTGAAATCAGCTTCAAAAGACTTGAAAGCTTTCAAGTTACCACGAACATCTCTGTTTTTAGCAGTGCTGTCCAGAGCTTAGCTTCTTCAAACAGAAACCAGCTTCTTGTCAGCAGGCAGTTACCAGAATGAAGACCTCTTTCTTTAGGGAGGTAGAGCCTGCCTGCCCAGCAGACCACAAATCATTTAACACAAGGGTATTTTTATGCTGTTTCTACAAAACCCACAAACTGACGTCGGACGGAGAATACCCTCTGTGTGTGTGTGTGTGTGTGTGTGTGTGTGTGTGTGTGTGTGTGTGTGTGTGTGTGTGTGTGTGTGTGTGTGTGTGTGTTAACATCTATCCACAAGAAATATTTTTTAGACAGGACATGGGGAGGGGAAAGAGATACAAGTGAGTATAAGTGTGTTTCTTTGTAAAGTTGAATGGAAGATAAAAGGGAAAAGACACATGTTGGCATGAAAACTCACTGAACTATAAGTACAAAATAAAAGAAAGGAAAAGAGATAAATTTGAATTTTAAAAAATACTAGAATGCGTTCGCGCACGCGCGTATGTGCGTGCGTGCGTGCGTGTGTGCGTGTATGTGTGTGTGTGTGTCTGTGTGACAGACAGACAGGCAGACAGAGAGAAAGAGAGAGACAGAGACACGAAGAGTGACAGAGACACAGAGAGAAAAACTTCCGGGCTCAAATAGCCAGTATCTTTAAGCACACCAGTCAAAACTCGGCAAGTCATAACTCAGGAATTCAGAGAGCTTCTGAGATGTTTTTCTCTCAAAGCAGCATCGTTACGTAATTCTGTTTTTGTACAAATTCATGCGGCTTCAGCCGTAACTTTATGTCGAGATTATCTCAGCTTTCGCTGCTGGATAAAAGCAGGAAGACTTTCAGTCTGGTTACATCACAGAATGATATGATCAAACATTTTGGCCATAAAAGTGCTTCCAAAAGTTTTCAGACATGGAAACGATATTCTGGGTTGATATGCCCAAACTGATTATTGCTTGAGTCTCAGTTTCATGCAATGGATAATCTTGCCCTGCATGTTTGTATGGGGTTGGGGGGGGGACGTTCTTGGGGGAGGGGGTGTCGTTCCTCGGCTGGACCTCCAAGGTTCATCAATGGTGATATTTTTGGCGTATCCTACCGTTTTTGCCCACCATTAAGACAGCCGCAGTGAGACTTCCGGGATGATGTCTATAAACACAACACCAGTGTGCATACATTGTCTTCTGTATATTGTCATCAGTTCTTACCGGCAGGAATGGCCTACTCTTCCAAAAGACAGAACGGGTTTTAACATATGCGCAAGATCTTCTAGATTTAAAGTCTCATCCGAGGGACTTTTGGGAGAGTGGAGTTAGTGCTGATGTTAACTCCAGAGGGGGAAATCCCCTTGAACGGGCCTCTCGGTGATGGCTAGAAAATGGCTCGATCCCGGGCAGTCAAATCGGGAGCACAACGCTCTAACCACTGAGCTACCCCCTTCTCCCCCCCCTCCCCCCCCCCCCCCCCCCCCAACTTTTTCCCCGTTTATTTCAAATGCCTCCTCTGTTTCTTCCTTTTGTTTTTATTCCACTTCTGGCTCGGTTTACCATTTTATGATATATTTTTCAAAAACGCGTTAAAATACTAGATCTAGTATATAAAACACTTGTTATTTTGTATGTTTGTCTTCTTTATCTGATTCAATTCCTGCAAATGACTCATCCCTGCTTCTCCTTTAGAACACATCAATACATATATATGTACAAGTGTAGTAAATCTCCAAACAGCCTCGTTAGGTAGCAGACTTATGTCACACCTCAATTTTATTTTATTTTTTTGCTCTTGTTTTCCAATATTAAGATATGGCACAGATTTTGCGTAAGCGACCATTTTTACACAACATGAAGGTAGCCACATTTTCTTATTCGATTATGTATGCTGCGTGTGTTTGTGTTTTCGCCACTCACTAAACGCTGACATGAATAACGGGATCTTAAACGTGCATATTTGATCTTACACTGTATATACACGAAAGAAATGAAGGTACTGGCAGGCCTGCATTTGAAGTTGACACGGAAGATCGTAAAATTTACACCCTTCATTCACCAGACGCCGCCGAGATTCGAACCCACGACTTCAAGAATCCATTGGATTGAAGTCGAACGGTCTAACCACTCGGCTATAGCGTTTGTCGGTTGCATATCTAACATCTGTGCTAGCTGATTGCATATTTAACATCTGTGCTAGCTAATTGCATATTTAACATCTGTGCTAGCTGATTGCATATTTAACATCTGTGCTAGCTGATTGCATATTTAACATATGTGCTAGCTGATTGCATATTTAACATCTGTGCTAGCTGATTGCATATTTAACATCTGTGCTAGCTGATTGCATATTTAACATCTGTGCTAGCTGATTAGACAAACTCCTAGCATGAATCCTTTTAAGAAATCTGTCTTCTTGAGTTTCATGTAGTTTGAAACTTGGCACCTCTAGATAAGGGAACAATAAACGTACATGTACTACTCATTTGATAAAACTCAGAAAATCCTCAACCACCTTTTGTTTTCAGTCACGAATTTTAATATTCATCAACATAAAATGGATATCCTTTTTCAGATTTTCAAAGAGAGTAAGGAAAGATGATAATCACTTGCTTTCTATCGTCTACTGTCAAAATCCAGGCCAATTAATTTTTTTAGTATGTGTGTGCGTGTGTTGTGAGAAAAGTGGGGAGATGCGCTGAGGAGCTGAGACCTGGGGAAGAGAAACTGACAGACAGCAAGAGCCAGACCGACAGACAGACTCGAAAGTGGGCAACTAGCCAACCAGACGACAAAGACAGATGAAGACAGGGACAGGGACAGACACAGAAAAAGGCAAGAACAGCCAGACGCAGGGACGATAAAGAGGGACACGCAAAAACAGAGACAAAAACAGCGGTAGAAACTCACAAATACAGACGGGGATGGAGACAGAAAGTCAGTAAGGGGGAAAAGGAAGAGAAAAAAAACAGGCTGAGACAGAGATGGAGAAGACAGTGCCTTACACAAAGAGGCACAGTGACAGACACAGACATCATCTCTTATACTTGTCCTTTTAAAATCCTGAATACCTATCTACATCTCATCAACTTGTGCGTTACTATTACTTGATGACAACAAGCAAACCGTAAAATTAATTTTTAAAACCGTTATAATAAGTCTAACAGGAGGGACAGCCTAATTTCATAGCAATGACCCCATGATCTGACGGTAACTGAGTGTGCGAAGTCAAGTCTCCACTGAGGCGTCCGTTTGAGAAATTTTCCCCCTACAGTCTTACATAAATGCCGAGTCCCTTGTGGTTAAAGTCTTCAGGATAAAAGTTTACCAAACTGAGATCACTTGTTGAACCCACACAATCACAACATCTTGCACATATGTCTTTTAAAAAAATTAAACTACACTTTCCGTACAAGGGTAGACGAACGATGGACGGTGGTCCGGTTGGACGGTTGTGCACACACAACACACAGCCTGCGACCATGACAAAGTTAGTGTCCTTCAGCTTCTATTTGCCTGAAAAATTCACTGCAGAGCTCCTACGACTCTCAGAGAGTTAACGGAAAAGTCACTTTGCCCGTCAATCAATAAAGTATACCTCCTCCCCCCCCCCCCAAAAAAAAAATCAGCTCCCTTGGCGCAGTGGTTAGCACCTTGGGTTACGGACTGGAAGATCGCGGGTTCGAATCCTATATGAGACAGATATTTTTCTGACTCCGGAAGACTCCTACCCAGAGTGAGTTTGCTGCTGGCTCTTAGGGAAGAATAGGACCATACACCCCAGCTTCATCTACTTAACAGATGCAATTTTGAGAGTGTTGCTCAAATTACCTGACCAACGCTGTAGGTGTCTCTCTCGGGTCCGATTGACACGGGCTATATTATATAGTACACCCCTGTCAAGTAGTCTCAAATTACATGCACTTCTATAGCAACATCTTTACATCATCCTCATTGATCATCATGCACTTAAAGAAAATTGTTGCTGATTCGGCAGCCCTGGTTTTTCTGGTCTCACGGTGACCTGTTTTGGCTTCCCAATACACTTCTGTGCCTGTGGTGGGTTAATGTCAAAGCCTGCGGGGTTGCAGGTTCAATAGAGAAG
>CM054136.1:38514805-38519805 GCA_028751875.1 Rapana venosa
GTGCTGCTCTTGGGGCTACGCGCTCTCCCCGAGAATAGCAGCCTGGATTTCATGCAGAGAAATCTGTTGTGACTTAAAGAGGTATGAAAATGAAAATGAACACACACACACACACACACACACACACACACACACACACACACACACACACACACACACACACACACACACACACACACAGCAAGGATAGTTGGCACGCAGTAAGCCAACCTGCATGAACTGAAAAAAAGATAGACGGACGGACAAACAGACTGGCACAAAGACTGAGAAAAGGGGAGTAAGAAGTTCATTTGCAGCTCCAAATGATTGTTAGATCATAATCAATACAATGAATCTTATTCAGTCATACTCCTATCACACATAATCACAAACCTTATAGAAAGACGTACAGACAGACGGACAAACAAACAGCCACAAAGAGAAATGACACATACCAGCAAACAAACCGTCAGTATGCACAGGAAGAAAGACAATAACAAGGACAGAGACACTGAGGGAGCCAGAGAGAGATCAGACAGAAACAGGGACAACAGGATACACAGAACCAGACAGCGGTGGAGAGGGGGGTGGGGGGTGGGGGTGGGGGGGCTCAGAATAAGGTAAACAACTATGGAGTGGAGACATACAGACAGAGACAACGAGAAGAGAGGAGAGGGTGATCATGTTCTCCCTGACCGACTGCCCTGAAAAGGTGGAACCAGCGTGACTGGAATCAGGCAACGTGGATGACACAAGCACCAAACAGAGCACCATTTTCAATAGGCAGAAAGAGAGATTCCAAGAGAGACCAATATTATTTCGCCCTTTTCTCTCTCTTTTCTCCTCCAGTCCAGTTGTCATTGTGGCCTAGAGCAACAGACTCTTTCCTACCATCATAGAAAGATCGATGGTCTGTTTCAGTGCCGTCTGTCCCGATCACTGATTTACGGTAAGCAAGGTAACGAGTCTGAATCTGCCTAATGGTTCTATTCACGTTTCTTAACGACCAAAAACTAAGCTAACGATTTCCCTTCTTTTCTGATATCCGTTTCAGCCAAAATTGATTCAGACCTGGTGTTATACATGACACTATTCATGGCGGTGGTGGTGATAATGTTAACGATGACATATGCTGGTAGAAAATGAAACTAATGACCAAAAAATGGGGGCTTTTAGTACTACCATTTTTTTCTTCTCAATAATGTTTAACTTAAATACATCAATGTAAAAATCACCTGACAATATCAGAAGCTTTGTCCCTTGGACGCCCCCAACAGAACAGAACATAATGTTAATTCAAATTGTTTTTTATATATTTTTCATTTGAAGTCGTTTTATTCCTAATAAGCCCCGATTCCCATAAGAAGACCTATCCTTTTTTCACCTTTTTTTCACTTGAATCAAGTATGAAAAAGAAATAGAACATTATGATTTTTTAAAGAAAAACTTTTTTATCGAACATCAGACCAATCAAAACGTCGATTGTGAGTTTGCTAAATTTGTCGAACATGCAATACGGATGAATCTATATGCCAAAGAAAGAAACATTAAACAGAAGCCACAGAGTTTGTTGTGAGCAAATAATTAACCTGCATATATTCTGTTGGCGAACGTCATTCCTATAACAAGAAAACTTACTTTGCTGTGTTGTATTTTCAGCTACAATATGGCTCTGCAATGTCCTTGTCTTGCCCAGCATAATGACTGTGTTCTCCACGCTTTTGACGTCAATGGTGCAGCTACAGACCATGAATGAGATCAGCAAAGTAAAATAACAAAACAAGAAAAGTCGTTCGTTTCGGGAATCCACAACGGGAAAGAGTAGCTACAAAACAACAACCAACAACCAGCTATTTCCAGACATGTTTAGTGTGTACCGAAATTGATCTTTTTTTCAATAAAATAATATTTTGTCAAACCCTATGTGGGAACTCGATTGACGAGACCGGTGACTTATTGTGCTTGGGAAATATTCTTATTTACCTTTGTCGTCTAATTCTGTCGTTCATTTCGTCCGCGCACTCGCATGCATTTAAACATATATTTTTGTCACACAAAAATGCATCTTTAGTTTTATCATCTTAAATAGAGTGCTTTCGATGGTCAAGCTCTAATTTCCAAGGGTTTCCAAGAAAATTTTTGTCAAAGGTTGTAATTTCGGTCATTTTCAATGTGATTCTCGGCCTTGAAAAGATCTAAAAGTTCAAGGAGCTACAAGAAGCGTGCTAACCCTATATTGTTCAGTTTTTTAATGAATTCCGGTTAGTTATGAACCGAGTTTTTGCAGCTGAACGTCTTGAACCAGTTTGCAACAAGACAACTACTTAAAGACACTTCAGCGTCTGACAATTGATTTGAGCATGAACTATGCAGCCTATCAATATACTTGGAGAACGAAGTACGATTTTAGCGGTGGGTGATATGATGGGGGAACGTAAACAATCATTGAAAATGATGTTGTTTGTATGTTACAGTAAACAAACATTGAAAATGACGTGGTTAGCATGTGACGGTAAACAACCATTGAAAATGACGTGGTTAGCATGTTACAGTAAACAATCATTGAAAATGACGTGGTTAGCATGTTACAGTAAACAATCATTGAAAATGACGTGGTTAGCATGTTACAGTAAACAATCATTGAAAATGACGTGGTTAGCATGTTACAGTAAACAACCATTGAAAATGGCGTGGTTAGCATGTTACAGTAAACAACCATTGAAAATGACGTGGTTAGCATGTTACAGTAAACAATCATTGAAAATGACGTGGTTAGCATGTTACAGTAAACAATCATTGAAAATGACGTGGTTAGCATGTTACAGTAAACAACCATTGAAAATGACGTGGTTAGCATGTTACAGTAAACAACCATTGAAAATGACGTGGTTAGCATGTTACAGTAAACAACCATTGAAAATGACGTGGTTAGCATGTTACAGTAAACAATCATTGAAAATGACGTAGTTACCAAGTTACAATAAACAATCACTGAAAATAACGTGATTAGCAAGTTACAGTAAACAATCACTGAAAATAACGTGATTAGCAAGTTACAGTAAACAATCATTGAAAATTACGTGGTTAATATGTTACAGTAAACAATCATTGAACATGACGTGGTTAGCCCTTGAACTGCTCACACGTACTGTTCCAAATATAGAAAGAAATAGAGAGAACTTGTGTGCGTGTGTGTGTCTGTGTCTGTCTGTCTGTCTATCTGTCTGTACGTGCTTGCATGCGTGCGTATGTGTGTAAATATGTGTGCTTGTGAGCACGCGCGTGCAAACGTAAATTATGTGTTGTTTGTCTGTATAAGTGAACGGCGCGTGTCTATAAAGATGCATGCATGTGTACATGCATGTGTATGTGTTTCCCAGAGTGCATTTTGTTTTTCCCCCAAAATTGCTATAATCTCAAATCCTAAACAAAATAACCGTTTTCAAAAAAGATGAAGCCATAAAAAAAACCGAGTAACCAGACTCGCGCTAGCTGGCTGAAGCTGTACAACTAGCCTACACTAGGACATGTAATGAGCATGCCGTTAACACCTTCCACTGCCCGCTTGTTACCATCTACACCACAGCCTATATTCTGATCCTGACGGTCATAACAGCTTCCTGTGTCAGCCAAGGCCCGGAAATTCATAGCCGGGCGCAGCACTCCACCATAACTAATGCATCAATGGAGTGAATGATGATGTGAGACAGCTGCACGTACGATCCCTGCCTTAGGCTACACTGGCTAAGCGCCAAGGTGCAGCCACTGCCGGGATAAAACGGAAAACAATGAATACGGCCGGAGCGATGAAGCGTAGGCCAGGACTGGGACTCTGATCGTCCATCTGGAATCGCCAGCCCTAATCAAGAGTTCGCGCCAGCTGATGGAACTCTAATCTGCTGGAAAAACTGTACGCTTTCAAGCGTGGAATCGAGATTGCCATTTCTCTATTTCCCTCAAAATTTTAACATATGGCCAAAGAAATGTCTTTTTCTGCCTCAGATGTTTATTTTTGAAACTACAAATTCCATATTTTACGCAAAGCATATAAGTCGTAAAAGGCGTTGCAGCGCTGGTAGATATACTGACACTTGAATCAAAAGGAGATCGCAAGCATTCATATTCTGAGAATACTGACAGAAGAAAGAAAGAAGGAGAGATGGGAAAGAGATAGAAGGGGGCACAAAATTAAAGAAAGAAAGAGAGAGAGAGGAGAGAGAGAGAGAGAGAGAGAGAGGAGAGAGAGAGAGAGAGAGAGAGAGAGAAGAGAGAGAGAGAGAGAGAGATGAACAATGAACTCCATTGCGACAAATAATGGCCCATGCGACGCGATTACAATGACATGGAATCCATGGCAATGTTGTTTTGGGGTTGGGTTTGGGGGGTTTTGTATATGCACTGTAAAATATTAGCTATTCTGATAGAATAAGAATGTCACAGAAAAAGCGTAGTGTGTTACAGCGATGATGTAATCATCCCAGGTAGCGGTGGATCAGGTTTCCAATCTCATTCTGCACGTGCCCTGGTCTCCCTGTGGTGTGCAGCCAAATACGCTTTCCCTTTCGAAGACAGGACAGATTGACAAGTTATTTTGGCAGCGTATAGGGGTTTTTTTACTTAATGAACCGGTATGTGTGTTCCCCACAGTCCTCATCACATGTATATTCCAGCAACGACGTCTGATCAAAAAATAAGACATTTCTATTGTTTGATTGACGCAGTCACTTGGGAGGGGGGGGGAGTGGGCTGAGAGAGAGAAGGGAAAGAGGGAGAGAGAGGGGGAGGGAGAGAGAGGGGGAGGGAGAGAGAGAGTACCATGAAGAGATAGTGAGAGATAGCACCATGAAGACAGAATGATAGAGAGACAGAGACAGACAGACAGACAGGCAGACAGACAGAGAGTGAGAGCAACGAGAGAGAGAGAGAGAGAGAGAGACAGACAGACAGACAGACAGACAGACAGACAGAAATAGAGAGAGAGAAAATAGGGAGAGACAATGAGAAACTAAAAGAAAAGGAAA
>CM054136.1:38524805-38668756 GCA_028751875.1 Rapana venosa
AGAGAGAGAGAGAGAGAGAGAGAGAGATTTTATTCAGAGCATACCAGAAAAACACTGATGCCTTGCACGCTATGGTATGGTATGGTAGGATAGGGTAGGGTAGTAGGGTAGGGGAGGGGAGGGGAGGAGAGGGAGGGGGAGGGTAGGGGAGGGGAGGGGAGGGGAGGGTAGGGTAGGGTAGGGACTGACATTTTGTGTTGTTTACATCTTTCAGTCACCTCAGATTTCTCTGCATTAATTTTGAACTGCTTTTATTTTCAATCCAGCCCCTGCCACTATTGCAGTTTGCATCATAGAAATCAGAAGACACATAATGATAAGCAGACAGACACAGTGTCAGCCATTCTCTCTCTCTCTCTCTCTCTCTCTCTCTCCCCTCTCTCTCTCTCTCTGTCTCTCTCTCTCTCTCTGTCTCTCTCTCTCTCTCTCTGTCTCTCTCTCTCTCTCTCTGTCTCTCTACCTATCTCCCTCTCTCTCTCTCTCTCTCTCTCTCTCTCTCTCTCTCTCTCTCTCTCTCTCACACACACACACACACACACACACACACACACACACAGAGGCATGTGGAATGTATACATCAGCTTCTACTGCCTTTTTCTTCCATTCCACTGAAAACCGGTATAACTTTTAATTATTCCAATGATGTTGAAATTGTCTGTTTTCTTTATTTTTCACCTCTCCCAGCCCCACTGCACTCCCACCCCTCCTCGCTCTCCTTGCTTACATTTTGTTACATCCCTAGAGAACTGAACTGCCCCAGTGTGTGTGTGTGTGTGTGTGTGTGTGTGTGTGTGTGTGTGTGCGTGTGCGTGTGTGTGTGTGTGTGATATAAATTTGGTAGCATTGTGTTTTTTATGTTCTTTTGTTTCGAGACGTTCTTTTTCTTGCTTGTTGTTGGTTTTTCTTAGTGTGGTGGGTTTTTTTATCCTTGATGAAAATTTTCATACAGGTAAACCGAAAGCTGAGCATACCATCGATTTTATTTCTTGCACTATTTTCCACGATTTTCTTTCATGTTTTTCTACGACCTTACGGAAGTTCTTTCTGTTTTGGTTTGGTTTTACATGACTTGATGGGATATAAATGACTTCAGCTCAGAGCCTTCTGGGTCCTGATACGGCCCTGAGCGGTTTAGCAAAAATAATTTCGAACAACGTTACAACAAATGTACGCACACAAAACACACACATCTTACCTTCCCAAAGCTTCCTTTCCCAATCGCTCGCAGAATTTGGAAGTGGTCGAAGTTAACTGCAAACAAACAACAACAACAAATGTATTGTTTTCATTATTATTGTCATCGTCATCGTCGTCATCGTCATCATCGTCCTTACGTCGTCGGTGTTACTAATGAAGGTGAGTTGCTACTGCTGCTGCCGCCGCCGCTATTGCTGCTGCTACTACTGTCGTCAGTGTGTGTGTGTGTGTGTGTGTGTGTGTGTGTGTGTGTGTGTGTGTGTGTGTGTGTGTGTGTGTGTGTGTGTGTGTGTGTGTGTGTGTGTTAGTGTGTGTGTGTATACACTACTGTTGTCACTATATATATATATATATATATATATTTATTCATTTATTTACAAGTCTGTATGTGCGTGCATACGTGCGTGCGTGTGTGTGTGTGTATTAATCAGTTGATATTCCTATGCTAAAATAAAAACTAATGTAAACAGTAATGTCACCACCCCCGTTCACATTCCTGCACTGTTAATGAACCTCTAGACTACTGTTCCACTGCCACATCGACATTATTCCCACAAAATCATTGTTGGTTGCTTGTGTGGGAGCGGATTGAATGGAAGCGCTCTGATTTGTAATTGCAAGATATAGCGCTCTTTCCATATATTATTATTATTATTAAAACCCCACTGAAATCAAATCTTATAACCATATTATGTGACCTTTTCATTTTGTTTAACTTCATTTAGCAGCATGTACATCTAGGAGCTTTTCCCCCTGGTCTGTTGGCTGACACCCCCTCCCCTCAGGGCTGATTGTTGTTTGGGGGCATCTGTCACTGAGACAGACTGTGTGTGTATGTGTAGAAGAAAGGCAAGGACAAGGATAAGGACAGGAAGAGGCAAAGAGATATTTTTTTTCATGTGTGTGTATGTGGTTAGATTTGTAAATAGCACGTCTTCTTTGAATGGCAGATTTTTTTC
Organism: Rapana venosa; assembly: GCA_028751875.1. NCBI lineage: Eukaryota > Metazoa > Mollusca > Gastropoda > Neogastropoda > Muricidae > Rapana > Rapana venosa. The sequence goes on from CM054136.1 coordinate 38,526,962, forward strand.
TGCGGTTAGAGTTTGCGTTTATTTGCTCTTGCTCTTTGTAAAGCGCTTTAAGCAGTTGGCTTGATATTCGTAAATATTAGCACCACTATCGCTATCAACGCCATCATCATCATCATCATCATCACCACCATCATCATCATAGCGACACGCCTAACATCTCTCTCTCTCTCTCTCTCTCTCTCTCTCTCTCTCTCTCTCTCTCTCTCTCTCTCTCTCTCTCTCTCTCTCTCTCTCTCTCTCTCTGCCCATATAAGTATGCATATATGCATGAATATATGTATGTATGTATGTATATATGTATGTATGTATGTATGTATGTATGTATGTATGTATGTATGTATGTATGTATGTATGTATGTATGTATGTATGTATGTATGTATGTATGTATGTATGTATGTATGTAAATATGCATGCATGTATGTATGTACGTACGCACCTACCTACCTGAAAAACACACACACAAATCAAATAACAGGAACAGGCCTTCAGTCATAATTATTAAAACCTGCAACAATCCCCAAACCACTAAACCGTATTTTCCTCCACCTGACAACAACAACAAAAACCACGAAGAAAACAATGACAAGAACAATCCGACTTCTATCTCGACAATCCAACTTCGATCTCGAAACCTCATCCCCGATTTATTTGCCCCGCACCTCCTCCTCCTCCTCCTCCTCCTCCTCCTCCTTATTTACTCCTCCGTCTCATCCCTGCTCCGCCGCGCCCTATCCCTCTTTCCTAAGCCCCAGATGGCAGGTTTTGATGAGGGTGGGAAAGATAGAGAGAAAGAGAGATCAGCCCTGCCTGCAAGCCTGTCCCTGATTGCTGCCATAAATCTTACAGTGAGCACTGTGAGTGATGCTGGCGGCCTTGGTGACTGGATCATGATGCTTCGTCAAGCAGCATGCCATATTGCCTGCCTGCCTGCCCGCTTCCCTACCTGCCTGCCTGCCTGCCTGCCTCCCTGCCTCCCTCCCTCCCTCCCTCCCTCCCTCCCTCCCTGCCTGCCTGCCTCATCAAACTCGTAATGGATAATCTCTCCATACTCTCTGTCCTCTTCATCCTGCAGGGAAGGGATTATCTCTTTATATTGTCTGTTCTTTTCCAACATGGAGTGGATAATTATCTCTTGTTTGTCGTCTCTGCACAGCAAGTGTTTTCTTTATGGTCTCTAATGTCTTCCTTCGTCAACTAACAAAGAGGATTGTCTCGTCATAAAGTCTGTTCACCTCATCCGGTAGAGTGAATCATCTCCTCGTGTAGTGTATCTTAGTTATCCAACACTGAGTTGGTTGTCTGTTTATCTTGTCTGAGCTACTTATCCCCACAGACTGCATTGTCTCTTCATAGTTTCTGTTCAGGCCACCCAACTGTGAGTGGCTTATCTCTTCAGCTGCACATTTACCCAACAGATTGATATATCTTTTACACCGTCTGTTCTCTATATCCAATACAATAGATTATATTGTCTGTTCCATCTGTCCAACAAAGTGGATTACCTCTTTACATTGTCTGTTCTACGAATCCATCAAGTGGAATCTTTCTTTTTATTGTCTGTTCGTTCCATCTATGCAACAGAGTGGACTATCACTTTATATTATCTGTTCCATCTACGCAACAGAGTGGAATATTTCTTTTTATTATCTGTTTCATCTATGCAACAGAGTGGACTATCACTTTATATTATCTGTTCCATCTATGCAACAGAGTGGACTATCTCTTTATATTGTCTGTTCCATCTACACAACAGAGTGGACTATCTCTTTATATTGTCTGCTCCATCTATGCAACAGAATGGAATATACACGGTAGCCACATTAAAAAATTCGGGGATATTTATGTCAATCGTAAATAGTCTATTTCCATATATATTCTTCAAGAAAAGACCAGAAAAAGACGAAAAATCAAAAGAAGCTACCTGATTTATCTGTGTCCCTTGGAAACAAAAAATAATTAATCAGTCAACCATTCTGCCTCTCTCTCTCTCTCTCTCTCTCTCTCTCTCTCTCTCTCTCTCTCTCTCTCTCTCTGTTGTGTGTATTGCGTGCGCACACACAAAAGCGTATGTGTACGCACACGCGTGCACACGTGTGTGTGTATGTTTGTGTGTCTGTGTCTGTGCGTATCCGCTCGTGCACGCGCGTGTATGGAAAGACAGAGACAGACACAGAGACAGAAACAGAGACACACAGAGAGAGTATTAATATGTGTGTGTTGTGTGCGTGTATGCCTACATGTTTGTGTTCGAGCGTGCATAGATATGTGTGTATGTGCGCGCGCACGTGCATGTGTGCGTGCGTGCAAGTGAATATACGTACGCACGCGCGGGAATATGAAGAGATAAAATACACTCGTTGTTTTCTACCTAATGAATCCCCATTTGCGAACATAGGAATGAGAATTCACACATGCATTAACAGGAGTATGCAAGCAGACAGTGTGTTGGCACGCGCGTGAACACCTGGCTGTCTTGACAAGGGAAGGGACCAAGACAGGAGACAGTGAAGTTACAGGAGGAGGAGGAGAAAAAGGAGAAGAAAAAAGGGCAGACAGGTTGTTTTCCCCAGACTCCTACTAGCACCCTTATGTTCTACAGACACTAATCGGAGATCACGTTCCTGCAGACGACTGCCCCTCCAAGCCAACAACCGATTTCTCCCCGTACTAATGTCTTTGGCAGTGTGCACAATCCCGTGAGACGGTTATTTTCGACGAACAATGACGTAAGACAGCCTGAAGTCCACCCCACCCCCTCCCTCCTTCATTCCTTCCTTCCCCCTCCCTCCCTGCCACCCCCACCCTGTCCTTTATAATCCCCGGCAATGGAAAGGCTAGTTGTGATGCACACAGTTAGAGGTGAGCTGCTGTGCTTTGTGCGCTGCTAGGCTAGCTGTGATGTCCTTTTGGCTTGCACTGGCTGCACTGCGCTACATGTACACCAACGCACTTACTTATGGGACACAAACTGTGTCAAAAGCTACGACAATACCTTACTTATCGGAGACAAAGTGTGTCAAAGTCACCAACAGCCATATTCCTTACAGGATTTTTTGTTTAACTTTGAGAAAATATCCCAAAAAAAACTTGAGGAAAATTGCTGGCATATATGATTTTCTTTTCAAAGATGGGCTACTGTTTATATCAGAAGAGACCGATGTCCTCGGGGGGGGGGGGGGGGGGGGAAATCTGGGCCTTTTTTTTTATTTAAAGCACATGTCTGATTGAGGTAAACAATGACCAAATGAACAATATCCATTTAATTGACATTGGTATTACAGCAGCTTGGAAACTCTCTCTCTCTCTCTCTCTCTCTCTCTCTCTCTCTCTCTCTCTCCTAGCCATTTTTCTGACTTTTTAATTGTAACTTTGATCTGTGACTTTTTTTCCTATGATTTTCTTTCACATCACCGTCATAGTCTTTTTCACCAAAACAAAATGGCAACTTTACAAAATTCTGACAAAAGTAAGGCAACTACAACTACAGCAGTACATATGGTTCTTGGTTACACACAAATATATATATATATATATATATATATATATATATATATATATATATATATATATATATATATATATATATATATATATATATATATATATATACTTCGAAAAGGCATTTGACAGCATACACAGAGACAGCCTTTGGAGTATCCTTCGACACTATGGCATCCCATCGAAACTGGTACACCTTATCAAAAGCTTCTATGACAACTTCAGATGCTCTGTGGGCCATAGCAACACTGTCTTCGAAGTCAAGACTGGAGTAAGACAAGGATGTGTGATGTCAGCAGTTCTCCTCAATCTGGCCATTGATTGGGTGATGAGGAAGACGACAGAAGACACCCCAAGAGGGATTCGCTGGAGCCTGTTCTCAACACTAGACGACCTTGACTTTGCGGATGACCTGGCGCTGCTGTCCCACACACACCAACATATCCAGGAGAAGACCAGCAGACTCCAAACATTCGGACAGCAAGTGGGGCTTCGTATTAGCACCAAGAAAACGGAGACAATGTCGCTCAATGTGAACACACCAGCCCCTGTGAAAGTGAATGGAACTGACCTGCGCCAGACAGACAAGTTCACATACCTTGGCAGCATCATCAAACCAGAGGGCGGCACAAAAGAAGACATCCACAACAGACTGGGCAAGGCCAGGAATGTGTTTAGGGAGATGAACAATATCTGGAGATCAACTCAGTACAGCACCAACACCAAGCTGAAGCTATACCAGAGCTGTGTTGTGTCTACGCTCCTGTACGGTTCTGAGTGCTGGAGGATGACGGAAGTGGATCTTACCAAACTTCGATCCTTCCACACCATATGCCTGCGAAGAATTCTACGGATTTTTTGGCCAGAGAAGATCTCCAATGAAGACCTACTACGGAGATGCAGGCAAGAAGACATGGGAACCATAATCACCAGACGACGGTGGAAGTGGATTGGGCACATCCTCCGAAGAGACCCACAGTCAATCACAAGAGCAGCATTGCACTGGACCCCAGAAGGAAGGAGAAAGAAAGGAAGACCAAAAGCAACGTGGAGAAGAACTGTAGAAAGTGAGATGAAGGCCATGCAGCACTCTTGGGGATCAGTGACTAGGTTGGCCCAGAATAGGCAGGAGTGGAAGTGCTTTGTTGCTGCCCTACACACCGCTGGGTGTAATGGCTAATGAAATGAATGAAATGAATATATATATATATATACTTCAGGCTGTGTGTGTGACGAGGTGGCAATTATATTACCTCCCATGCGATCACAGCAATGTGTGTTACTATTTTGGGACACGCCTGAAAATTGTGCAGTGCTCTGTTTCCTTGGGTGGTGGTTGAAAACCCTCCATTGCATACACTTTGCGTTCACGGTGAGGGTAGAATTTATGCAGCCTCTTTATAGAGGCCACATCCTACCTGTGAGACTGTACCATATACCCTGAGATTGTGCAGAGATGGGACATCAAATATGTCCACTCTGTTATATACATATGGATGGCACATAATTTCATTATCGTGTTGAATTTTTTTTTCAAGAGGAAAATTATTGCTAGCTTTTGACATTCTTCTTGATGGACTAGTCGCATCAGAAGTATCAGGACAGTACTCTTGGTTTGAGACTGTTACATTTGTACAGAACTAGTACTTCTCAAGGTGAACATTTTATTTACTGTTTTGTTGTAAAAATTACGTTGTGTAGCTTTTAGCACAGTCGGCTTCCTATACATATCTGGCTGCCTCCTTTTCTTGTTCTTAAATTTACAAGCAAGCTTTCACTCCCACGTTCGCTCCATTACACTGCATTGCTTTGATGTGCAGGGAGGACTTCACTTCAGTGTTTAGACAGCAGTCCTTTACTTTAAAGCGCTTGTTTGACAAGCTGCATCTGCCTGCTTCTTTAATGAAACTTCACCTAACCTTGACATACATTTATATTCTAATGAATTACATAGGCGGGCACAGAGAGGAAATATCAGTGTAGGCTATGTCATATACAGCAGCATTAATACAGTCACAACAGACTTCAAAGCGTAAAATTCAGTTCAGTCTTCCGAAGATTGCGTTTCCGTAGTATGGCGCTACTTCTTAGTGCTCTTTTTTGCCTGAGCTTATGCGGGTTTTGTCTTCTTTGTGATCAGCTTTTTTATTCTGAATATCAGCTCTCTTGTTCCAGCGGAATCTTTCTAGTGTGTTACGACACGTGTGATGCACACAAAATCCTGGTATATCGTCATCTGAAAGACCAGCAACCTAACCACCACTCATTGTCTATTGAAAATTTGCCTTCGGACCGGATTTGAACACTGGATCTCTCCTTTTTCTAAAAAGAAGCTATTTTTTATACCATCATACCATATAGGTGTATGCCTTACAAAGAAATGTAGTATACAAAAAATGCAGTTGAGCAGTTCCCATATTCTTGAAGCAAACAAGAGCAATAAGATGCCGATAAATTAATTGAGTGACAGAACATAGGAAAGAAAGAGGTGACAGAACAGAGGAAAGACAGTGACCGACTTTTTTTTAATTCTTGAGCACACTTTTAGATCGCAGAGATACAACTACGAAGTCCGTGCTAGAAAATTCCGCTTTTCGATCATTCTCTCTTATCCTTCGTCCATTTTAAACCATGTTTTGTTAGCTTTTCCTTCCGTGTTATCGATATTTTGGTCTGTATTTTCTCAATTTTTCACATTTGCTGTGTCACATCTACCGTAAAGAACATGCTCTTCATTAATGTATTAACTGCCCACATGTCACTGCATGTTCTAGTCACAGAGACACAGAGGAAAAGAAGGGGATGATGGAAGGAAAGACAAAAAAAAACATGGAAGAGAACAACTGGGAGGGAGAGGTAGATGTGGCAGACAGACAAAAGTACAGAGAGAAATAAATAGAGACAGAAATCATCGCGAAACCCACGAATGAGACGGGGAAGAGACGACTGATTCAAGTTTTAAAACACAAAAATATAAAAATAAAATGTTTAAACTATATAAAAAAAACCTGTACAAATATAACTTGCAACTCCACAGTCCCCTCGCACTTCCTTATCTCCTCCGTCCCTCAACTTTTTTTCTTTTTCTAACCGCAACCTGCACCCTCCCCCCCCCCCCCCCCCCCCCTCCTCCTCTCCACAATAGTATCTTTGCCAAGCCCTCCAGAGATGTGCAGAAAGGCCAGGGACAGCCAGGCGGCGGTCAGCTTGGCAATAAACATGGTGATTTTATCTAAGCCGTCCTCATCTCCGCAGACCCGTGCCGTGACGGGATCAAGTGGGCGACACCATCAATCAGCACAGTGAGGAAGCTGCTGACACTGCCACTGAAATGATTGGCCTGCGGTGATAAATCACCCACCAGCCAGCTAGCTAGCTTCTGAAGCAAACTGCACAAGAACTACCGTCTGGCTGGGAGTTGTTTTTAATGCTTTGAGGTTTTCCCCCTTCATTAAATTATACCTTTCCTGGTTAGTTGTTTGGGTTGTTTTTTTGTTGTTGTTTTTTTTGGGGGGGGTTTGGGGGGTTCTGTTTCTTTTTACCATGACAGATGTGATTTTTCTTTAATTAAACTTGATGTTGATGCTCAACTTTTTTATAGTCAGAGTGGCTTTATTCTGATTTATTTTGGGACATTTTGATAAAACAAATCACACCCGCACACCTATACACACTTTTACACACACACACACACACACACACACACACACACACACACACACACACACACACACACACACACACACCAACTGCATAACTGCATATTAAAACAAAGTGCTGTTACGCTGGAGCACTTACATAGAAGTAAGCTATAAGTTCATAATGGGGAAAAATGCTAATCATAAAATGAATTTCTTAAATCGAAGAAATAAAGAAAAAAAAAGAACATGAAAATGAAGTCCGTTTAGCCTCCTATTACATTATGCAGAAGAAAAAACAAGTTTTGACAAATGAAGTCAACAAAGATGGGCTGGAATGCGGCAAACAGAGTCGGAAGAGATGGGGAACGAAAATTCCTAAGTACGCATATGAACTACCAGACATCTTTGAAAATACTGCTCCTCAACACAGAGTGACCGCAGACGACATTTGCTGCTGCTCCAAATCTCAAAGACCCTGACAGGCAGCATTACACATACCGCTGTCCATCTGTTTACCTTTGGGATCTCAACAGACCTGAAGAGCGCAACCATTTACTGGCAATTCAGAATGTCTGGGCTGAGAGATAAGCTGACAAGTGTCACACATGCTTTTAACGCATCACCAGCATTGACTGCCTTTGCCGTCGTCATTGTGTCTACATAATACAATGACATGATATTGCAGACTGCAAAGAGCATACTTTTGTTCAAATCTTTATGTGGCTGTTATTATGCTAAATTCCATCGTAATGCCCCCATCCTGATTTTGAAACGATGCTATCAATTCCAGCAACTCTGGGCCTATCTTCAAACAAGCCAGTAGCGACAATCATGTGCCAACTTTTCAATGATCTGTGTTACTTGTTGCTTAAGTTCACAGTTTGTCTCCTTTCCTAATCAACTTGATTTCCCATTCCGTTTACTTATTCTCTCATGCCTACATCAAAGAAGTGAAATGCCTATACTTACAATATTGCAGTCTTACGTTGGATGTTACAGTTTTGTACAGTACTGTGTTGTATTGGATTGAATAATCGCATTCTATTAACTATACAGATATCCACATTATCCAGATCACGAATTATCTGTTGTAGATGTTCACTTATATATTCAGAGTAAGTCCAAATTATACATAAAGTAACACAGCCAATCAAGAAAAGGAGAAAACACCAGCTTGTGAAATATTCTTCCAGTATCACATCTACAACAACAACAGCAACAACAACAACAACAACAGCAACAACGAGAAATTGCTTTAATTATTCTGATCTCGTTTAATCTTTTCCCTATAAAAAAAAAAAAAGAACAAACCTGCAGTTAGTCAATCCTCCTTGATGTAATGAGCAGAAGAAATTTATTTCCCTTTCTTTCTTTCTTTCTTTCTGCCTAGTGTCTTTGGAACTGGGTCAATTGTCTCGATGTTCTGAATGCCAATGCGATCAGAACACGAGGCAAAGATAATGTTACGTCGAAGAACACTGCAGAGAAAATGAAATTTTAAAGTACAAGGAGGCTTAGATTTCGACAAATAATAATCTTGTGAAGGAACGAATTCAGAAAGATCACGGAATATTATTATGAAAATTGCTACATCATTTAAAGAAACCAGAAGTGGGAAACATTTGTGCTTGTAGCAAATTAGCAGAACCTTTTTGTTGCTCCTCGGCTAGAGACCCAAGGTTGCGTATGCGCGCGTCCGCACAAGGTGCCTCGGTTTATAGTCTCATCCGAAGGACTTTGACATTCAGTTCGACTTTTTCGTCAAACTGGGCAGAAAAATGCGAGGATGGGAATCAAACCCAAAACATCACGCTTTACTTTTGGCAGGCGAACGTCTTAACCATCCTGCATCCTCCTTCTTACCGGAACAAAAAAGAACGTAAGTTTTGACAGCAGAGAGTCCATGCTAAATTAGGAAAAGTCGTCTAATGCATTTTTTTTCCAGCACGATGGAACTCTGTGCTAAAAATGTTTAATGTGTAGGTGTCTAAAAAAAATTAGCTAACTTTATAAGTTCTTTTTGTTATTCGTTATTTTGTTTTCATGTGTGTGTGTGTGTATGTGTGTATGTGTGTATGTGTGTGTGTGTGTGTGTGTGTGTGTGTGTGTGTGTGTGTGTGTGTGTGTGTGTGTGTGTGTGGTGTCTGTGTCTGTGTCTGTGTGCGAGCGCGCATGTGTGTGAGGAGGGGGGCTTCCTGTTCTTTTCGTTTTTTTCTGTCCTTTTTTATTCTTTTTTACGGGTGGAGGTGGGGAGAGACTTGGTTTGTTAATACATGACTGATTGGTTGGTTATTTGCTTTTTCCCTCGTGCAGCAAAATCAGTCCAATCAGATCAGGTTCCAAACGTCCACTGGCGTTAGGGCTTTTAAGAAGGCAAAGTTTCGTCACCGTCCACTTTCTTCCTGTATACATGTGTGTGTGCATGCGTGCGTGCGTGCGTGCGTGCGTGCATGTGCATAGAAAAGAAATTGGATGCGAATGAGGACTTATCCATTAAAAAAAAATTACCATCTCCAACATCAGCCCGTGTGAAAGGATATTGTTGCATATTTCAGCAAACCTATCAATCAAAAGGACGGGTGGAAACGATGAGGGAGGAAACAGTTCATCAATATCTCAACCCTTGACCAAAAAGCATGCAAAGAGGCGATTTATGTCATGAAAAATCAATTTCCCTTGACACCAAGAACGGTTATCCGATAAAATATTTATATATGTCCTCCATAATCACGAAATCATTCAGGGCCGCAGTGCTTCTGTACTGAGAAATGATCGTGACAACGTAATTTGACTTGAATCTTTTTTTTTTTGCTCACAAAGAAAAGAATCGAGGCACGTGATGTCCAACTAGTGATTCCTGCGCTTCCTTCAGCAAGCATGCAGACAGATGAAAGGCACAGAAAAGAAATAAAGTGTGCGGAACAATAAAACCTCAGATTCGCCATTATACCCTTTTTCATTTGATAAGAAGACCAGCAAGGAGGACAAACGAAAAAGTCGAATGCAGATAAACTTCCCTTTAAGACTGGACTAACATTTTGACCTTGAAAATTACAGAGAATGAAACAAACAAAACTAAAACAAACTAGCATTGCATCTAAGTAATGTTGATTTGTAACGAACAATAGACATGATAAGATTCGATTTCAGACATCAGACCTTTACAAAAGAAGTTTTACTCATTCAAATGGACAAGGTACATAACCTCAAGCTAATGAATAACGACTCATCGTTTTCTCGTTCAAAATATAATACCCTCTGTATTATTAGTTTTTCATCCTTTCCACAGCTTCTCAAGGTTGTTCTTTAACATATACACAATTGTTCTCTGGATTACCTCTTTGGTATTAACACCTTGGTATTCCCCACATTAATTTTTGTGGACTGGTCATTTTGCCATAAAGGCTTCATTGATCCCACTAGCTGTTTTGTCGTATATGTTTTGCGTAAAGAGGGCAGACTATTTGGTTTAAACAGGATGTATTCAATACACATACAACATAAGTAAACAACAGTACAGCAGGGGAGAGGCATCAAGCTACAGGTTATTCTTGAGCCTCACCTCATGATGAATTAAACGTTTGGTGTTTATGCAGACAAGTGACATACAAATAAGAAGAAGAAAGACAAAATAAACAAACATTTGGAATCCAAGGGAAGAAACTTTGCATATTACTCAGCGCAATAATTTCCATTTATTTACATTATCTTTTTATGACTGAAACAGAGAGAGTTGGCAAACCCTGGTGGCATGGCGTGGAACTCTACCGACGACAGCGGCGACAGAGAGAGTGGAGTAGAGTGGAGTGGAGTGGAGTTGAGTCGAGTCGAGTCGAGTTGAGCTGAGTGCCCCAACGACGCCTCAGGAAGTTAAGGGACAAATCAAGTTGATGCTTAAGTTGTGTCATTACAGTGTGTGTGTGTGTGTGTGTGTGTGTGTGTGTGTGTGTGTGTGTGTGTGTGTGTGTGTGTGTGTGTGTGTGTGTGTGTGTGTGTGTGTGTGTGTGTATACTTAGACTTATATTTTTATGAATGATGTTTTGTGATTTGCGTGGTACCCACCCAACACCATGCATCATTCAATGATTCCCAATATATACACAAATGCCATAACAAACATTTGAATCATAACTATCTTATGATACGTAAAGTGGGTTCTTGTCTCAGCTTTGCTATTCGGTTAAAACAAATAACTTTTTTTCTTTAATTCTTGTTACTGTTTTCCATGATTAGTACATTTTTATACCCAAAACTTCAAGAATTGCTCATTTATATGTATACTTTAGTACATTATACCAAGGACCATATTTTTAACTACAAAGATTCTTCTCTTTGTCTCAGTTTTGTAAGTACTAATATACTTAACTAACTCTTTGCCACACGTTTGGATTTTACTTTCAATGAGGCTGTTCTGTTGTAAGGCATCTTCTATCTATACGGTCTGCTAATTCAGAATCTGATGTCATCAATCACTGACTTTTTGGGATCATTTCCCACACCCACAAATTTCCTGGCCATAGAATTTTTTTACCTACGATTCCACGGTGATGTAATTGAAGTAAAAGCCTACAATCTAACAATTGCGCAGTGTCGAGTTAAAAAGACTTTGATCTTTACTTGATATGAGCAAAACGGACCAAAACGAAACGAAACGATCACAAGACTAAACGACTTGTCTGTTCGAGAAATGTCTTTGTCAAACACATTTCTCCCTGGTTTTCTTCCAAAGAACAATACATTTATTCCTCTATCTATGTGGCTTGGGTTATTGTTAATATACTTCTGACATTTCAGCAACAAGTTCCCAGTATTTACACCGATACTTATCTGGACAGCACTGATCATATTAATGGCTTAGAGTCAGTTTCTGAAGCAAGTTTCCTTCTTCGTTGTGTCAAGTTTTTAATACAGCAAGTATTTGCTGACACTTCACAGTAATATTATTGTGAAAGAGTTTAAATATTCAGATCTTCCATCACTATTGATGTCTGTACTGCGCGTTTATATGGACTGTTTTCCTTCTCTCGGCAAATGACGATAACACCGACAATATTCCTCAAATGCTTTTCACAAAGAAAAGAAACCTTTCTTCACACAAAAAAACTCATACACACACACACACACACACACATACAGAGAGAGAGAGAGAGAGAGAGAGAGAGAGAGAGAGAGAGAGAGAGAGAGAGAGAGAGAGAGAGAGAGAGCAGATATATAAGCTTGAATTTTGTTTGAGCTCATTGGTGAAGGGTTTACATTAGCAGTACCATGCCACAGCCAAACGCGCGAAAAAAACTTCGCGTTCGGTAGCCATCAACTAGTACCTTCGAATCGAGTTTCTCGTCAATTTATGTTTCATAAAAATGCTTGCCAACCCTTTGAAACGAATTTACTAACCGGATTATTACACATTCTAATAATAATTCATGCCATCTTTTCGAATCGAGTTCCCTCATCAATTTATCTTATAGTCTGATATACTAAAACGCATCCATTGAAGAATTCTGTTCATTTCAAAATTGGAAATTACAAATTTTGTGTATCTAGCACTGTTTTAGTTCAAATGACGCAAGCGATGAACTTCACCATGCTACTGCTGTTAACCTTTACCTGTTCATCCGGATAAGCACCACTCATTTCAACAGAATACTTCACATGGTAATAGATAGCGTTTGATATTGTTTGACATATGGAGACAGAAAAAAATCTAAGAAATTCTGGTATTATCTCTCGTCGGTTATTGCCTTAGACAAAACAGTAGCTGACTCGTATGTATAATGTATGTATTCTTCTCCGCGTAGAAAAATAAAGAGATATACCTCTCTCTCTCTCTCTCTCTCTCCTCTCTCTCTCTCTCTCTCTCTCTCTCTCTCTCTCTCTCTCTCTCTCTCTGCACTTCTGTATATCAGCAACACGCTAGCAAGGGTCATCTGTTCATTCAAGTCACATCTGACTTTATAGGGCGACACCCCTGAGACAAAAATGAAAAGAAAAGGTACATTGGGGGGGGGGGGGGGGGGCATACAGGGACAACAGAATACAATCTGTCTCTGACTCTTCAACAATTCTTTTTCCTTTAATCATTTACACATATGGCTTAAGACCACAACAGATGATCTTCTTTAAATTACGTCATCTAACGCCGCTGATGCATTTGGGGGGTTTTCTATGATAGTGACTTTTTCGGTTTAAAAAGTTTAATGAAAAATAATGTCTAACACTGTAAATATTATCCTTTTTATCTCCTGACGATTTTGAATTTCTGCAGTCCCAGACCAGACCGTAACCTACAATGAATGAGAATGCAAAGAATTCTTCTCACAGTCAACGAGAAACTCCAGCGTGATTCACAACTGTGATACTACCATCTACGGAGCTTCACTGCTTTCTAGCAGGCTGAAACTGCCCCCGAAACATTGGCCCCTCTCTGTGGTAATGACTCGATCAGGGTCCATTCCTGCACACTTCATTTCCCCCCAATAGCAGATTAGCATGCAACGCGTCGTAAATGTGGCCACTATGTGCCATGTGTGAGTGTCTTTTCCCCAAGTGAATGCCATCTGTTGATGTCTCAACTGCCTGTGTAGCGTTCATTTTGTGGACAACATCAGCCATGATCTGCAAACCATGATTTCCCAGAGGATAAGCGGAAGTGCAGCATCGGGCTAATGGCTTCCCCTGCCCTAACCGATCCACAGTGGCATTGTCAGTACAGAATCACGCTATCTGCATGCACTGCACGTCAACTTTGCCACCGATGGTCTAATCTGCGAATCTAAATTGCTGCATCTGATTTGTCTAATGTCCTGATTTGTGCAAACTGGAATATTAGGACATTGTCAACTACCTAGTCTGTTAAGACAATCCTGATTTATCCAGCTATTAGGCATAGCAGATTATCATAAATGTTACCTTCTGTCAACACACACTCACGCATGTAGTGACTCATGAAAACCACCGTAACTCATTTCCACATTTATGCTTTCATATTAGATAGAAAATCCACTAATCTGACGAATCAGAATAACTCAGACTGCTTCCATATATGACTTGCGATATTCATGGACACAAATGTCTCTGATAATAATCATGTAAAAGTTTGACAATCTAAATCACTGGGCCACTGCAAATAGCGTGCCTCTGACCGATATTGCTTTTGTAAAAAATATAATGAATAAGAAATTCCATGTTGGTCAGCTTTATAAGGCATTCAAATCACTACAACGTTTCTTTTTTACAAGCTGCATAAACTTAACTGTTACCGCTTGCAGTGAAATGGTCACGATGACACACCAAAAAGCAAACAGAGACATCATTTCAACATGCATGGATAAAACTAGCGTTCTTGAATAGCTAGGCCAGTGGCCTTTCTACTCGTGTTTAACCAAGACAATTCCTGTGTTTAATGCTTCTAAAAAGGTAGCATAACATTGGAAAACTGGGAATGTTTTAGTTTCTAGTTTTGTCTAAACAAAAAGATCTTGACAACATCAGGATAACTTACAAGCATTTGGCCTGATACATCTAGCCTATATGGAAGGGTTAAGTATTGGCGTGGTAAAAGATCAGATCAGTCATATGTTCACATACACACACACGCGCGCGCGCACAGCATCATAATTTCGTGTCGACAAGAGGAATAGCATACACCTCATATGACTTATTCAGCGCTAATCAAAATATCAGGCGAAGGGGGTTATTAAGGGGGAAAACCCAATAAAGTTCGACTCGACTATCTATTATTTTATTTAGTAACACACGATAACCAATAACCGCATGGTGAAAAGCAATCTTATATTATTCATTACATAAGCGTTTATACAATTTTTGACAACACAACATTGCTTTTGATGGCTCGGTGGTCAAACGGCTTCACGTCCATCTAGAAATCGAGAAATCGCGGGTTCGGTCCCCGCTTGAATCCAGGCTTTCCTTCCATTCATCAGACCTTAAGTGGTGTCTCTGTGCCAGTCTTTGGTACAAAACGACAGAGGTCCTCTGTGCAACACAAGTTTAGAGTAGGTACCCCTGGCAAAATTCTATTGAAATGGACCACTCTCATAGGGAAACAAATGCTGCATTCCAATTCGGGGATTTACTCTGAAATAATCTTCTTCGTCATCATACCGGATCGATATAAAGAACGCACTAATTTACAGAAACAAACAAACAGAGAAGGGCAGAGATAGAGACAGACAGAGACAGGCAGACATACTGTGATACAGTCTGTTGTATACACCATTTGTAATTTGACACCCTTTTATACATGCGACTCTTACTGCTCTCCCATGGGACAGCACGCCATTATAATACAAAGCCACTTTTTCTCGACTTTTTTTTTTTCTTCTTGGGTGCATGCGAAAAAACGTATACCTATGAGAGTAGGCTTTTCAACAGGCTTTTGCCCTAGCTTGTTTTGTGTGTGTTAAACGAATTTTGCACACGGGACCTCAGTCTGATCTGAAGGGCTAGTACCAAGACTATCACTCAAGGTCTAGTAGAAAGATGGAGTTGGGGGGAGGAGGGGCTAGACCTATCTGGAGTGTCCCTTCTGATCAGATCAGGACTACAGGTTTTCGCTTTCTAGACAGGCCTTTTATCTCTAGATTGCCAAACCATCTCAGAATGAATCTGTGTCTGTGAGTATGTGTGCGTGTGTACGTACGGGCGTGTGTGTGTGTGTGTGTTTGTGTGTGTGTGTGTGTGTGTGTGTGTTTGTGTGTGTGTGTGTGTGTGTGTGTGTGTGTGTGTGTGTGTGTGTGTGTGTGTGTGTGTGTGTGTGTGTGTGTGTGTGTGTGTGAAAGCGTGTGCGTGCATGCGTGCGTGTGCACATGCGCGTGCGTGTCTGTCTGCCTATCCCTCTGTCTCTCTGTTGGTGTTTGTGCATAATGCGCACAAAAATGTGCCATGAATACCTGTGTCCGAATACGAGTGCATGCGTGCATGTTCATAGACATGCATATACCTATATAATATGCTAGTCATCTCTCTTTTCAGGCCTGCAAATTCAGTGACAAACAACAGAATTTGGAAAACACTGTTCCCAAAACCGAGTTCGTTGGAGGGGTGTTGTTGCAGCCCTATGTTCCCCAAGGAACCAAGAGGCATAAGTCAAAGTAAGTCAAGTTCCTCCCATAAGAGCAGCCCTTGCCTTGCAGAGCAGGAAGGGAAGAGAAGGGAGCTGAGTTCTAGATAAACTAATGAAGTCAGACTGCCTGCCTGCCTGCCTGCCTGCCTTCCCAGCAACACCTAACCCCCCTACAGCGACACAGTCATCAGGGCAAAGATACGTGACTAGCTTGTTACACAGCTGACACCAGCTATTAACACTTCATTGGGCTTTTACGCCGCAACTACTCTTCTTCCAGTCAGTTGATCGCTGATGAAAGCACTGAAATTACGGTAGTTTTCGTTCCCTGATTATATATATATATATATATATATATATATATATATATATATATATATATATATATATATATATATAGTGTGTGTGTGTGTGTGTGTGTGTGTGTGTGTGTGTGTGTGTGTGTGTGTGTTGTGTGTGTGTGTGTGTGTGTGTGTGTGTGTGTGTAAAAGTTGCTGATAGAAGTCGTAGGTGTATTTTGTTTAACTATTGTCCAACATGCCTAGTTCAGTTTTAAGAGAGTGTAATAGGTTAGGTACGTATGTATTTATGTATGTATGTATGTATATGTATGTATGTATGTATGTATGTATGTATGTATGTATGTATGTATGTATGTATGTATGTATGTATGTATGTATGTATGTATGTATGTATGTATGTATGAATGTATGTATGAATGATGGATGCATGCATGCATCCATCCATCCATCCATGCCTGTATGTATGTGTGTTCAAATTATGTATGTATGAATAAATGAATTAATGAAATGTGTGTGCATGCATGTGTGTGAGCGTGCATGCAGCGCGCACGCACGTGCGTGTGCGTATATGTATGTGTATGTGTGTATATATGTCTATTTGTCTGTGTCTGTGTGTATCTGTGTAAGTGTTAGTGTGATTGTGTATACGTGCATACATGCATTCACATGCATACGAAGTAACTGCTCATGCGTGTATGCAAGAGACACTACTGTTCCACTGGTTAGACTATGAAAGGAAGCGTGTGTGTGACACAGAATGAAAAGAACGGGAGGATGCGCTGTGCAGAGAGAAAAAAAGTAGAGAAAGTAGGGCTGTGTGGTCCTGTACTAACACTGTGGCAGCAAAGAAAGCTGCAATTGATTAGAACCCCCATATGTTTACACACACGCTGAAGATATGCACCATTAACAATCCAATAGCCTGTGGCAGGGTCCTACGTTTATGAACCCACACACACGCGCGCGCACACACACACATACGCACACACACATACACACACACACGCTCGCGCGCGTGCGCGCAAGCACGCACACACATACACACACGCGCACGCACACAAATACACACACGCACAAACGCGCGTGCGCACATAGATATACAGGCACATACACATACACACGCGAATGCCAGCGCACGCACGCAGACGCACGCGCACAGGCGAGGACGCGCGCACACACACACACACACACACACACACACACACACACACACACACACACACACACACACACACACACACACACACACTATGTACCAAACTCGACAACCTCATCAAAAAATCAATACTGGTCCTGAAACAGAAAAGTTAAAAATATAAAGAGAAAAAAAGAGAGGTGGGGGGGAGAAAGCGAGGGAGGGGAGAGAGAGAAATGGAGAGACAGACGGACGGACGGACGGACGGACGGACGGACAGACAGACTGACAGACAGAACAGAACAGAACAGAAAAAAATGAAAGAAAAAAGAGACAGAGACAGGTATGCAGAGAGTGAGAGAGAGAGACAGATAAATAGAAACAGGAAGAAGAAAAATAAGGAGGAAGGCAGGAAGACAGGGGGAAAAAGGAGGAGGAAGAGACAAGACAGACAGGGAAGAAAGACAGACAAACCAACAAACAAACAAACAAACAAACAAACAGAGAGAACACACACAAAACATGTCCTTTTCCTTCTGTCCATCCCAGTAGATTACCACCGAGGGGCGAAAGAGACAAGAACCTAAGATTAAAGTCCATCACCTTGCCCGACCAGCCAGCATTACCTTACCTTACCCTACCCTACCTCTGTGTGCCACAGAGACGTGACCAGCTTGTCACTCACCTCCAGAGAATTAACACTAGACAGCTCTTTCTATCAGTCCTATCTTCCTCTCTCTATCCACTTTCCATACCACAGGCACTCTCTTTCTATGCGGACCGTTAGAGGCAGATGGTGTCCTCCATTCTTCGGTTCTCGAATTTCCATGCAATCAACAGCTTACACAATGGTAGTGGGGGAGAGGGGCGTTTGCGTGATGTTTGTTTGAGTAGGGGGTTTTGTGTGTGGAAGCATTACCAAACTGTCCAAGTCTCTCTGCTTGTATTACACTAAGAAATCTTTTTCTTTTTCAGATCAGTGAAGTGTAGAACTTGACTGGTAATTTTTCAGATGTGTTTTGAGAAAACACAGATCAAATATTTAAATATTAGAGTAGTTGTACAAAGGACAATATTTATATATGTTCATTTCACGCGCGCGCGTGTGTGTGTGTATGTGTGAGTAGAGGCAGCTATAAAAACTGAATTACTTAGACACACAATATGCATCACCTTCATATTCATACGCCTAGCTAAAGATTTAGCGTGCATGGGTAAAAATCCGGTAACCCTTATCAAAGTTCAATGAATCACGGAAACATGACCGAATCCAGCACACACCAAACACGACAACGTCATAAAGAAAACAAAATGGGTTGCGTCACAGGAACAAAAATGGAAGTCCTTCTCTCATACAGTCCTTCTCAGTGGGCTGCTACGAGAGACAGACAGACAGAGACAGACCGACGAGAGACAGATAGCCAAAGACAGATTCAGAGACAGACAATCAGACAGACAGACGAGAGACAGACAAAGACAGATTCAGGGAGACAGAGAGAGAGACACACACACACACAGATTGAGAGACAGAGAAAGACACAGATATATAGAAAGAGACAGACAGGCAGACAGAAAGACAAAGACAGACAGACGCGAGAGACAGACAGACAGGCAGGCAGACAGAAACAGATTCAGAATTCAGACAGAGAGAGACAGAGAAAGAGAAAGAAAAACACACACAAACAGATACGCAGAGAGAGACAGACAGAGAGAGAGGCACACACACACAGAGAAAGAGACACAGAGAGAGAGAGAGAGAGAGAGAGACACACACACACACACACACACACACACACACACACACACACACACACACACACACACACACACACACACACACACACAGATAGACAGAGACAAATAGATAGACAGAGAGACACAGACAGACAGACACACACACACACAGACAGAAACACAGAGACAGACAGAGAAGAACCTAAGATATGAAGTCCATCACCTTGTCCGACCAGCATTACCTTGCCCTACCTCTGTGTGGCACAGAGACAGGTCTTTCTTTCTGTCAGCCCTAACTTTTTTATCACTTTTCCCCAGCAGCCTTGAAATTATGGTCCTCTCCTACCTTATCCTGCAAACAGCAAGTGAAGGTGTCTGCGGTGTCTGTCTGTTACCCTGTGTCTGTTTACTCCTCTGTTTCTTGATTCCCTCACAGACAGGTCTTTCGTTCTGTCAGCCCTATCTTTGTCTCTTGTCCCCTGTGGTCTAAAATCATGGTCCATTCCTTCCTTCACCTGCAGACAGCACGGTGTCTGTGGTGTCTTGTTACTTCCTCTGTTCCTTGATTCTCTTGCAGTCAAGATTTCTCTCAGTCAACCCTATCTTTGTTGTTGTTGTCTTCAATTTAACGTCTGTTCACTCTTAGTGATATTAGATGAGAGCCCTATCTTTATCACTTTCTCTGGAGGCCTGAAATCATGGTCTATATCGCCCTCAACCTGCAGGCAGCGCGGTGTGTGTGGTGTCTGTCTATTACCCTGTGTCTGTCTATTCTTCTGTTCCTTGATTCCCTTGCACACAGGTCTTTCTTTCTGTCAGTAGTTTCTTTATCACTTTCCCTAGTGGCCTGAAACTACGGTCCATTCCTACCTTATCCTGCAGATAGCACTATGTCTGTATATTCCTCTGTTCCTTGATTCCCTTGCACACAGGTCTTTCTTTCTGTCAGTTGTATCTTTATCACTTTCCCTAGTGGCTTGAAATTATTGTCCATTCCTTCCTTATCCTCCAGACGGCACTATGTCTGTTTATTCCTCTGTTCCTTGATTCCCTTGCACACAGGTCTTTCTTTTTGTCAGTTGTTTCTTTATCACTTACCCTAGTAGCCTCCAACTAAGGTCCACTCCTTCCTCATTCTGCAGACAGCACTATATCTGTTTATTCCTCTGTTTCTTGATTCCCTTGCACACAGTTTCTGTCAGTTGTTTCTTTATCACTTTTCCTTGTGGCTTCCAACTAAGGTCCATTCCTTCCTTATCCTGCAGACAGCACTATGTCTGTTTGTTCCTCTGTTCCTTGATTCCCTTGCACACAGGTCTTTCTTTCTGTCTGTTGTTTATCACTTTCCCTAGTAGCCTCCAACTAAGGTCCATTCCTTCCTTATCCAGCAGACAGCGCTATATCTGTTTGCTCCTGTTCCTTGGCTCCCTTGCACACGGGTCTTTAAATCAGCCCTAGCTTCATAACTTTTTCCCAGCAGCCTGAAACTTTAATTCGTTCCCATCAGAGGCTGGATACACACAGTTTTTGTTTGCAAAGTGTTTTGTTTGCACCGTTTTGTTTGCATAGTGTTTTTGCTCAGTGTTTTGTTTGCAAAATGTTTTGTTGCACAGTGTTTTGTTTGCATAGTGTTTTTGCACAGTGTTTTGTTTGCACAGTGTTTAGTTTGCATAGTGTTGATTTGTTCTGTTCCTTGATTCGCTTGCAAACAGCAGTTCACAGAAAGGTAGTGTTTTGTAGAAGCGTTATAATTCTTCCCGTAACTGTACCATTGTTTCTGATCATTAACGTTAAAACCTTCAAAGTCGTGTGCGCGCTCGCGCGCGTGAGTGTGTATGTGTGTGTGCGTACGTGTATGTGTTTGTGTGTGTGTGTGTTTGTTTGTGTGTGTATGTGTGTGTGTTTGTGTGTCAGTGAGAGAGAGAGAAAGTGTGAGTTTAAGTTATGTCAAAGTCGTGCATGCGTGTGTGTGTGTGTGTGTGTGTGTGTGTGTGTGTGTGTGTGTGTGTGTGTGTGTGTGTGTGTGTGTGTGTGTGTGTGTGTGGCGCGCGCGCGCGCGTGTACAAGTGTGTATCTGTGTGCATTTATATGTGCGGGCATGCAGGCGCGAGTGTGCGTGTGTGTGTGAATGTGTGTTTGTATCTCTGTGTGTCTGTTTCCGTGTGTGTGCGCGCGCGAGCGTGCGTGTGCGTGTGTGTGTGTGTGTGTGTGTGTGTGTGTGTGTGTGTAAGTGTGTGTGTGTGGGGGTGGGTGGGTGTGGGTGCGCGCGTGTGTATATGGGTATGTAACTCCGTGTGTGTGTGTGTGTGTGTGTGTGTGTGTGTGTGTGTGTGTGTGTTTTGTGTGTGTGTGTGTGTGTGTGTGTGTGTGTGTGTGTGTGTGTGTGTTGTGTTGTGTTTTTGCGTGTGTGTGTGTGTGTGTGTGTGTGCAGAACCAAAAGCTAGACTAAGACAGTCATACACTGTTTTCTTCAGCACTGCCTTGACAAGCACAAAGATTTATTGACAAGAAGAAAGCAAGGATCCCCGCAAGAGAGTCTCCCCACTGACAACGACATCCCCCTTCTTCCCCCCTCCCCTATCCCTTTCCTGCCCTGTCGTCAGTACAGCATAGGGACGTTTCTTGCTTGTTACCCACCATCCAGGATTTAACACCAAGCAGATCCATCCGTCAGTCCGAACTTACTGGCCAATCCCCCATCTGTCTGACACGGCGCAATGGACACAAAAATAACGGTTCCTATCGATTCTTTGTCCTTTTCTCTGCACCCTCACCTTCACCCTTCCCCCCCCCCCCCCCCCCCCAACCTTCCTCTCTTTTTTCTTTTTGTTACTTTTTGTCTCTGTCTGTCTATTCAATACTATCCTTTTTATAAACCAGTTCCTATCCATTTTTTTGTTTTGTTTTGTTTTGTTCTCCTCGCGTCGCTAGTCTACGAAAAGGTAGCTGAAGAAACTCTGAAATACTTTTCAAATTACCCAAATATTTTATGGCATCTTACAGACGGAGACAAAAAGAAACATACAGACAGAGAGGAGGAGGATGAAGAACAGACGAAGGCAGGGTTTGAGAAAGAGAGACAGAAGAAGGGACAGAGTGAGGCAAAGACATGGAGAGACAGACAGACAGACAGACAGACACAACGACGCATAGAAAGATCGAGAGATAAAACTGAGACAGAAAGAGTGTGTACAAGTGTGCTTACCTGCGTATCCCTGAATGTGTCTGTGTTTGAGTGTCTGTGTGGTGTGTGTGTCCTTGTGTGTGTCTGTGTGTGTCTCTGTCCCTGTGTCTCTGTCTCTGTATGTCTGTGCTTGTGTCTCTGTGTATGTGTGTCCGTGTGTGTCTGTGTATATCTTTTCCTGTCTGTCTGTCTGTAAGACATAAGCAGTAACAACAGAAAAAAAATTAGACTTGTGTTGTATACCCTCTTTTAAACGTTTAAACCAGCACAGTGCTATTGAATTCAAATCATTGACAGAAGAAAGAACCTGTATCACCCTTTACAGTCAGAAGCACAAGCCAGACCTGTCTTCTAGCTCTGTCTTCATCAGTTCCACTCCTTCCCCTAGCCCCTCCTCCCCAACCCCCACCCCCACCCCCCATCCTCCCCTACCCCTACCTGATGTCTGGAACTGCAGACCCTTCCTGTCTGCCTGAGAAAAACACAGGAATAAGACGTCACTGCGTCTATCGATTCACCCTCAGGTTTTCCAAATCGGCACATATGAATGAAGCTCGAGGTAAAAGTCGTATCTCGTGAGTGTGGTAGAGAAATTGTCCGATCACAATTGTAGTTGTAGTCTACCGGGCTATAGCCAAGCCGGACCTGGGGGAGGGGAAGGAGGCGCATCTATTGAGTTCCAAATGAACGCCATTTTCCAACTTCTTTGCCTGTCGGTTCTAAATGATCCGACTTTATTGGGGTAATCCAACGGTTGAGGTGACCCCTCAAGGTGTAAACTAAAATGATCTCCTGCATCCTTTTGGATCCCTGACTATACAGTCACAAAGATTTCATTATCTATCTATTTTGCAACGATCTTTTTTCAGAATATAATGTTTCTTTAGCTAGTATCAGGATTTGGTGGCAGCTTTGGTAGGTCACAGGATTGATATCTTACTCATGCGAAAACAAATACATCTTTTTCTTTTGAAGGGAGAGTGGTTGTTGTAGTTGCTGTTGTTGTTTGAAGGTGCTTCTCCTTCAGATATAAGGGATGGTAGAAACGTTTTATCGCCCAGACCTCTGCAGATGGCCCATCCAGAGGTCGACACTCATGAGTCATTGCAGACAAATCTAATGCTCCTTACTGCAGAAAGCCTCAGCTGCTGTCACAGAAATTATATTTTGATAGAATTTCATTTGAATTTTTTTGGTTAAAACTACAATCGTAATGATGAAAGTGCTGTACCTGTTCATCTGTGGTTTGTATTCATCTTCTAATTTTTGTCAACTCTAAATACGCATAGATGATAGCATCTGTTGTTTTGATTTCACAGGTTTACGAGATCGCTATGTGTTGTCTAGCAAGTTCAGCAAAGCATACTTTCAGTAATAATTTAGCAGCAAACTCCATTGCTATATGAAATACATTGCATCCAGTGTCAAAATACTGCCACCGCTCTAAAGACATTTTTTTCAAAAAAATATTTAACATAAAAGTTTCATCACAACTGAACAAAAAAGTCAAATGTCACGGAACCATTTTTTTCCACTCGACACACAAAATAAACGTTCAGTTTGTCACTACATTTATTGTCACAAATAACATCTTCTAACTTGAAAACTCTGGTCCTACACACAGTCTCTCTCTCTCTCTCTCTCTCTCTCTCTCTCTCTCTCTCTCTCTCTCTCTCTCTCTCTCTCTCTCTCTCTCTCTCACACACACAACACACACACACACACACACACACACACACACATACACACACACACATACACGCGCGCGCGCGTGCGCCACACACACATGGGCACACAATACACGTTAATTTAGGCCTTTGTGTGCCGGTGGGAACAAAAATTCACAAAACTGCATGTACACGGGGACTAAATGTTAAAAAAGCACAAGTGCTTTATTCCATTGTTATAGTGTGCACACCATTATCCTCGAAATAAAAGAACAATGTTTTTTTTACTTTTAAAAACATAGACACACTAGTAGACAGGCAGGCAGACTAATAGACGGATAATCAGATTCAGAAAACATAGGCTGACAAACTGACACAGAGACATACAAGGACAGGCAATGAGACAAAGAGACAGTAATACTGACAAAGCCAGACGCAGACCGAGGGAGACAAATACCATGGACAGTTACGAAGATCGAATAACTGTCTACATCATAACGCGAGATGTGACTAACGCATCGCACTTCGACATCCCTAAGACTAGAAGCATGAGAAGAACGTGGGTGTAAGGAGACGGAAGCAGTGGGGGTCGGAGGGGAGGGATGAGAAAGAAACCGAGAAAACAGGAAAAAAAGAAACTTTAGAGAAATCACTGTAGCCTCATGGAAAGGCTATTTTCACTCTGCATCCTGCTTACATAAAACAAACAGAGAAGATGAAAACCACTGGATAAAGAGGGAGAGAGAGGAGTCTGTTGAGAAAGGACAGGAAAAAAGAAGGCAAAAAAAAAAAAGAAGGAAAGGAAAAGCAAAGAGCAACACCGAGATCGGGAAAAGAAGGGCCTACAGTTCTACCAGGACAAAAAAGCAAATCGACATGTTATTTACATCTTGTTTTTATCACAAAACGCAACGAATGGAAGAAATCTGATACGCAAGAAAGAAGGAAAAAGGCGATAGAGAGAGAGAAAGAGACATGATGGTGATCGTTATTTCGATGGGTTCTGTATAAAATAAACAGCATATATGGGTTTTCTCCCATCTATCCCTTTGTAGTGGGCGTCTACGAATGAGCTTGCATGCGTGTGCATAAACATGCATACATCAAACATGTAATGATAGCTAAGCATACACATTTATGCATGCATACATAAAAACAGATAAGAATGCTTATACACATCCATCTATCCATCTACATATTTATCCATACATAAATATATACATACATACACATATTACATTACCTTACATCACATTATATCACACTACATTACATCACATTATATTACGTCACATTAAAACCACTTACACAGACACATACTTCAAGCAGAAACAGACAAACAGGGCCCACAAGAGCCACTGGCATAGAGAAACAGACAGGGGGGAAAAGAGAGACAGGCAAACTAACACAGAGATACAGAGATAAGGATACAGAAAAAACAAAACAGAACGGGGAAGGGGGGGGGGGTAGATAAGAGAAGGGATGTGGTGTGATCGATGAAAGAGCGATCGAGCTTTACTTCTTGCGGGTGCCGGTCAGAGCGTCCAGCGACCCAGCTCGAAAGCCTGGCCAGATAATGGGGCTATCATCAGCCCTCCCTCCATTAGTCCCGCTTCTTGCTCTTCAGCTGCTTGCCTTGCACTAGAGGGGAAGAGGATTCTTATCCATCTAACCCTTGTTTAACTCCGTCTGTCTGTCTGCCTGTGTCTCTGTCTGCATGCTTGTTTGTCTGTGTCTGTCTGTCTGCCTGTCTGCCCTCTCTCTCTCTCTCTCTCTCTCTCTCTCTCTCTCTCTCTCTCTCTCTCTCTCTCTCTCTCTCTCTCTCTCCTCTCTCTCTTATTTGAGATTTAGTCGGAAAAGTTTACACAATATAGATTATTGCTTCTTTTTTTAATGGCAAACATTTCAATTGTACTATTAAATATAAAACAAAAATGTATTATTACATTTTTAAATGGTTGTACGTCACAAAGGCTCATGAAAAAGGAAACATGGCAATGGAAGGTGTGACATAAAACAATCAAAGTGTGACATTTTTATAACAGTAACTGCACAGATCTTATTCACGTCTTTGTAGAAACTATCTTGTTGTTGTTGTTTATTTCTTTTCTTTGTTTGTTTGTGTTTTTCTTGTGGAGGAGTGGGGGGGGGGGGGTCTCGACTGAAGACGCCTACACATTGAGTCAGTGCCAGCAATTTTACATTCAAAGTTTATAATAACTGTCTCCTCTTATCCTGGGACATGATCGCACTTCCTAAAGCTACCAAAAGCTACCAGGAAAATATTGCCCCAGTCATAGACATCCTTATAGTAAAACAAACTGTCCAATTGAAATCTACAAACTAAACATAAGTAGATAAGTACAAGCTAGGAATCCAGGATTTTTCCCGTTTGTTGGGGGGGGGGGGGGGGGTATTTGTTTTTATGCTTGGGTTTTTTGGCTGTTTGTTCTTTCTGCTTTGCTTTGATGTTGTTAATCTCATTCTTCTGGTTCCAATTCTACCACACTTCTTCTTCTTCGTCGCCGTCGTCGAACGCACAGTCAGCAACTATGCTGTCTGTTAAATGAGAGAAAATGCGTCACCCCAGCGCATCGGACTTCGGCATGGAAGAGAATTGTTATCTTTTAAATCTTCCTGGGGAAAAAGGCAGGAGAATGAACCAAAAAGGCAGAAAATAGACAAGAAGGAGGTGACAGGAAGAAAAGGAACAAGGCAGAAACAGTGATAGAAAAGAGGAATTTTCTAGCACAGAATTTCCAGAATGTGGGGATGCTATTTATACTGACAGGCCCCCAGCATCCCCACGGAGGAACTCTACCACACACAACCAGACTCAGGTTCCTGCAGCTGCCAACACAAGGTCGCCATAACGACATCGATCAGTACAGGCCCTGCCCTGACTGATCCTCACCTCGATGATGATAACTGGTGCCTATTCTAACCAAGCATACGCAAAACGCCTCCCAAACCACTATTCCTGTAGTGAAGACAACAATATTTTGGTCCCAATCCCGGAGTAAATGAGAGACCCATTCTGGGGTAGTCCCCGATGCTACATCCCTTTGGCCAGTACCTCATGAATCTGCCAAGCCTTAAGACTTTACACAAACTCTCCACAGACATGGATCGAAGAGAAGGAAAAAATCGAAACTGGGATTACCATCAGACTAGAGCACGTGTGCGTGCGCACACACACAGCACCACCACCACCACATCACACCACACACGTCACATACGCGTGCGCGCACGCACACGCACATACACACCACCACTACACCACCACCACTACCACCATCACCACCACACTACACACACTCACTCACACACACAACACACACACACACACACACACACACACCACACACACACACACACACACACACGCACCATCCAGACTGCCAGAGTGAACAGACATCAATTTCTGTAATTAAAAGACAACATAATGAACGACAACACAAACACACACACACACACACACACACACACACACGCGCGCGCGCGCGCGCGCGCGCACACACACACACACTCACACACACACACACTCACTCACTCACTCACTCACTCATACACACTGATTTATACACTTACTCGCGCTTGCATGCTAGCTTTTGCAAAAGAAAGAGAGAGAGAGAGAGAGAGAGAGAGAGAGAGAGAGAGAGAGAGAGAGAGAGAGAGAGAGAGAGAGAGAGAGAGAGAGAGAGAGAGAGAAAGAGAGAGAGAGAGAGAGAGAGAGAGAGAGAGACGGAAAGACGAACGGACGGACGGGCGGACGGACGGAGACAGACAGACAGAGAGAGGGGAGGGAGGGAGGGAGGGAGGAGAGAGAGAGAGAGAGAGAGAGAGAGAGAGAGAGAGAGAGAGAGAGAGAGAGAGAGAGAGAGAGAGAGAGAGAGAGAGAGCGTTCACGTAATGGAAGTCATCTCGTCAGCAAACTAGATGTACAAACACGCACAAATCCCTCACGCGTCTCCCCCCCCACCCCCTCCGCCTCCACCCCCTCCCCCCCCCCCCCCCCCCCCCCTTCCTAATCCTCCTTCAATGTTAGTCTTCAATTTTACGTCTCTTCACAAAAACTGGTATTAGACACCAAAAACAAAAAATAAAAATAAAACACACACACACACACACACACACACACACACACACACACACACACACACACACACACACACAATGGAGCACATGAATCCATCTAAGTGTTCGTAAAAGTGTGAAACGTACATGTGTGTAAAATGTGCATATGAGCGTGCGCATGTAAGCATTATGTTCGTACCATTATATATCGTGTATTCATGTGTCAAGTCAAGTCAAGTCAATGTGTGTGTATGTTCGTGTGTGTGTGAGTGTGTGTGTTATTTATTCTCTTTATTTATTTAATTAATCTTTTATTTCGAGGAAAATAGAATACGCAAACATACACACGCATGCACGCACAAACACACACACATAAACACACACACTCTCTCTCTCTCTCAACCCACAGATGCATACACACACACAACACACACACACACACACACACACACACACACACACACACACACACACACACACACACATGCCTCGTGAATGACCACCAGAGAGCGTAATAGACTAAACTCAATCTTTGCAATAGGTCACGATTAAATTTCAATAAACGTCAGAATCATTATTACAGATTCACCGTGGCACAGTGGTGATGTGGCAGACCAGAGAGCTGGAAAATGAGTGGGATTCGATACCATCGCAAGCATGCGAAAGATATTATTTTTTCCGGAGGTGGGTGCAGTGGGGGTGGTATAATTGATATATCCACTGTTCAGACTTAAAATGAATTGAATCAATGAAAAGACTACAATCTCTCCAGGTATTGGCGAAGCGAAAGGATGCTAGATTGATTGGGTTAAGTAAAGCAGTCGATAGAATAGTATACTTGGCATCTGTTTACACACACGTTTGTGTCTACACCTTCAGGCATGAACGCGTTTGTATCTACACTCTCAGGCACACTTTCCCCATGCGAGTACAAATATTTCTAAATCCTCGACAGAATCTCTCAAATCAATGCTAATGATAATGGACTTCTACATTAAAGGATATTGCACTAAATACCCTGCAGAATCTTCATCTTTCCGACCCAGTAGGATGTGTTAGGAAACGATTTTTTTCAACAGAAAAAAGTATTTGTGCAAAAGTTTCGTGAAAGCGTGTCATCTTATAGTAGAGGAAGCATCTCAGGTTGAGGGGAGGAGGGTCTCTATTTTCCGCTGTCATAAAACAGTTTCTAATTGGTTTCCTCTACATAATGATTGTGGTGAGTGTTTGACAGAAACTTCTCGGAATTGGCAGAATTATGATTAAATAACGTTGGGATTATAAAGTATGGTCTCGATTCACCAAGTCTAGCATCGGTACTCAGCTATTGTTGGCATTAATTAATCGCCCAAGTTACCCAGCAAGATCTCCGGTTGGTGGCCTCAAGATAGCCTGCTGTTGGTGATTCAAGTGAACTTCTAAACTGCAATGACGATGCCACCCACTTGAGTTCGGCTATATCATGAACTTGGGATGACCTGCGCGGAATACCAACATTGAAAGAGTAT
Organism: Rapana venosa; assembly: GCA_028751875.1. NCBI lineage: Eukaryota > Metazoa > Mollusca > Gastropoda > Neogastropoda > Muricidae > Rapana > Rapana venosa. The sequence goes on from CM054136.1 coordinate 38,556,794, forward strand.
GGAAAGTAAAGTAAATAGAAAAAAAAACACGATAGAAATAACCTTGGCTTTCAACTGCGTCAGAAGTGTTCCAGAGTTCGTTACAAACACATGCTTCAAAGGAAAGTGAAGAAGAATGGAAGTGGGCAACAAGAAAGCAAAGAAAAACTGAAAAACTCGAGGAGAGGGAAAAGGAACCAAACCCGAGAGTTCTAAAACAATATCTGTGCTATTTTTGTTCTACAGATCTCACACACACACGCACACACACTCACTCTCACTCACTCACTCACTCACTCACTCACTCTCTCTCTCTCTCTCTCTCTCTCTCTCTCTCTCTCTCTCTCTCTCTCTCTCTCTCTCTATCTCCTCTCTCTCTCTCTCACTCACACACACACGCGCACGCACACACACACACATCAAACCCAGTCTGATCCCTGGTTTTTCAATGAACTAATGGTACAGAATTAGTTGCCGAGAATCTCACCAGTTCAATCAATAAGCAGACATCCTGGAAATGAGCACACGAGTTGAGGACACATTCTGAACATTTATCCCAACAAGATTTTTTCCTACATCTCTTTCCCTCCCTGCAGTCCTCAAGGTAAAAACATGAACAACAAAAAATAAAAAATAAAAAAAAATAAAAAATAAAAAAACATGAACAAACATGAGGATTTAAAGCAGCAGCAACAGCAGCAACGAAGAAGAAAAAGAAACAGAAGAAGAACAAACACAAGAAGAACAAATACAGGAATAAGGAACAAGAAGAAATAGAAGAAGAGGAAGGAAATCTGTCAAGTATGCGAGAACCGAGAAAAAGAATGGAAAAATACATCAGACATGCACACATGCACAAATGCATTGCACGGAAGGCTATACAATACCACCCGACATGTCAAAACTGCACACATGCTCGCCCTTACGTAAATACACACACACACTCACACACACACACACACACACACACACACACACACACACACACACACACACACACTCACACTCACACACACACACATACACAGATTCACAGAGACACAGAGAGATGGAGGGAGGGGGGAGACAGAGAGAGAGAACTCGAAAGATTTATTCACAAAAAAGCCATTGGCCCATACATGAAGGGGGGTTGCCGAACTGCTTAGTATTTTAGTAAGAAAAATAAGGAAGCACAAAAAATGTTATTGTATAACCACAACCACCACAATAAAAATCCGTTACAAAAAATATGACTTAAGAAGCCAAGATATGAGAGAGAGAGAGAGAGAGAGAGAGAGAGAGAGAGAGAGAGAGAGAGAGAGAGAGAGAGAGAGAGAGAGAGAGAGAGAGAGAGAGAGAGAGAGAGAGAACTACAATTATGGAGATCGAGAAAGAAGGGAGAAGGGCCATTATGTATGCACATACTAGTAGGACCAAATATCCCATGAAATGGAATATCAAATGTAATCTGTTAATATCATCATCAACGGGCATTAATTCCAATATTGTTCTTTATGTACTATTTGTACCAAACAATTTTAACATTACTGGAACAATGCAAATTAGGTTTGTTTCCGGGGAGGGGGGGGTCTTCTTTTTTCAAAAGAATGTTCGTAAATATTGATCGAACATTTGACCTAAGATGATAAAGGTAAAGGTAAAGGTGTCCCATAACCTATAAGGTCGTAGGGGAGCGAGGCGTCAGAGACCTCACTTCTCTAGGGCCAGCATATTGAGGGCGGCGCCCATCTCCTCTCCCTCGCTGCTTTACCTTCCCTGACCCTAAAGAGGACAGGTACCCATTTACAGCTGGGTGAACTGGGAGAACTGTACTGAAGCCAAGGCGCGCAAACGGTCACCCATCCAACTGGTAACCACGCTCGACGCTGCTTAACTTGGCTGGGGGAAAGCGAGTGCTCCGACCACCGAGCTATCCCGTCCCCAAATTCATTTAATTAAAACTAATGAACAAGATGATAATCGGTTTGACGTAATCTTTCCACAGCTTTTTGTTAAGAGACCTCTTTTAGGCTAAAAGCTGACCAGCTATAGCAATTTATCCTCAAGCTTTTTTTTCTTTTAAGCGTGAGCTAAAAAGGCTGCCATCCCTTGGGGAAAGCAGCTAATTGCGGGCAGCGAGTCTTGAAACGAGCCACAGGATGCAGCCGTAGTAAGCTTCAAGGTGGCAAATCAAATCATCATGCACCAAGGCTCCGTGTTGTGGAAACTGGCCGGCCTGCCTACCCTACTGCACTGTCTCTGTGATGGGAGGAGAATGAGGGGGAAACATAATATATTATGGAGAGGTGGTGAGTAGCAGAGACAGACACTGACACAGACACAGACTAGAGAGAAAGGAGGCGGGGTGAGGGAAGGCAACAGAGAATATTTTCGTCTGTTCTGTTCCTTGGCCAAAACTCCTGGGTTCGTCCTTTATTAGATGTATTGTGTTTGTCATGTTTTTCATTACTGTAGCCATATTCCATATAGGAAGATGATGTCTACACGCGATATCATGGTGCCTGTGTCACTACCGTTTTCTATTTCTACAGGCAAGTAATAAAAGGGGATATACTGTGTGTGATATTTTTATGTATAGGATTTTTGTTGAAGTCTCATGCCAATTATTAGAAGGGGACTGGAGTGAAAAGTGCAAAAGGTTGCCATATCTCTGTCGATTTATCGCTATTCTACTGAAGGCATCTATACATCACCATCATACAAATGTCTGGCTTTCCTCACATTTCCGAGATTTAGAAAAGTTGCGAGGCAACAGCCCTCGATTTGGCCTCTGTGGTCGGCGGTGCTATAGACAACACGATTGGATTGGACTGGGTGGTCACATTAAATCAACTGAAATACATTTCTTCTTTTTCTCCTCATCTGTTTCAGTTTAACGTCAACACCTCTACTTGGTGATTTGGCTGAAAAATCATTCCAGAAGAGTGGAGAGAGCTGGAGGGACCCTTGCTGACCATAAACTGAATGACCAAAACGACATCATGTGCATACAAATGACACAGGCAGTGTGTGTGTGTGTGTGTGTGTGTGTGTGTGTGTGTGTTGTGTGTGTGTGTGTGTGTGTGTGTGTGTGTGTGTGTGTGTGTGTGTGTGTGTGTGTGTGTGTGTGTGTGACAAAACAAGATAAAGACTCTTTGGTTCAAGATCAATAGAGAAACACTGGGGAGCTTTTTTGCACCTATTCCCCTCTCATATTAGGTTTGCATACAAAAAAATCAAAAGGTACCATCATAAAACGTGATATGACAAAGAATAAACCACACTGTGATTTTAAAAATATATATAATTACAGATATCAAGGTGATCTCATTACCGTGAATATATCATGAACCTATTGTGGTAATATGAGGGGCAAGCTAGCAAGCAAGCGAGCGAGTGAAAGACAGACTATGAGACAGACATACTTGCAGGCAGACAGATCGACAGATAGACAAAGGAGCGAAATAGACAGACTGAGAGATGTATCAATCATACAATTCTCTATGCTTTAGGACAGGAGAAAAGTTACAAAACTGTGAAGATGACTGACATAATTTGAAATCAGCACAGAGAGACAAATAAACAGTAACAAATACAGGCAGAGAGAGACAGAAAGGACCAACAACGCATCGCCATGAATTTGGAAAAGACAGTTTCTAATTTTGCTTCAACATAAAAGTTGAGGCTTAAGAGTACATATGAATCTCTTCAAAAGTCTGCCTGACTGCGATATCCATGTGATTTCAACCATTGAACACACATTCTCGGTCTCTCTTGAAAAGATCGATCGTTGGAGCCCTTATCTGAGACTAGAGGGCCGCAGACGGGATTGGCTGTCAGTCTCCGCCACTACGATTTCTCCTGTTTGAACTGATTTCAACACGGCTTGCACAAGCGGTTGTAGAATTTCACAGTCCGTTAAAACTATTATTGGCTTTTTCACGCGCACATGCGCGCGCGCGTGTGTGTGTGTGTCTGTGCATGTGTGTGCGTGTGTGTATGTATGTGTGTGCGAGTGCGCACGCGCGCACGTCCGTGCATGTGCGTGAGTATGCGTGCGTGCGTGTATGTATGTGTGTATGTAATGATGATGATGATGATGATGATGATGATGATGATGATGATGATGATTTGTTCGGTTTTTGCAAGCCATCTGGCCCATATGAACCAGAGAATATGCATATGAGATATGGTGAGCAAATAAGCTTACATGACATAAGACTTTCAGTGCAGTACGGGCGTGCTATCTTAAGATATTCATAATGGTGGTATAAGTATTCTTAACCATGAGAAAGGAATACTATTGTTTCAATTTTTCAATTTTTTATCATGTAGGCCTACATAGCAACTTAAAAAACTGGCTTCTCTGTCATGTTGATACATGATAACTTTAACTTAAATTATGATGGGAAAATGATAGTAATACAGTATTTAAAAATTTCTTACGAAGAGTAATATATTTGAGACTGACAAACAAGAAATGGCACAGACGTACTCTTATACTATTATATATTATATAATATTTGTCACATTGTCTAAGATGTAATTCATTTGTTGAGTGTGTGTGTCTGTGTGTGTCTGTGCGTGTGTGTCTGTGTCTGTCTCTGTGTGTGAATATTTAGATGTAATCATGAGAGGGGCTGTTCATGCTCTAGACATGGGCAGCATAGCCCTTTTTCTATTTGCTGCTTTCAGAGCAATTACTATTGATTGATATGGCAGCGAAAATACCAGGCAAAATTCATGCTTCCACCTTTCGTCTCGATTTTATCTGTCTATCAGTTGTGTGTGTGTGTGTGTGTGTGTGTGTGTGTGTGTGTGTGTGTGGTGTGTGTGTGTGTGTGTGTGTGTGTGTGTGTGTGTGTGCGTGTGTGTGTGTGTGTCTGTGTGTCTGTGTGTCTGTGTTTTCGTTCCTCAGTTAGAGCTCCGAGGTTCACCAATAGTGAGATTTTTTCGTATGCAACCGCTTTTGCCCACACCATTAAGGTAACCACATTACGACTTCGGGGATTGAAAGTGTATGACTATCTTCCCATGCTTTTTTCGTTATTCTCCCCAATCAAATATTCTCTCTCTCTCTCTCTCTCTCTCTCTCTCTCTCTCTCTCTCTCTCTCTCTCTCTCTCTCTCTCTCCCTCTGCGTTATTTTGTTTGTTTGTTTGCTTTGGTACTTATTATTATTTATTTGCTTTTTTCCATTGTCATGTAAAATAGCGAATACGAAGTTGATATATGCTCCTTGCCAACAGAACTGTAATGTCAATAGCAATGAATTAGTTTCTCTCTCTCTCTCTCTCTCTCTCTCTCTGTCTCTCTCTCTCTCTCTCTCTCTCTCTCTCTCTCTCTCTCTCTCTCTCTCTCTCTCTCTCTCTCTCTCCATGACAGTACAGAACTACTTTCAGAATGATGCTTGTCACTGGTAGATTTCCAAGAAGCGTAAAAAAGATGCTGGATGAGATGAGACACACTAATTCTAAACAGCTGATTTTGTGTAAGAGGTCCGAAATTTCAGTGGATGGGTTTTATACTGGGTGACTTCCCAAACTCGGAATACGGCTAACTTAATGGTGAGTAAACGGTCGCAAAACTCAAAATTTCATCATCGTTGAACCTAAAAAAAAAAATACTGGGTGACATCTGATGATCTTGGTGAAGGATCTGATGGAACTGATGCTAGCAGTCGAAATATCACTTTCTAGTGCACGATTAACTACCATGCACCAAGTCACAAAGTAATGCCACATAGTTCTACAAACAGTGTTAACTAATATGGATAAATATCAACTGACACAACTTTTTTTTACTTCACAATCAAACAAAAATTACAGTAGGTGCTATAAGTACTTCATTAGCTATCTTCCCTTTTTCCCATAACGACAGGAGACTGGTCCTACCATTCGCATAATTGCCCTACTAATGAGATAAAATTGATTGATCAATAAATCGTTACTGCATTAGTTGCTTGATCTACAAAACACAGTGGATTCTTATTTTTATAATTTATCATCCAGATGATTTGTCAGGGCTTTATTCGGTTTAAATAGGGCTTATTCAGTCAATAAGCATGGAATAAACGTAACGCGAAGAACATAATTAGCATAGCAACAACAACCTAGTAGCTTACATTGTGCTCACCTGCAACATCAAAATGCACATGTTAGTTTAATTTCAATAAAAGTTTTCTATGGCATCAGCTAATAGATGTGTGTGTTTCTGTCTGTGTGCACGCGCGCGCGATCGTGCATAAGTGCGTGAGAGAGAGAGAGAGAGAGAGAGAGAGAGAGAGAGAGAGAGAGAGAGAGAGAGAGGGGGGGGGGGGGGGGGGGGGGAGGGAGGAGAGAGAGAGAGAGAGCGATGACAATGACAATGGTTTGTTGTTGTGGGACAGTGGGGAGGGGGACTGGGCACAAACACACAGTCAACTAAGACGAGAAAAACATTTCACAACAGCCCAGATAATCACCATGACATGGATTCAATGTCATGGTTCAACAGCTGCAACAAAACACAGTTATTGTAAACTATGATTGATTACTGTGATTCTTTAGCAACAAAACACAGTTATTGTAAACTATGATTGATTACTGTGATTCTTTAGCAACAAAACACAGTTATTGTAAACTATGATTGATTACTGTGATTCTTAGCAACAAAACACAGTTATTGTAAACTATGATTGATTACTCTGATGAAAGAGAGAGAGAGAGAGAGAGAGAGAGAGAGAGAGAGAGAGAGAGAGAGAGAGAGAGAGAGAGAGAGAGAGAGAGAGAGAGAGTCTGTGTGAGTGTGCGTGAGTGAGTGTGTGTGTTCGATGTGTGTGTGTGATGTGTGTGTGTCTGAATCTGTGTCTGTCTCTGTGTGTATGTGCGTGAGTGCATACGTGCGTTCGTGCGTGCGTGTTTGTATGTGTGTGTATGTGTGTGTGAGAAAGAGAGAGAGAGAGACAGTGAGACAGAGAGAGAGTGGGGAGGAGAAAAACAGTAGAGAAGGAGACCAAGGCCAAGGATGAGAAAGAAAAAGATCTAATGTATAAACCAACGTAGGCCTAAGCAAAACAAAAACAAAACACAACAAAACCCACAAAAATGCAACCACGTGCCTTCCACAGTGATTCAATAATCAGAAGCATTCTATCAGGATCACGAAGCATTATTTTCCTTAAATCGCTTGTTCACGATATGTAGCTTTTCTACCGAAGAAACCATACTCGTGCCTATCCACTAACAAGATCTTCCACTAACAAGATCTTTATTTTCATCCAAGTAACGCTGTTCCTTTCGGACGGTGTTCAAGTCAATACGTCCTTTGTGTCAAATGTTTCGTGCGGAATGGACAGTTTGCTCTGTTGCAACAGACATGGCTTTAAAAAAAGCCCAAAAAAGCCGGAGGTCTCTAACTAAAATTACACACTCGATCTTTTTTTTTTATCCACACACATGGTCATGAGTCTTGGCTTGAAGATATAAGCTTTTTTTCGAATAACACAAGCTGAGGTCCTGTGTACCAAACTTAAATATGTAAGAAACGCTGAAAGAAGGGCAACAAAAGAGAAATACGGCAAAAATCTGGAAACTTATTTACTCACACACACACACACATACGCACGCGCGCGCTCACAGCGCACTCACTCCTTGAGATGATCAGTCCTATTTTAACAAGGACACAAACATTCTGCTTAAAGTCTTGTACAGTATCTATGCCTTGATCGCTTTTCTATCACTCCACTACAATAGTTTTTGTTTATGCAGGATTTTAACTCTTGCGAGTGCCCCAATCTTAACCCAAATGCACAACCTCTTCTGTTGTGTACGGCCATTATTAATACATCATGATGGCGGCCATACCCTGGTCTTTTGAGAAGAAACACCAACGGAGGAACCGTGCCTTGCTTAAGAGTAAAACTATCGAGCTCTTTCCCGGTCGATGGTTTAATGAGGATGATTACGTGCCCGCCACATAGTACATAATCATTCCTTTTTTCTCTTTTTTTTCTTTTTTTTTGCAATAGGTCTCTCCCTTCAATCCTTTAGTCTGCAAAAAAAAAACCTACAGATCTCAGTCTTACCTTTTTCTTATACAGTATTAACGGGGGAAAACTATACGTTGCAAACTATGGTACCTTGTTTGGGTTTTTTTCTCCTCTCAATCGATCGACTTGCAACCTCGTTCACTATCGCTTGTGGTTTCTGAAAGAGATGGATTGGACCGGAGGGCAGAACAATCCAGTCCTGAAGGATCGAATTCGGACTATCCAGATTACTAAGAAAGAGTTCTCAATCAGAAGGCAACCATTCTTCTTTCCACTCCCAGTTTGATCCATGTAATAAATTCAATTAGTTCTTCAATGGTGGACTTTAGAAAAATAGTTACCAAATCAATACCCAACGAAAACCACCCACATTTACTGTTTGCTCACTGATTAGTATTTGCAGTTTCTTTATCATTAAAATGTTAACCTATCATATCCAAAGAAAGTTTGAAATTTCTGAAGAAAATAGCAGCTCTCTTTCTCTGCCTGCGTTTATCTACATGGTACTTGCATTGATGCATTTGTTTCAGTTTCTTTTCAGACTGTGATAATTTCCCTGCTTTAGTATCTCCCTTATTATCAGATCTATCTTGCAAAGGAATTTATTTTACAGCAGTCTATACGCTAACTCCTGTGACCGTTGTGTGCTTTATAATTTTACAATCACAATGACACTGACATTTCACAATCTGCAGCACCGTGCTTTTTCAGACTGAAAACTTGAGAGAGAGAGAGAGAGAGAGAGAGAGAGAGAGAGAGAGAGAGAGAGAGAGAGAGAGAGAGAGAGAGAGAGAGAGAGAGAGAGCGGAAGAGAGAGAGAGAGAGAGAGAGAGAGGCGGAAGTGGTGATGGTGGATGCAAGTGATTGTTTGGTGTGGAAAGGAACACAAAGAGAGAAAAGGAAAGCCAAAACAAATTATCTATTTCAACCTTGTAAGTGATCCTCTCTCTCTCTCTCTCTCTCTCTCTCTCTCTCTCTCTCTCTCTCTCTCTCTCTCTCTCTCTCCTCTCTCAGAACATGCCAGAGGCCATCTTGCTGTCCCCTTCACCGGAAACAGACAAGAACCAGTTGCGTTGAAAGGTAATTATGGAACATGACAGAGAGGACAAGATGAGGCATATAGAATGTGGGATCAATGTCAGCCAAGACAAGCATTCCATCCCACCCGCTGAATATGCTGATTCCAGCCTCTAGAACACATCATTACACTGCAGCAGCCGACCGCTGTCATGTTCCTGATGCAAGCAACAGAGGCCGCCCGCCCGCCTGCCGCTGATCAGGAACAATTGCAGAAGAAACGAAAAGGAAGTTGCGTTAAAAGCCTGCAGTATTGAATGTCCACGTTGCTTTAGATCCCTTTAACGACTGCTAAACTAAGCTGTGGGAAATTGCGTGCCCAACAGGGAAATATCTGGATCCGCTATTTAACTTGTCATTAGCAAGATAAGTAAACATTTTACTGCAACTGCGATGGGAAATTGCCTGCTATTGCAACTGTACGGTCCATTGAGTGCATTTTCAAGAAACCAATCATTCAGTATTCACTATAACAAAAACTGCTGATAACCTTGATGATTGTGTTTCATTTCAGATTCAGTAGAACAAATGAAATAACACATTTGTTTCAGGGAATGTTAATTATTGAGTTTGTTAACAGGCGCAAGCCAAAACAAATTATCTATTACAAACACTCACACACACACACACACATACATACACACACACACACACACACACACACACACACACACACACACACACACACACACACACACATGGTGAAATGACATTTAACTGGTTTTTAAGCAACACACATGGTCTAATGGAAAAGACATAAAACAGACAAGGCATAACAATACATAGACACACACACTCTTTATCAAAAAGATTTAGAATATGACTGACATGGAAACGCTCTTTTTAAATTGTATATAAATAGTTAAAAGCCAATAAGTATACATATGCACTTTTTTTTATGTTGTCATTATTCTGTCCCCATAGACAAAAGCTCCGCCTTCACAGAGGGAAATACATGGACAAAATCGGACATCACAATACGATAGCATACAAGGCAACACAGCACAATACATCTGAGTATAATACAGCACATTACAACATAAAAATATTGTTTCCATACTGCTCTGATATCTTAAACCGTAATCAAGAGAACATTTTCACAAACAACCATACTTATGTTTGCGGCTGCCAGAAATGGATAGGTGTAAAAAAAAAATGTAATGGTTTGAGAACAAATTTGCATGACGTTCGGACTTGTAGTTCTATGATGTAAAAGGTGTAGGAGCGTCGTCATCAGCACTATGGCCTCAGGGACTGTATCAACATGAAATGCTGGCATGTAATAATGATAATAATAATAATATATAGAATTAATATAGCACTTAATCTTGTAAAACAAACAAATCGAAGCACTTAACTATGTACTGAGATAGATAGATAGATAGATAGATAGATAGATATATAGATAGATAGATAGATAGATAGATAGATAGATAGATAGATAGATAGATAGATAGATAGATAGATAGATAGATAGATAGATAGATAGATAATGTAACAATAACGAAATTTTATTGCTGTTAAACTGATAAGCTCATACATCAACAAAGCGTCGCAGAGCGACGCAATTACATGACATGGAAACCACGGCATTGATCTTCATAATGTACAGCCAATCACGAAACTCTTTTCTGTTTTTACCATCTGAATGATGGAGGACGCTTTCTCTGAAATTTTTATTTCTTTGGCTGTCTCTCAGTCTTTTCTGGACAGATCTGTCAGTCAGAGTAGCAATGTATTGTGTGACAATTTGTGTGTCAAATCCACAGAGAGAGATACAGAGAACTCTGAACTCTGAATTGTTTAATGATTAGGCCTATGGCCCATATCACTGGGTGTACATAAACAAATAATCACACAAGACACAGCGATTGATAACAAAACAAATACATGCATTTCTAGATATTCTGTTAAACTTGCTCTGCTACTAGTCTGCTGCGCTTATCAAATGCTTTCATAACAAAATTGGCAAGATGATTGATAATCAGCTAATTTTCAGATGCAAGTAACATAGTTAACTTGAACAATGATGGACTATTGTACTACTTTTTTGCAATAAACTGTTCCCTGATATCGGTGTATGCTGGACACACTAATACAAAGTGGATTTCTGTTTCTGTGCCGCACTGACATACTGGACATATTAGGTCTGCTTCTGACAGATTCCTTCTAAAACGCAGTTTATGTACTTTCAGCTGAGAGACACCTAGGCGTAATCGTATCAGAGCATTCCTTGCTTTTATATGTTTAATATGTTGTAGAAAAAGTGGCACAGAAAAGTTAGATTTAAATGATGAGTACACAGTGTAAGAGAGAGATACAGAGAGAGAGAGAGAGAGAGAGAGAGAGAGAGAGACAGAGACAGAGACAGAGAGACAGACAGACAGACAGACAGACAGACAGACAGACACAGAGAGAGAGAGAGAGCGAGAGAGAGAGAGCGGAGAGAGAGAGAGAGAGAGAGAGAGAGAGAGAGAGAGAGAGAGAGAGAGAGAGAGAGAGAGAGAGAGAGAGAGAGAGAGAGAGAGAGAGAGAGAGAGAAATGAAGCTTCAATCACCGCGGGAACCTTATACAAAGGTTTATCCAGATAACGTAACTGAGTCATGTCAGGTCAAAGACATTGTCCTTACTCAAAAAAAAACGCTTTAAATGCTGTTGTTGAAAGATATGATTTTCTAGTGGGGTTTTTTTATTGAATTTTTTTAACTCATTTTCATTATGACGGGCGATTCCTATTAGTTACCTGCACCCGTTTTCCTCCACTTATATTTTCTGAAAAAGATATTATTTGGTCGCGATGGGAATCGTATCTCTTGTAGACCTAAGCATGGGCCATCTTTCCCCACTTCTCTTGCCTGTGCTTGTACTATAAGTGTATGGCAATGTCTGGGGTATCATCTAGCTAAGGACCACTTGCCTGTATACAAACCTTATGACCTCCCTTGCATCTTTTCAATGAGATCCCCAAACATTAGGCACACAGCTTCACAAGGTGTTTCTTTTCTCCTACTTATTTGTTATTGTGTTGGATTTGGGGGGGGGGGGGGGTCAACATGTGTTTTGAGCATACTTTATGTCTATTTTTATTATTATTATCTTTAGATGGCAGCTTAAATTCGCCACAAAAATGTCAACTATTCTTGTGAATGCGACTCACACTTTTAAATTATGAAAAGTGTCTAGCTGTAAGGTACCACCAAGAGAGGATCGTTAATACTTGACCAGACTTTAAGCCGAATCTCGCGTTTGGACAGACCGAAGGCATATTCCTTATTCGGTAAATATCTATAATAGTGACAGGTTGAAATTGATTATCTGCCCTTTTACCTCCACACAACGTAGAATAAAGATGTTTAAACGAAGTACAAACTGATTCTGTTATTGGAGTGGAGGCTGACACACAAAAGAACATCTCCAGACACACATAAGTATATGAGCTCATTTTCTCCATAGAAAACAGTCAAAACTAGGGTAAAACGCTGATTCTGCATGCTTCTCTACCAGAGCAAACAGATAATAAAGCATGTTCCGTGATCATGTAAAGCAGCACTAAGCCAAGCCGACACCTGGAAGCAATATTGGCAAATGCTCTACACTATCGCTGATGCAACTCAGCACTGCCAGAGGGGAAACCATAGCATCTGGGGGCAGCAAGCATGGCCTGATGCATCTGTCATCCATAGTACACAAGCCGGGCCTTCTGAATGACTGATAACGCACCGAAGATCTTCAATGAAAAGAAAAGTCAACAATTATTAGCAATATATTATATTGTTCACCTTCCCCAGTTATCATCACATGAACCGACTGGAATGAGCAGACAAATAGTCCTACTAAGTCTTGCCAGGAGATTGATGAATATCATTTCCAACCAAATTTTTCGCCGTAGATGTGGGTGTATTGACTTACAACCTCATAAAAGAAATTGCTAACCGGTACAGGACCAGAAAACTGACCTTTAGTTCAGGAGAATTTCTTCAACATCGGTAATATTTTGTATTACCTTTGATGCAGTTGTGTATTGAAGCTTTAATTTAGATGTTTTGCCATCAGCAGCGTGCGCATGCCACTTAAAAGTCACAGATCTGTGACAGACTGAAAATGGTTTGTCTTGTGTTCAAAGCGGAATGGCCTGGGAAAGTTTGCAATGTGTTGATCTTAGCAATAGGGAGGGAAAGGAGAACGGATCATGGCAATGGAAGGAGAGAGGGGCAAGCACAGGAAACGGATCAGCAAACAGATCTCTCTCTTTGACTTGATATCTAAAGATACCGCCAAGTTTCAAGCCATGGGCCGGGTTACTTATAATGTTTAATGATTCGGAGTGGCTTTGCCACATATTTCTTTCAATTTCAAACTGATCTAATGAAACTGCATACATCGCAAATTTTTTTTCATGATCTAGAAGCAAAACGTTGCTGACAGATTTTGACTGTCCATCGTTTTCAATGACAATAGACATCCTTGTGACGTTTGGGGACTTCTGTTCCTATCCAGACAGAAGTGCTCAGTCCAGTGTTGGCATGAAAAAGTCACTGCAGATACGGCAGAAAAGGAAAGAAGAGCAGAGGGGATAGCTGCTGTTTGTTCCTTGTCTTGGAATCGCTTCATCTGGACTTGAGGTGATTCAAAGGGATTAAGGGGCTGGTCCCATCTTGAACCCCATTTTCTAATTATAAAATAGCTAATAAAACTGAAACAAAACTTGGGGATTCTGAATGCTGAAAACCTAACCATAGTCTTCTCCAGTACGCTACCGCTGACCACTTGACTTGACATCTCCCTTAACTCTTAAGAAGTCGTTGGGCGCAGCACTGGATTTTTTAGGCCGTGTCTCGGACAAGATAAACCTGGCAGAACCTATCCATCTCCAAGTTGCAGAGTACTCGCAGGGTGTGTTCGTATCATATAATGCCAGCAAATATAACTGGCCCACTTTTCTACGAAATAATGGATTTCTTTTTAATTTATTTGTAATGCAAGTGCACAATGTCTGCGTGCGTCCACACTCTAGATCTTGGTCTTGGTCGTCTCATTCAAAAGACTTGCAGAGTATGTCTAATGGAGAAAAATCAGTTTTTAAGTCATGGAGAAAAAGAAATCCCTTCAAGTGTGAACATCTCAGCCGAGACCCACTCAAATCTGTGCTATCATATTATGATCGAGTTCAATGCTCTAACCACTTGGTGCTCTCTCTCTCTCTCCTCTCTCTCTCTCTCTCTCTCTCTCTCTCTCTCTCTCTCTCTCTCTCTCTCTCTCTCTCTCTCTCTCTCTCATGCGCGCGCGCGCGCACGCACACACACACACACACACACACACACACACGCACCCACACTAAGACATCTTATTATTTGTTTATTTGCATCTGCTTTGATTTCTATGTATAGATCAACAATTTTCCGATGGCTAATTTTTATGACCATATATTTTTCATGAATTTTATGCAACTACATATTCAATGATCACACACACGCAAACATCACCATCCAACTCTACATACTGAAACACAGACATTTCCTTTCTCCTCCTTCCCCGTCCTCTCTTCGTCTAAAAACACTTTTTTTTGTAAAAAGACGTTAAAATGAAGAACACACACAGTAGATCGGTAACCATAATAATTCTGTAATTACACTCTCTAATCAATGGCTAAATCAATAACTACTTCCTTGTTCTCCCCCCACCCCACCCCCACCCCCAACTCTTTCAGCAACGACAGCTTATTATTAAGCTGCTAACTGACTACCCTACCCATCCCAGCCACTCAGTGGTCGAAGCTAGAAGATACGGAAACATTACGAAAACTTCAGGAGCTCAACAGAATACAAGAACTGTCCAAAATCTTCAGGACCTCCCGAGCATACAAGAACATTCTGTATCCATCAGGTTACATTACGAGAACATTCCAGAAATTTCAGGAAAATTCCACACACTTCAAGAAATCAAAATATACAGAAGTCAGAAGTATTCTTGACACACACACAAATGCAAGCTATGTTTCTTTGCGGTGTGAGAGCTGTTTGTTGTTGTTGCATGTTCTTAGATTGCTGAAACGACTGGCTACTTGCTTCAAATTGCTTTTCTGCATTTAAATCTTCTGTAAGCTTTATTACTCAGTTCAGATTGTTGCTATTGCTGCTAATGCAGTTGATGTTTTGCTTCTCTTTGTGGTGTTTGTTATTGTCGTTTTTGTTATTTGTTCGTTTGTTCGTTTGGTTGCTTGCTTGCTTGGTTGCTTGGTTGGTTGGTTGGTTGGTTGGTTAGCTGGCTGGCTGGCTGGCTGACTAGTTAGTTTGTTAGTTGGTTGGGGGTTGGGAAGTTGGGGGTTGGATTCTTTTTTTTAATTCTTTGCGTTTTTCCCTCTTCGTGTTACATTGTTTGATAGCAATTGTAGCATATTGTTGTTGTGCTGCATTACACTCCCCCCCCCCCCCCCCTCTTTTTTTCCCTTTCTGTCCTCTATACTGATTTCAAACCTTTTTTATCATTAGATATGCGATTTAAAAGTAATCATATCATTTCTCGTCAAAACCAACATTACATCATCAACACATGCTTCCTCGCGCAAAGCACGTCACGTGTTGAAACATAAAAAAAGACTCTTTAGATTAATACAGCGATCTTCATGCTAGAAAATCTTCATCTATTTGTACAACAATATTGTCCCTTAATGTCAGCAACCTTGATTATCCAACTTCGGGATGCTGGGATTACATTGGGTTTTTTTCCAATGAAAAAAACAAGAACAATGAATTCAACCTTTTCTCACAAGTTCATAACACAAAAGCCCACGAGCCAGGCTTTTTCTTCCACTATTCTACTATCACACACAGATCGAACACACACACACACACACACACACACACACACACACACACACACACACACACACACACACACACACACGTAAATAATTTTCGGACTAAAAAGTAACAACCATCAATCTCTGTGAATATAACAGCGTATTCATTCGATCAGCGCATCTCTTTTCAATTTTTTAATTTTTTTTAATTTTCACCTGGATCTGCAATATACTTTGCTAGAGATTTGATTTTATTAGCTCTTCAGTGTCAAGTATTACCACTTCAGATTGTTTACTCTTTCCATAGGCGCTTGAAAATGAATACATTAAAAATGTGTTTTGTACCTCTTCACAACATTTGCACTAACGCAGAACGTTGTATTAATCTTCTCTTCTGGTTCATTAAACCTACCTACTAGACTCGCCTTAGTCCAAATGTTTCCGATGCAAACCAAATATTAATTCTACTTTTACCCAACGTTCTTGCTCAGAATTGTGGAACCCACATAAGTCTGTGCAATGCTGATCCTCTATGTGTCATTACCAATAAATTCTTCCCTGGTTGTAAGGTACTAAAATGAAATGAATTAAACAAACTATGATTTCCATTTTCCTCTAGGTGGGGGTACCATTTTTTTCTGAAATGTGCGAATTAATCGGTCATCTGTTCTGAAATGAACATCATCATCACAGCTTGCTCCAATCTTGGGTTAGCCAAAAGATGTTAGATAGGATTTGTATCCCTAGTTTCTTTATTTTAATTGCCCAGGTGCATTATTTCATTATTATGTTGTAGCATTAACATTTAGTATGCTTGTCTACATAATTTTGTTACAGGCAAAAAGGGAAATAGAGCCTGTGACTTTGTAAACTGTTGTAATACAATGTGGTCAAAATATGGGGTTTTTTAATAAAAATACGGGAAAACAAAAATCTAACTAGAGAACGCTTTTCTCCTAATCTTTTTTCTGAATATTCCAAATCTGACGAGGACAGTAAGTAGAATCAGAATGAGAAATTGAAAGAAGAAAGAAAGAACTGATACAATATTTGGGTATTTTCTTTTCTATGAGTTACGAGTGGCCAATATGTTCTGGACAGAAAATGTTAGATGATCAGTCAAATCTATTTTAACAAACCACAGCTGAGCAACAGGCATAGCCTACTTGACTACTGTTTGTTTTGATTTGTTTGTTTCTATATGACAATATATTATATATCCCTTCCTTTCTTTACTGAGAAGAGATTTTTTATTGCTATTCAGTTTCAAAAACCCCATGTACATGAACCCCAAAAAAGTCAGCATGGCTAACACATCAGAAATATAAACTCTTTAAAAATGTTTGGAGAACGACCTACTTAAAAATTGTCCCCTATAAGACACTTTGAAGGAGAATTATAAATAGAATGAAAAGACAACTGCTGATGATGAAAGGTCTATCTATCTATCTATCTATCTGTCCCGTAGTCTGATGATGAAAGGTACTTTCAATTAAATCCAATGCACACGCCTAACATTTACTGGTGAAACAAGTTTTTCCTATAATCAAACGCAATCAACTTCAAACCATCTTTCACTTCATTACTCTCTCTCTCTCTCTCTCTCTCTCTCTCTCTCTCTCTCTCTCTCTCTCTCTCTCTCTCTCTCTCTGTCACGCACGCACGCATGCGCACGCACGCGCGAGAGGGGGTTGAGTGGGTGGATAGGTACTTGTACTACACACTCACACACACGTGCATAATATAATCTTTGCAAAATGTCATACTAACACTTTCATATCCAACACAGTCTTTTTATCATCTCCTCCCAAAACTAATACTGCAGATGAATGTAAAAACTTAAATATGATTATATATATATATATATATATATATATATATATATATATATATATATATATATATATTGTGTGTGTGTGTGTGTGTGTGTGTGTGTGTGTGTGTGTGTGTGTGTGGTGTGTGTCACAGTGCTATATATACAGTATGAAGAACCTACTTCAGACAATATAGCAGATCTTTACCCAAGCTTTAGTTTTCCCTTCAACATGATAAAATAAGCTTTAAAAATATCACTGACAGGCATCGCATATCACTTTGATCAAAAACTTTTAATATTTCTCTACGGTTTTATTAAAATTAATGTAATGCTAGTGATTTTCAAGTATTCTACATGAAAGGGAGAACAGCGAAAAATAATATGGATTTTAGCATATCTCACAAATAAAAGCGTTTAAATAAAAGCCAGAACAAGTTATCGGGTTGTCTTTGTTTGATTTAGATCTAGACCTATATGATAAAATAGGGCATACTAGGCCTACATATAAATATCATTCACCTCCTTGCAAATTTGTATTTTGCTGGAACATAACCCTCCTCATATTATGTGGAAGTGCTCAATTCCTTAATAAATTACACAACAGTGCTAATAAAATAGCAGCTGTCATCAACACTTACCTTCTCCATTTGCATCAAAAGAATTCCTGCGTGAAGAGTGTCCCGTTCCCATTGTACACCCAATCTTGATACAGCAAATCTATATAGCGGAGCTAATAAATCGCTTGCGCCTGTGGTCCTCATCCACAGCTCTCAACACCAACGAAGATACGACCTAGTGTGCACGTGCAAAACTAGTTTGCTTTCGTCGGTCGTCTGCAAAATCCTGCGGGTTTTGTTTATACTTTTATGTAGACTTGCTGGGGGAAAATCGTCCCGGTTTTTACAAATCTATCAATCATTTCCACCACTGAAACTATGAAACATAAGCAAAGATTCTGTGATTCGTGGATTCATTTTTCTCTTACATGCTCTGTGTCTGCCAAAACATCGTTTTTGTAAAAAGCACAGTGCTTGAACTTTGCAAAATTATTCACATTGCAAGATTTTTTTTCATAAAAAAATAATTGACAGTGAAAAAAGAAAATCCGTGAAAATCATCCAGTTACAACGTTTCCGCATTTCTTCAGCACAAGCCGTGCTAACACTGGAAGCCAAGACGGAAGAGAAGCCCAACACAGTGGAGCATCGTCTGCTTCGAAACTTCGTAAGGACCACGTGACTTTATTATTCCAAAGCCATGATCACGTGCTATTTACCATGTGACCGGCATTTCCATAGTGATTGGGCAACAAGTTCAGCCATGTTTGTTGACATTCGCTAAAATGGCGTGCAAGGTTTTGCCTTCGTTTGACATCTGCCGGTTCCCCAAGTATTGTAATACGTAGAACATCACTTTTGGATACGCTGTGTAGCTTTGAAAAGTAGTACAGGCTTCCTGTGGCGATCAAAATGGCTCATGTGACATTTCAAAATGGTGCCGAACCGTTTTACTTCGAACAGGAAGATCAAAATGGCGAACATTCGGAATGGCAGTATGATAGTGTGGACAACGAAGGTGATTTTAACAACCATGAAAGTGAAACACTGGAAGACGGAGCTTTATATCGAATGGAAACACCAGCAGACACAGCCTTCGCACGAACAAAACGAGAGGAAGAAACTGTTCTTCAGTGCATTAAACAAGCACGAGCTATCTGCTCCCCAACAGTTGACCTCAGTGGTAAACGTTTGATGGCAATTCCAGATGAACTGATGCAAATGGAAGAGCTCGAGGTAGCCTCTCTCTCTCTCTCTCTCTCTCTCTCTCTCTTCTCTCTCTCTCTCTCTCTCTCTCTCTCTCTCTCTCTCTCTCTCTCACACACACACACACACACACACACACACACACACACACACCTGCTGCTCCCAGTTTTTACCAGTGCTTATTCCATTTTCCTTGAAATAAAACAAATGAATAAATAAACAGTCTGTGTGTGTCTGGATTTTTATAAACACTTTCTGTGTGTGTGTGTGTGTGTGTGTGTGTGTGTGTGTGTGTGTGTGTGTGTGTGTGTGTATAAACAATCAGCTTAAGACCAATATCTCCACCACCCAAAAAGTTGGTGATAGTGATTCCAGTGACATAATGTAACAAATACCAGTAAGCAATCAATACATCCTTCGGATGAGACTATAAACCGAGGCTCCATGTGAAAACACACGCAGAACATCTTGCACACATGTTAAATCCTGTTCCGCTTTTCGTAAGAGTAGGCCAATGTGTGCCAATGGGAACAGGTGACAGAATTTACAAAACCGCATACACATGGGGACTGGATGTAAAAAAAAAAAAGCACATAAGTACTTATTCCATTATCCTCGATATAAAACAAGAAAATTATTTTTTTTGAATACAATATTATTACTAGTATGAGAGCAAAACAATGAGATCTTAAAAGTGTGTGTGTGTGTCCAGGTTTTCATTGTCAATATTATTGTGTTCAATTTGAGTGCCCCACTTTATAGACCAAATTTTCATTTTCATTATCATCGATGGCATTATCATAATATGTGACTTTCTTTTACCGCATCTCGTATATTTCTCTGCATTTCAGTATCTGTATTTGGAAGGAAATGAAATTTCCTTTCTACCGGATGAGTTCTTCAAATCTCTCCCCAAGTTGAAGTGGCTGGATCTCAGGAACAACCATTTAACTCGCATCCCAAGCGTGTATCTGGGTAGTCACGCCTCGCTTCGCAACCTCCTGCTCCAGAATAACAGTCTGAAGAGTCTTCCCTTAGAGCTAGGTAGTGTGTCATTTTGTCTCCCTCTATCTATACATGTCAGAGATAATTTGCTTGTTTATAAGTTCATTTATTTACTTCTTTATTTGTTTGTCTTTGTGTTATTAACCATTGGGGGGGGGGGGGGGGGGGGGGGGGGTGAGCTTTTGCTGTGTTGTGTACTATTTGTCTTCATTTTTTTCATTATTATTTTCATGTTATTAAGCATTGAATTGATGTGTGTTTACTGGTTTTGAATATTTAGATGTTTTTATTTGTTTTGTTTGAATGTTTATGTTTACATTGTTATGTTAATGGCTTGTGCACCTTATTCGTTGATCTATTTTTTTAAACTGTTGTACAGGGCTTTTTTAATGCAATAAGAGAGAAAGAGAGTGGGTGAGTCAGAGAGTAAAACAGCAAAAGAAACAGAGATACAAGGAAACAACTAAAAAGGCATGAGGCACAGATTCAGAAACAGATAAATTGCAGCAACAGCATGAGATTTGTTCTGCTTTTTATTTTTTTGTTATTACTGCAGTGCTTTTTTTTTGGTGTCTCTGAAAAATTATGTTACAAAAAAAATACAAATGGTTTGATTCTAATCAATATCTACCCTGCTCTGCCTGTGAATAGTCTTGCTGTAAGCAAACACCAATTGTTATGGTTGTGTTGACAGCATTCTCGGCAAGGTTAAAGGTTGAAAAAGTATTATTTAGTAGCATAACCTACAATACTATCATTTGTTCCTTTCTCTATGCTGAGGGGCTTTCCCCCTTAGCTGTGAAGTTAACTACTCCCTAGAAAGGACAAGAAATCAAACAAAAAAATAAATAAACTGACAGGTTGTAAGAGGGGATCCAGTTTCGTGTAGGAACTTCTATCTTACCCAGGACTTTTTATGTGTTTGGGAGCTGCAAGTCAAGTATTAAACATTTTATATCAGAGATCATTGTGAAAGAAATGAACTACATTTAGGTTTTTTTGCTTTTTGTGAAGGTCTTGTGAAAACTTTGCATGGACTGAATATCACCAACAACCCTCTGGAATTTCCCCCTCAAGATGTTATCCAGCGTGGCACCTATGAAATTCAGAAATTTCTGCGTGACATGTTACAAGCCAAATCCAGTGCTAAGGCCAGTGGAACAAAAGAGGGTATGTGTGGCCACTGTGGGTGTTTTGTTGTCTTTTATCCCTGATGTCTTTTTGACACCACTCTCTGCCATGCCCATATCCCTCATGACATTACACACACACACACACACACACACACACACAAACAAACACACACATACAATCCCTGTGCCTACATTAATATTCATGTAAATTAGGGTAAGTTTTAAATGTACATCAACTAGGATGCTATTCAAATGTTGTGTATGCTGCATTTTTTTGTGATTTTTAAAGGTGAGTGTGGCTCATTTAGGTATTCAAATTTTGTTTAAATGGGTTAAGTAAGTGTGTGCATCATATTCAATAAATATTGTCAAGTTAATTGGTTGATAGAGAAGAAAGGAAACTGTGCATGTGATCTACTCTGTGTGTGTGTGTGTGTGTGTGTGTGTGTGTGTGTGTGTGTGTGTGTGTGTGTGTGTGTTTTGTGTGTGAATTAAGAGATTCATTGCTCTTTTCCTGAAGTGGCAGAAGGGGACGCATGAAATAAAAGAAACAAACCAAATCTATTGCAAGCAAATCAAAAGTAAGTGTTGCTAAACATGTGTTCTAATTGTATACAGAGTTGGTACTGGACTGCATATTTGAAGACTCAGGGGACTCCAGTAGCTCAGATGACTGGAACACAGAAGCCAGCATGATGGAACTTGCCCGTCAGAGACGCATCTTAAAGAAATCGCTGTCAGCAGACACAGCGTCC
Source organism: Rapana venosa (assembly GCA_028751875.1). NCBI lineage: Eukaryota > Metazoa > Mollusca > Gastropoda > Neogastropoda > Muricidae > Rapana > Rapana venosa. Next base: position 38,579,129 of record CM054136.1, read on the forward strand.
AACTTGACCAGTACCACTGACAACAAAACCAAGCTGACAGGTCCAGTGCCTGTGTCGGCAGAGCTGCACCGGCCCCGAGGCTACAACCAGCTGAGGCAGCAGACCAAGGAGAGGATGTTGAGGTTCAGCAAGGGGCTGAGTAGTGCTGGCAGTGGCCCCAGTACTGCCGACAGGTCTGGGTCTTCTGTTATTTTTGTGTGTACTGATGATTTTTTAAAAAATCTCATCGGATGTGTATGTACCAACTTTCCCCGCCAGAAGATTCAGATTTTGTTTATCCCTAGGACACCCTGATGATGCTATGAGCTAACGATGGCTGTATTGGCATACTTTTTTTTCAAAGAACGACCTCTCAGTAGATTTTGCTGGTCTATGTGAGTTTGTTTGGCATGTTTGTGACCTGATCCTCACTGCATCTTATGGTCTTGAAATAAACTATGGACAATTTCTGCGCTAAACTATAAAGGAAATAAACTTCAAACTTCAACACAAAGTAAGTCGATGTTTTAATAATCTTCTTTTCATGAAGTAACTGACAGTATCTTTTTTGTGATTGACTTTACTGACTTTTACAAATAAACAGGATGTGATGGAAAACAGGGGAGCAAACTCACAAGGCTGAGTGATTTAAATAGTGGAGCCTTGTGCCTAAAAATATCAAATTGTAAAAAAACACTGCAGACTGATAATTGTAGCTATGCTTTTTCTGGAATTCCAGAATCTGTTCCAGAGAATTCAAAATAATCCAGGATGTCTTGCTTGTATATACCCCAGCATGTAATCTTTTGTCTCTGGCCCACTTCCAACTGTTGATCATCATTCAACTAAGAACAAAACTGTCATCACTGTTCTCCCTATCAAGCCCCCAATGTATGGAACAAACTGCCTGACACACTAAGACATGCATGCACACTTGTGTAGTTCCAGTTTTTCCTTTCAGCCAGTAGTTCTCTCATCTGAAGGTTAATTAGAGCCTGTAAAGTCCATGAAACTTGCATCTTTTTATGGTGGTCAACAATTGTTTAACCACCCAATAGTACACTGATCTTACTTTTTTTTCTTCTTCATCAAACACTCAGACAGTAACTATTGTTATCTATCATATGGGAAAAAATGTGTTGTCTTGCTTTTAAGTGCCTGACAAGTCGGGCCCAGTGCATCTTGCAACTATACAAAATTTGCTGGTCTTACATCTGTATTCTTGGCATTGTAATTTCTGTAAAAGAAATAGATTTTTTTTAAATATAAATTACGTGAAGTACCATTCCCATGAACACCACATTTCAATGATAAAATAACTTCTTTTTTTCTTTTGAGCAAGGTTCCCTCTAAAATTAGAGGTATCATAAGGTCATTAATAAAATTGCCCTGGCTGGGGTGTAGCGAAGGTAGCTGGTGTATTCTCATACTGGTGTTGCAGTCGTCAGAAGCCGTCCAGTGTGCAGTCTTGGAAAGTGAACCCCTATCCTGAGCCTCCCAGCCAAGAATACATTTCCTTCAAAATGGCTGAGGAGCGACAGCTGGCCAAGGTGCGAGAAATGAAACAGAAAACAGATGCCATTTTGCAGAGAAGAAAGTAAGTGACTTTTATTACGTTTTTTTTTTTTTAATGATATTGGGCAGGGGTAGGTTGGGTGTTTGGTTTTGATTTGGTGGTGGGTTGTTGTGGTTTTTTTAGGGGGGGGGGGGTGGTTGTTGTTTTGTTGGATTTGGGGGGTGGGGGTGGTTCTTGTTGGGGATTGGGGGGGGGGGGGGTCTTTTATTCTTGTGACATTCTTTAAAAACTATGTTAAAATGTGAGATTAAGTTCAATCTTCAAATACACTTGTATTCATCGTGCCCATGTATTTGTCTGTGTATTTTCATGAACATCATGCCTTATGTACATGTGTGCATTGTTTATTTACATATGTACTTTTTTTTTAATGAAATAGTCCATTACACTAAATGTATATTTTGCTGTATGTATTATCTGACATGGATTTTTTCATAAGCAAGTAAATATATAACTCACATGCATTTGCATGTGTGCTCACAAAATTATTATTGCTGTGCATACTTGCACATGTACATTCAAATATACACAAACAAATACACACACACACACACACACAACACACACACACACACACACACACACACACACACACACACACACTAAACATACATGCATTAGGGCCACGTGGGTTTCCCTACGTCATGTATTCATTTGTGTGCACATGTGCTTTTCTCTGTTTGTGCAAGTCTGTGTGCAAACTGTATATGTATCAACATTTATGTCTCTCTACATTAAAACAAAACAACAGTTTTTGTAGAACACACCACAATACTGTTTACATTTAAGTCACAATCCATGGATACTTTTCCCCCCATGTCTAATCCTGTAATGGAGTTTAAGCTATTTTTGATAGAGAACACAGATATATTTTCTCTTCATTTAGTCTTTTCCTTCTGCTCACTTTTGGACTGTGTGTGTGGTTTCAGGGACGATGCCATGTTGAATGGATGGAGGGAGGATGCCAAGAAACTGCAGATCAAAAAACAGTTTGAGCCCCTGACCAAAGGAACCAAAGGTTAGACTCCACAGTTAGCGCTGAGAAACAAGAACAATGCTATTTTGGTGAAGACAACTTGTCAAATCCATTTGCTTTCTTCTTTGCACACAAGTGAGCAGGAGAATTTGCATACATGCACACGCATGCACTCACATCTGCATATAACCACATCACACACACTCACACACACACTCACACACACACACACACTCGCACACACTCACACACACACTCACACACTCACACACACACACACACACACACACACACACACTGTGGAAACCCTGGGCACTTGTGAGGAGAAGCCAAAAAATACCTTTCCTGTGTAGAGGGTAGGCAAGATCTGTTTATTATTGGCTCTGTACTACATGACTGCTTTTTTAACGTCACTTTGCAAAAGGTAGATGTTGTATGGAAGTGGTAAAGTTTGGAGTTTGTTGACAGATTATCCAGAGACAGCTGAGGATGCTCCATTTGCTGTGGACAGACCTTACATGAAAATGCCCAACAATGAAGATCGTTTTAAGGTTAGTACCTGCAGTGCACTGGATTTGACAAAAACATCTTTCTCCAGAAGATAAATAAATGATAATAATGACAATAATATTGATAATGTAATATGTAATCTTTGTCTTACACAAAATCTTGAATATCTTCTCTACTGAGAGGAAAAGAAAAAAGATTTATGGTTTTTGCTTGTTTGTAATCCATGGAGAAATAAATATTTTGAATTAACTTGACTGTTTTCAACATGGTGTCTCCATGGTATGTCTCTTAGTGAATTTTACCACAAATAAGTGTGCAGTGTTTTTATGTTCAGAGTTCAGTTACAGAGAAATTTAATGGTTCTTGATAATTCTTTGTTTTCATTTTCAAAGACAGATTTCAAGGTCATTTCTTCTCTTCCTTTTTTTTCTCTAAAATATATAAAAACATTTATATCTTTTACAAAACTTTTGTGTAATTCACACTCAGTGTTATATCTTCTTTATGTGTTTGTATTTGTTTGATTTCCTTTTTTATTTTCTGGGTTTGTTGTTGGTATTGGAATTTTGTGTATATGTGTACTATGTGTTCTTTTTTTACACAGACATACATCATGTCATTGATTATGACAAGTTGACTTGCCACTGAAGACATTTTGCTGTAAGAAAGAATTGTTGGTGTACACAGGAGACAAAGGAGAAGCCCAGGAGAGCGCTGTCCCCTACATCACGAGCCAGAGTGGAGGAAGAAAAGTCAGTATGGTTGCTGTACACTGTCTTAACAGGCTGCTCAGACATAGAGTTAGTTAAAAAAAAAAAAAGGTAAAGGAGTCCCATAACCTATAAGGTTGTAGGGGAGTGAGGCGTCAGAGACCTCACTTCTCTAGGGCCAGCATATTGAGGGCGGCGCCCATCTCCTCTCCCTCGCTGCTTTACCTTCCCTGACCCTAAAGAGGGCAGGTACCCATTTACAGCTGGATGAACTGGGGGAACTGTACTGAGCCAAGGCGCGCAAACGGTCACCCATCCAACTGGTAACCACGCTCAACGCTGCTTAACTTGGCTGGGGGAAAGCGAGTGCTCCGACCACTGAGCTATCCCGTCCCCAGAGTTAGTTAAGTTGGTGCCAAAAAGTAACAGATTCTTTCTGTCATACTTTATACTTGTGGAGATAAAAAGAAAAAAAAAGATGGAAACAGTATAAAATATGTTAAAAGTACCTTTTATATTAATGACATGCAATGAGGGTGGTCACAAACACACCTAGCAAGCTCACACAGACACACACGTGCATTCACACACATATGCATACACACACATACACACAGATGCACTCACGCATGGTTATTTCAAAGGAAAGATAGGCCAATATAGCTATCATTAGCATAAAATGTCATTATAGAGTTTTACATGTGTGCAAAAAAATAATAAATTTTCACATTCCCAGTTGGGAATAGTCATATAAAACATTTGGGTGAGACACACTTCCAACAGGAAGTGTTTGGACATTGTGAGTTTTAGAAAAAAAATTATTCTAAAATGTCTGAAAAATCTTTTATGACATAGTTTTTAGCAGGTGAGAACAGTGACAAGATTGCACGGAAACATTTATATCTTTCACATTGGCACAGTCAGGTAACCTCTGTGTGTATTCATTAAATCATGAGCCATTATGATGAAGTATGTTCTGATACTCAGGTAAGCCTCCATGTGCATTCAATAAATCATGCGATGTTGATGATGAAATATGTTCTGATACTCAGGTAAGCCTCCCATATAAATCATGAGATGTTGATGATGAAATATGTTCTGATACTCAGGTAAGCCTCCCATATAAATCATACGATGTTGATGATGAAATATGCTCTGATGCTCAGGTAAGCCTCCCATATAAATCATGAGGTGTTATGATGAAGTATGTTCTGATACCTAACAGGGCCGCCAAGATCCGTGAGTTAGAGCGACGCATCAAGGACCACACGGCCCAGATGGTGGATCGGCGGCGCAAGCCTAAGGGCACTCCCCAAGAGGAGATGGAGGCAGCTAGGAAAGAACTGGAAATAGTAAGTCATGTGTTCCTCGCCTTTTCTGTGTTGCTTCCCCCCTGCCCCCTCCCAGCCTTCATTATAAGGTGCTTTGGTTTGCATGTATGCCTTCTTGTTCATGGTTGTTTCTGAAGGTAAACTCTGTGTGCACTTCCACAATATATATATATATGAATCCACTTGTGTGTCATGGTGGGTTAAGGTATTGGTTGCTGTGGTTCTAAAAGCACAAAGCACCTGTAGAACAGTACCTACCCCTTCTTCCACAATGTGTTACTTCATTATAGAAGATTTCAGGTCTGAAGAACAAGGTGGTTTGACACGATGAATGGTAAAGTGAAGTTCAGTTCAGTGGCTAGGTAATCTAATTTAAATGCTTCTTTGATGATGTTTGTGTTGAGCATTGGGTTGTTTTTTGGTTGTTGTTGTTGGTTATGAATTAATCACAGAAATGTGGCACAGATTGCACAGAATGAATGGCCTAAATCTATAACCCACAAATATTGCACAAAGTACACCAATGCACTGAATATTGTTGCTTTTATTTTTACTGTAATATGCTATAACTCTTTCACCACTTGGGAAACTGCCAGAGTTTGTTTTAGGAGTGCACAGTGAAAGCTGTAAAGGCCACTCTACTTTATAATGGAACAGATGACAAAAGAACTTCAGTCATGAGCAGCAGACTCTCATTTTCAGCATCACTGGGTAGCATAAAGCATTGAGCTTTCAGCCTCACTGGCAAGGGGTTGACAAGCATCAGTTGGAAGAGGCTTCTGCCCTGAGGTTATGTAGGGTGTGCTGTAGATGGCACTGGTATTTCCAGTATGTCCCGTGCTTTTTCACCATTTCGTCACAACAATTTTATTTCAGGGTATCTTCGTTGCCTCTCTCAGCAACAAAGGCTATACTGATGAAATAACAGCAAGCATAGGCACCATACTGACAGAGCATTTCAGCACTGTACTACAACACCCACTTAATAGTTGGTAGGCAATGTGGAGGTTATGAACATAGGATTTCTGTAGACAGTACATATTTCCTATGCTGTTGAGATGAACAACTCCAGGCAGTGGGATAGTAACTGTTCTTGGTTTCTCTCCCTAACTTGTGGCTTGCTGACATTACTCTAGGACTCCATTTACAGTGACTGGAGCACAGTATCATGATGGCTACAGACTTTGCATAAGCTTTCTCTTTCTTGTTTCAATAAGTGAGGTCAGAAAACATTTGCCTTTAGCTTTCTGCTTTGAAAAGATAATCTATGCTGTTAATGTCAATTATTTCCTTCATTTAAAAAAAAGTTATAATATAAAGTCCTACAGTTATGTGCACACTAATCTTTATGATGATGGTTTGTTCCCCGGTTAATTATTTGAAAACTTATAATACATGCACATGATCATGATTCATTGCTGGTGGTGGAAACACTGAGCAAGATCAGCAGTGTGAGTACAAAGATGTTGCATTCTGAAAATCAGATGCACCAAGCCATATCAGTGTGGTCTCATGTAAAGGATAGGCCACTCCACTAGGCACTGCACAGTGCAGTGCAGACTGTGTGCACAGATAGCACGGTGGGCCAGAAGTGGTGAAACAGTTAAGGTGGCTGCTTGTATGCCTGCTTGATGAAATGTCAGGGAAAGCTTATTTTGGAAATGTTCTATCATAGCATGTGAATGTGCTTTTGTTATATCACACCATATACACTATGTGTATCTATGTGTGTATGCACCTGTATATCTGTGGTGGTGTTGATGTGTGACATGTAAAAGGTGAGTGTTTGTACATGCTGCATATACGTGGACATGTTTATGAATAGAAAATAGATTGTTGGTTAAACATACAGTTGGTTGAACATAAAATGTCCACATTGAGGTTTCAGCGGGGAATGAAAATAAGTTAGGCAATAGGCTGACCTCTCTCCTGCTGGTGATTTGGTGGTGTTTTTCCAGTGTGGGTGATTAAGCTGTACTGCAGTGCAATGTGCCACCTGGTGTCTTATCTTTGACAATACAAGCTGTTAAAAAAATGCAACCAAACCAATTTGTCTGTGTTTTGTATATTCAGACAGTTTACACCAAAACTTCCAATTTGTAAAAACAGCAATGTTTCTTTTGCTTTTAAGCATGACTCTAAGAAATGAAACAATTCATTATATCTACTAATGAATCTGAATTGCTACATGAATAATCTCTGATAACCTATTTTGGGCATCAATAACAATTTGTTTGCATTTTCACTAAATTAAGGCTTTTTTAAAAAGTCTTTTCAGCTTTTAACTGTCGTAACTGATCATACATAATCTGAAATAAACTGGAAAATAATCTTTTTTGACCAGTTTCTAGCAATGTTTAGCAGCTTTATTTTCAGATCGACAGAAAACCGCATTGTAGGTAACAATTGCGTACTAACTGCATTGCAAACAGTACAGCCTTGGTTTGTACCCCATTTAGCTAGTATCTATATTTAACTGTTCTAATGTTCTCCATGTAAAATATTCATAACAATGTTGTCGTTGAATTCCCACATGTATTCACGTTGCATTTCTTTGTTGTCCTGTTGTGTGGTGTAGGTGAAAACCCTTCAAACAGATTTGAAACGTCGCTACCAGGAGCTAAAAACTTGGACTACAGGTTACCACTTTTGCTTTGTAGTTGCTTCCTCTGCTTGCACTGTGTTGGCACCAGTGCACAAATAACGGCATGCCAATCAACTGTTTGTGTACTACCTGTGTAATGTGCTGTTTGTTTCTAGTATAATTCTCATGTAATTCATTAGTACTGTTTGATTCTTCCATCTATTTCCAGCTGGTGACAAATAACCAGTTTTGGATGTGTTTTTTTTATTATTTAAGCTTTTGGTAAACATTTCTAGTGCTCTTTAAATGCAAGGATCTGTGTTTTATTGTATTATATCTCTTGTTATTGAATCATTATATTTGCAAGCTTCATTTTTAAATCTTTGATTATAAAACAGAATATCTAGTATTGAAATGAAATGTATAATTTGTAAAGCGAAACAAACAGCCAAGTTTGTGTTAATGAAGTATAGTTACATAAAGGAAACCAGCACAGTGGTTCTGGTGTGGAGACAAAAAGAAAGATTTTTTTTAAAAGACAAAGTGAAAGAAGGAGTGAGGTTGGTAATGTGTTAGAACTAACAAAACCATCCCCCCCCCCCCCCTCCCCTTTTTTTTGTGTTTTTATTTAATCAATATGCATTGACAAAGGAGAATTACATTTAAGAAGCCACCACTAGGGCTTCTGGCAGGGAGACAGAGAGAGCAAAAAAGACAGACAAAGCAAGAGACTGAGAGGTGGATAACTTTTTGACAAAATCATCTCTTTTCCCATATACATATTGAAGCATTACATTATGTCAGTAAATACCTGTGAGGATAAGCAAAGTCATGTAAAGAAATGAATCGTTTTATCATCATTGTAGATTGGAGGATTTCCATTTTCACATAAATTCTGCTTCCGCTTTATGAAATCTTGAGACTATGACGATACCCCAGTGAAGCTGGTTACAGGAAGGCAAAAACATGAAATCTATTGATAAAGATTGCAGGCTTTGCTAGTTATATTGAGAGACAGGTAATCATGATCACTGATGCGTGTTTGGGCACAATTTATTACTGCTGGTAATTTAAGATATGTGCTCAGCATAAGAGAAACTGCTGCAATGATGTATACCATGGTTTCCTTTCAGTTCACAGTTTAATCAAAGGGGCTAAGTTGTCATGGGCAAGAGAGAAATGAGTATGTCATTCTTTGGCGCAAAGAGATTGGTCTAAAACTGTCACAGCCAACTACTGGGTTTGCTCTTTGTACTGCAATGGTGAAAATTATGTTATGCTTACACAAAAGTTATGTTATGCTTGCATAAGAGAGTTATGTTATGGCTACAAAAGACAGCATTGACATCATCAACCATTCCCAATGTTCCCGTAATTCCGTTGCTTTAGAATCCTTGTTGTTCATTTTGTTGCCTGTCCCAGCTCTCTGTTCACTCCCTTGCTTTTCCGTTCTCTCAGTTCCAGACACAGAGCAGGCAGTGCATGTTGAGGATAATGAAGGTTTTCCTTTCTCTCAGTTCAGTCACTAGCAACACTTTTTCTTGTTTTAGGGCTTCTACATTTTATTTGTCAGTCCAGGTTTATATTCCTGCATGCTTAATTGATTAGTCAGATATTAGTGAGACATTTCATGTTCATCTTAAAGTTGAGAAGGCTTCAGTAATGTTCATTGCAGGCTTTCCATTTAGTTTTAGAATGTTCAGGTTTGGGAATTATTCTTAAACACAGCCATCTTTGGTAAGTTCCAGTGTAGTAACTACATCGTGCTGACCAACGCCTTGTAGTTGTTGTTTGTTTTTTTCACTACAGCATTTTTTTGTTTGGTAGGTTTTAGAGATTTTGGCTTAAATGTTGTCCAGCAAAACAAAGGAGAAACATGTTCAGTTTTTGGATGGTGGTGCTGCTTTGTGTTGGAAGAGCTACATGGTCACTCCAGAAACTTAGACTAGCTTCCTTTCAGCTTTGTCCAGAATTTTTGTTCATATTTTAGTGGGGGTTTTTTAATCTATATACTTGTTTATTATGATATTTTTCTTGCCTGTTGTATATAAATAAAACAAAACACTTGTTCTCAGACAAGAGTGGCAAGGTAGCTTAGCATTCAGTGGAGACTGAATACAGCTGTAGTCCAGTGAAGAAAGTAAGTATTGTGGTCACCAGGAAACAAGATTACATTTTTACATTAAAGTTCCTCTCATTTATGTCAGTATTTGGTAAGTTTTAAAAACACAAGTTTACTTTGCTGAACCAGCCACTGTAAAGTTGACAGCAAATCATCATTAGTTGTCTGAATGGACGGTGAAGGATTCTGTAAGTTTAATTCTGGTGATAGTGGTTAAGACAGTCTGTTCATAAGAATGGTACTGTTGTGTACCACTGTCAGTTACGGCAGACTTCTCTGCAGGAAATTCGGAATGCTCTCCTCAGGGAGAACGTGTCACCACAAGTGCAGTGCCTTTTTTTTGTGTGTGTGTGTGCATGTAATTGTTTCCCTTTTAGGTGGCTTTTTGTTTTTTTTACAAAATGTTGCCAAGGACAACTCTCTTCTTGCCATGGATTCATTTACATAAGCGGAAAGCATGTTCCGCTTGGGACCTCAGTTTATCATCTCATCCAACAGACTAGCACCCAGACCACCACTGAAGTCAAGTGGATGGGGGAGAGTTCAGGCTGTAAAATCAGAGTACACTATAATCATGATAATAGTATTATGATAAGCATAGTAATCCTTATTGAAGAAGAGATTTTAACTAAAACAAAAGCAGAACCATAGCCCACCCCAAGACCTTTGTTCAGAGCTGGCCCAATTCAGAACAATTACTGATGTCCACACAGCACAGTCACTTGCCTGTTCTCTGTGGCAATACAAGCCGTGCATATGCATTGTGAAGCATTCCTGTTAATCTTTTGGAGCTGGGCAAGACAGGAAGGGAAAGGTGATTTAACAGAAAGAAGGCTTCACACTGGTACATTGAAACTGATGTGTGCATGGATACCTGACGGTTGCTGACCCTGTGGGGAGGGAATGTCATGTGGTGCCCTGGGTCAGAGTGTAGTGTGTCAGAGAGCTGCCTTCTGTGTGCATTAGGCTTTGGTGGTGGAGGCTGCGGCAGTCTGCACATTGCCTTGCCCAGAATCAGGGGTGGTGAGTCCAGTATGACATGCAGCAGCAGGCTTGGCCAGAACAGTTCCTGCTTCAGTGTAATCATGCCATCGTTGTTACTTTTGTTGTTGTGTTGATTGCAGTGAGACTTTCCACTAAAGGGAAGAGTGGTTAGCTACACAGTGGGGTTTGAGGTAGAGCATTTTAAGTGGAAGATGGGTATGTTTGATTAACATGCAGGGGTGTCGGCAGCTATGCAGAGTAAGTACCCGGTAATGGTGAAAGTACTTGTTTTCAAAGGAATTCTTGTGAAAGAACATTTCAGCTTGAAATAAGTGCTGTGGGTATGTGGTGTTAAAGCAGGATTGCATCTTATTTGAATTCTGTTCTATAACGCTTCATCTTAGGCAACAAGGGTATTGTTCTGCTTCCATTTTCAGAGGTTATAGATATTCTGTATTGACGGAAGATTCCTCTTCACTTTTTTTCTGATAATTTTTTGTAGTTTGTACAAAAAATGAAGTCAGCTGTAAGTAATAGAGCTACTTTTGAGACTATTTCTAATGGAGATGACAGTTGTTGATTTTGTTTGATAGTGTGTTGGGGTGTTTTTTTGGTATTTATTATTTTATTTCAAGAATAATGGAATAAGCATTCATGTGCTTTTTTTCATCCAGTCCCTGTGTGTATGCAATTTTGTCAATTTTGTCATCCGTTCCCACCAGCACACAATGACCTACTCTTTCAAAAAGCGGAACGGGTTTTAACAAGTGTGCAAGATGTTCTGCGTGCATTCACACACGGGACCTAGGTTTATAGTCTTATCCGACTCTCAACCACACATGCACTCGTGCGCACACACACACAAAACACCAGATGCGAAGAGCGGGAAAATCATATGTGTGAGTGTGTGTGTGTGTGTGTGTGTGTGTGTGTGTGTGTGTGTGTGTGTGTGTGTGTGTGTGTGTGTGTGTGTGTGTTTGTGTATGTGTGTGTGTGAGTAAAGGGTAGAAGGGGGTATCAGATAGCTGAAGGGTTATTTGTTCTTTGTCACAGAAAAGTACATTTCTAATTGCTGTATTAAAAAATATCTACATTCTTTGTTAAGAAATGGAGATGTGTTGACCAGTCGTTAACGCACAGTATGTCTTTTTTCCCTTTCTAAACTTTATTTTCACTCTGAGAATAATTATTTTGCCTGAAAAATGTTAGGTCATTCAGTAAAAGCATTTGATAGCATCAGGAAAGCATTTTCTAGTAAATTGTTATGATTACTCTCACCAGCTGTCAAATCATTTATAATGTCCTGTCAACCAGCTGGCATAAGGATTGAAGTAAACCACCCAAAAGACAAAAACAGCTGTCTGGTTTTAATCCCATATTGTCTGTGACTCGAAGACTTTTCTGGTTTCGAGGAGGTAGCTGGTATGGATGACCACACGTCTGTGCTGAAGATGACTTCTCTGATCTTTATGTTGGCAGAGTCAGGAAACCCTTCACTGAATTTCTGAAAGTATTTGTTCCTCTGAGTTCCTCTTTCTATAGTCCTAGGTCAGTGCAGAGAATTTCTGACATTATTTTGATAGTATTTGTTCCTCTGAGTTCCTCTTTCAATATCATAGGTCAGTGGAGATTCTCTCAAGATATAAAATGTATTATCGTGTGACTTTCTTTTTTAATCACACAGTGGCTTCAGGTGGGGGTTTTTCTGTTATCTGTTAACCATTTCTATACATTACATACATTTCAACAGGATTTTTATATGGTTGAGTAACTGCACAATATATCCAACTTCTCCATTTTCCCATATTCATGCAATATTTACCTTATTCACACCGTTTTGTTTTTTTACTTCCAAATCTTACAGTATGAGGTTGTTGTTGTTTTTGTATTCATATGATAATACTATCAGCATACATTGGGGTTGGTGGCAGAGAGAGGACAGAAAGAGAGAAAGGGCAGGGCATAGGAGAGAGAGAACTGTATAAGTGGTGTGGCAACTCTTGGTCGCATGAAGTATCATGCCCGTATTCAGTCACAAACCACTTTTTTCTCAAATCTCAATAGAAGCAATAATTTCTGGGTTTTGACATAACAGTCAGGCTGAATTATCTATATAAACAATACTAATGAAGTTTTCAAGCTACACAGAATGAAAAGTTGTTTTTGGACTTTGGGGGGGGGGGGGGGGGGGAGGGTTTGAATTTGGATGGCTCGGTGGATGGGTCTTGAGTTTGTTTGTGCATATGCATACATGTGTGGGGGAGGTGGGTCAGTGAGTGTGGGGAGTGTTTGGGCATGTGTGTGTGTGGAGGGAGGGGGGGCGTACTAATGCTGAGTGAGCATTTTCTGTTGGGATTATACTCTAAATGATAAGTGTACATAGTACAAATCTCAGCATATAACTAAATATCAAAAATGCGTGTGTAGTCAATGTTTTCCCTCATTCCAGAGTTGGGAACTCGTCTCCATAGTGCCAGAGAGAGACGCTGTATGGGCATGGATGCTTTTTCTTCAGTTCTCTAGTTGTTTTCTTTCTTTTTTCCATTGCCAGACAGGAACGCCTGTAGTCCTTCTTCTTGCTTAGATAGCGTCAGCATTCATTGCTTTCATCCAGGCTGGTAGAAGTCCTGGCTTTTTGCTGCATTTGGTTTTCCAGTTTTAGAAGTACAAGCTTGCTTGCATACTTGAATTATAAAGATTCAGCAGTGCATGCAAGCTTGAGACATCACTTTCAAAGGATTAAATTTCCCAGGTTTAGCAGAATGCACAAGCTTGCTTGCTTACTTGAGTGATATGAAAGATCACTTCAAAACAATGGACAAACTAACTGACTGACGTGAAGGTGAATTAGAGTAGGTTAGGTCTAGTGATAGGGTAGATGCTTAGTTTTCATCATTATTTTACTTTGTGAACTCCTGTTTTGTGTGTGTGTGTGTGTGTGAGTGAGGAGTTGCTCCCTTTTTTTCTTTTATCTATGGCCATTTAATGCATTCTGTAGATTGGCCAGTAGGTGATTCCAAGTTTGCAGTCAGTTAGCTGATGTATGAATATTGATCATGACTGATTTCATTTTATTGATTGTAATTCTGTGTAATCATGTCTCCACTGCCTGTCATTTTCAAAACAAGCTCAGTCTTTAACATCTGAATATACACATAGAATTATTGTACTTTTTTCTTTGTTTTCCATTTCCATTCAAGCAGTACTAGAAGTCTTGTTCTAAAACATATTGTACTTGCATGTGCTATCACAATTTAAATGAAACTTTGTACCTGCATGTGCTGTCACAGTTTAAATGAAGGAAACCTTATCAATCTTCTTCTCCTGAGGCTGCAAAATTTCTAACCCTTCCATTGTGATTTACGTAACAATTTTTTTATCTGCTTATTGATTGATGAAGCTTATCAGTAATCATGCACTGAAAGAAGATTTCAGACCATTGCGTTTCTCTTCATGCATACATAACATGGTTAAGTATGAATGCTGGTACTGCTTTGTGTCAAATGGCAAGGCAAGGAAGTTTAGCATCACAGTAATACCATTATTTTGAGGATAAAAGCATTTGAAAACAGTCACACAAGCAAACTTGTCATCCAGTGTCACATGAGATTCTCAGGTAGGATTGATTGATTGATTGATTGATGTATTCTTTTATATTGACTATAATGGAATAAGCACTGATGTGCTTTTTTACATCCAGCCCCCGTGTGTATGCAGTTTTGTAAATTTTGTCATCTGTTCCCACCGGCACACAATGGCCTACTCTTTCAAAAAGCAGAACAGGATTTAACACATACGCAAGATGTTCTTCATGCGTTTGCACATGAGGCCTTGGTTTATAGTCTCATCTGAAGGACTTAAGGGGAGAGTGGAGTCTGCACTTATGTTAACTCCAGGGAAAAATCCCCTTGAATGTGATTCAAACCCAGGCCGTCAGATTGCAAGCGCAATGTTCTAACCACTAGGCTATCCCATCCCCCTAGGATGAGTGAATCAGTGCATATTCTGGATATTCCCCCCTCCACCCCCACCACAACCACTACCATCACTACCTTACCCCTGAATGTTCATTTGGGAAACACCCAACAATATGAAGTCACTACCCACAGTATGAATACTGGCTTGTTGAAATCTTCAGTGCCATGGTACTCATTGAGCCCTTGGACACTGCACAGCTTGAGGTTGTGTCACAATAGAAGCAATGGCCCCACTGAAAAACCTCACAGCCACAGATCACTTTGCTTTTTCAGACCATTCAACTCAGACAGACACTGGACATTAGGTGACATGTAGAACAACTAGGGGGAAAAAGATGGTCAACAAACTGTGCATTTCTTTCTGTCATATGTTTCAGTATATTACACTATCTTTCACATGTCTTGTCATATTACACTGTCATTCTTTCACATGTCTTGTCATATTACACTATCTTTCTTTCACATGTCCTATCATATCACTGTCTTTCTTTCACATGTCTTGACATACTGCACTATCTTCTATACATACTCAGAGTAAACAAAGAGTGATCCAATTAATATTTCAACTGACTGTGTGAACGTAGTTTCTACAGGAATTTTTTTAAATAATCATTTGCTGAGCAATTTTTAATTTATAGTCATTCTTTATTCTTTATTCTTTTTTTTATTCTTTTCTTTTATATTGAGGATAATGGAATAAGCACTCATGTGCTTTTTTACATCCAGTCCCCGTGTGTATGTGGTTTTGTAAATTTTGTCATCTGTTTCCACCGGCACACAATGGCCTACTCTTCCAAAAAGCGGAACAGGATTTAACATGTGCGCAAGATGTTCTGCATGCGTTTGAACATGGGGCCTCGGTTTATAGTCTCATCCGTTTACATTTATCTTGTGACATTGAATCCTGCATCAAACATGATTTTGCTAGCAGAGTTCTCACTGTCGATATATAATTTTCCTATTACATCTTCCTCAGAAATGAGGTTTCTCTTCATTAAATCCTGTCTCAGTCAGGTCTGTCTGTTTGTCTGTCTGTCTGTCTCTCTCTCTCTCTCTCTCTCTCTCTCTCTCTCTTTCTCTCTCTCTCTCTCTCTCTCTCTCTCTCTCTCTCTCTCTCTCTCTTTCTCTCTCTCTCTGATATTTTGTGTAATTAGCCAATATAGACAAGGATAATTTCAGTAGCAATAATAAATGCATATTACATTTCATGTTAGTTGATTCTTTGTAGCCATTATATTCTTGTTGTTTTAGCAAGCATTTTATCATTAAATCTAACTTCTTTTTTGGGGGGCAATGTCTTTGACAGTTTTTTGCAATTTATATTTCAAAAACAACTTACAGTTTTCTTTGGTTCTCAAATTAATTCTTTTTTTTCTTTGTTTGGCCTGTGTGAACATAACTGAAATTATATCAAATAATGCTTGATGATATTATTGTTAATTGATACTAAATCAAAGAGTGTTAACATATTGTTGAACAGGAATTTTCATTAAAATTATTAATCATAATCATTTATATATATATATATATAACAATGTGTTCCATGTAATCAAAATTAAATGTTTTGGTTGTCAAGCAGTCATAGTGTGTTTCCCTATCTACAATGTTTCTACTTTAAACATGTTTGATAAAAGACTGGGGTGGGGTTAAGTCAGTGGTAGTAGTGAATGCGTGTACTGACTGATGTGTGTACCATACTGTAGGCAGAAGCAGTGGCTTTCACTTCACTACCACAGGCAATGGGTTCTAGGCTGCCATTCTGGGCAGCTGGAGGTGAGTTGTGCTGCCCTCAGCCCCTGAGTCCTTCTGTCCTCCAGACTCTCTGTTCTTGATGCCCTGTGCAGTGTACTGGGCCACCAGTGCAGCCAGGGAAAGCATCGCTGTCTGTGTGTGCCTGTGCATTGACTGGGGGACTTGTCCAGTGTAAACAGTATCCCCAACTTCTGAAAGCTCTATGCAAGATACTGCTTTCTTTATTTTTTCTTTTCTTTTATGTGTGTATTAAAATTCCTACCAGTCCTTGCCCTGTCCCTTTTGTTTCCTTGTTTTTTTGGGACTTGCTTTCAGTCTCACTGATTCCTCCGTTTGCAGTGTATCTGGAATTCTTTCTTCTGAACGAAGGATTCTAAGAATGGGCCACCTTTCTTTGCTGTGATATTTGTTGGTGCTTAAACAAAATTATGAACCACACATGAACATGGAAAACATGGTAGCCAAAACAAAAGTGTGAGAGTCATCTGTGTGATTCATCGGCATTGTTCCATAGCTTAATTAAAGGGACAAAATCTGATCTGATCCTCATCGTCGGGATGATGACAACAACAACAATTACGATGATGATGATGATGGTGGTGGTGGTACTTTACATCGCGTTCTTTTGGTACTGTTCCAATCACAAAAGAATTAATAGAAATTGGAAGTTGATCATGTAAAAACGAGACTGTTTTATGGAACTTTTCAATCTGCGTTATTTTTATTTAAAACTGTTGTTCCCAAAGTCAGAATGCACTGTAATGGTGGTCAAAAACAGCAAAATCTCACTATTGTTGTACCCTGCAACTGTAGCCAAGGAACACACAAAAAATTTTCAGTCATAATTGTTGAAAATTAGCTTTTTTTTCCAGTTCATTAGAATTCACACGTTATATCAACTTTTTTTTATGTCAGTACTATTAGATGCTGTGGTGTGTTTAATTAACCAATACATGGGTTGTATTTCATATTTACTAAGCAAATTCCTTAATACTTTTGTTTTGCTAATTTTGCTCCCTGTGTGTGTGTGTGTGTGTGTGTGTGTTGTAAGAGAGGCAGTCAAGGACAATGTATGAATGCTGTTTTGTTAGTCAAATTATTATGCAATGAAAAACTGTACTTGGGCTGCAGTATGCTTTCTGAAAGTATTTGCACATGACTACTTTGGGTAGAAAAGATTATGCAGGGTTTGGTTTTTTTTTACATTGTTTGTTAATGAATACTATACTGTGCATATATATATTAATGTTCTTGGTTTGACTTCTTCTGTTTTTTAAATATAACATCTTTAAGAACTGCTTCAGACTCATAATATATATCCCCAAAGTCAGAACGCAGCTACCTAATTAAGGGGGGGGGGGGGGGGGGGGGGGGGGGGAGATGGCCGCATACAAACAAAAAATCTGTTAGTGAACCTTGAAGCTCTAGCTGAGGAACACATATATATATATATATATATATATATATATTTATATATATATATATATATATATATATACATACATACATACATACAGACAGACAGACAGACAGACAGACAGACATACATACAGACATACTCTTCTAATATTATAACTTCCAAACACATAGTGCATGCTGGGAATGTTTGTGTTTCTGTGACCGACCATATGGCGACATAAGTTACAGGACACAGGAAAGGAATGTAAGATATGAAAAATTACTTGTGCAGGAGGAAGATGGGAACTTTTGTATTGACACAGAAAAGTAGCTTGTGCAGACATGGGAAAGGAAGTTGTAGAGACATAGCAAAGTGATGTGTGTGGACATGGCAGAGTGACTTTGTGAATGTACAGGAAAGTGACCCAGCAACATTCAGATTGTCACTTGCCTCCCAAAAAGTCTCTGCTGCAATGAATGCAAAAGGCAAATCTGATAGCTGAATTGTTGATATTTTACTGTGGAAAGAAAGACATTCTGTGAGAAAAATGCATAGAGCACTTTGCATGAAAGAAGGAAGCTGGTTGATCTTAATTACGTAAACTGTCATCTGACCTTTTGAGCTTTTTATGGACTATGCTGCTGTTGTTGTAATTGTTTTGGTTTGGGGTTTTTCTCTTCTTTTTTTTTGGGGGGGGGGGGGTGGAGTGGGAGGACAGGGAGGGGGTTAAACCCATCAAATCAGATGTTGGCGAGCACAAGGCGGAAGGCTGTGGAAAGAATTTAATCTATTTCCCCCATCTTCCTCCACCTCTAGCTACACACTGACACAAACATCTGTCTCTTGTGTTGCAGGCTGAGGAACTTCACCGTCAACTGATGCAACGTCAGAAAAATGTGGAGTACAGGCTGAAGGAATTTGAAGCCGACGTGCAGAAGAATTTTCCTGTGGGCACTCGCCTGCGACACTAGAGGCGTGTCTGACAGCTGAGAGCTGAAGGCAGTGAGCAAGTGACCTGACTGGGTTTACCCGCCATTCCTGGACTTCCAATGTGCGCCACCAAAAGTGCACTGTCTCCTTGTTTGTTTGTGGGCAGAGATCAACAGAAGCATGCATGGAAAGCTCTGCTATGTAAACATGTCTGAACAATTTCAAGTAGAGCAATTGGAAGACTTAACAAATGAATCTGTCAAAACTATTGCATCACAAATCCATGTTTTACCAACTAAACCAGTCATACACTATACAGTCATTTATGTCCCCAACACCTATTTTGTAAATCAGTCAAAATAGTTCATGGTTATTTTTTGTAAATATGTCTGTAAATGAAGAAAGTAATTCACGACAGTAAGTGTGGAAGAAAAAAAGTAGGAGCACAGAAGTAGCCACTGACAGCTGACATTTAAGAGTCATTTAGTTCCATGTGTGAATCATGATCCTGCTTGATAACCTACATAAGTAAACAGTATTGCAAATTATAAAAGAGGACATAAGAAATGCTTTAATTAAGGAAGAAACTATTGATATAGAGGCTCACACTTGGGACAGAGAACCAAACCTACAGTCAGCAACTTCATATCAGATTGTCTTTATTACCGGTAAATATTACACGTTATGACAATCCATATATCTAGCATTTTTTATCTTTTGAGTGTCACTGTCCATTTTGGGTACTTGTTTTCGTTCTATTTGCGGAACAGTTTTGTTTTCCATGGGTATCTCAGGTACACTGGAAAAGCTGATTTGGGCCTTAAGGAAACAAGTTCAAAGTGCTTAGAAAGGATACAGGCTTTTGTCTGGAGAGCAGGATATTTAGAATATTCATGGGGTATTTTCCATGGAATGTTTTCATTGCATGATTGCCATGCTAACCACCACTGTAGAAACCACTTTGTTTTCTCTTTCATTTTATGAAAATGAATTTCAGTGTTCAAATTTGTTTTCTAAAAAATATAGTTCCGGCATTTGAAAAGTGGTGACCATGTTTGTGTGATCTTTTTTTTTTTTTTAGTGATTGATGGTGGTGGGTTTTGGTTGGGTTTTTGTTTTTGTTTTTTGGCTTGTTTGTTGAGGGTTTTTTTGTGCTGTTGTTTTGTTTTTGTAACCTTGACCATCACCTGAAATGAAATGCTTCTTGGGGAGAAAAGAAAAACAGACTTTCAAATCTGACTGTTGGGCTGTTGTATTTGTTCCCTGTTTCTATAATCAGCCAGCTTTTGTAAAAAGTCATGGTGTAGATGAAAGTAGTTCTTTCTCTCCTGACAACTGCCATATTGTGATAATCAAAAACATAATGTTTGTAGCTGGAGTTATTTTTGGAATCCATAGTTATGACCAAATGCTGGTTGAGCAGAACATAGCCCCTGCTTTGGTGGGGTGGGGTTTTTTGTGGGTTTTTTTTTTTTGGGGGGGGGGGGGGGTGGTTGGTGGTGGAGAGGGTTGCACTTTGCAAGAAAATGTTAATCAAAAAGTTTTGTCTTGCCATTGTGTATTTTTGGTGTCATAGATGTGTAATTTGACATATATGTTCTGTACAGAAATACTCTATATAATGCACAATTGTTCATTTTCAGTCCCAGTTTATGAATTTACAGTTTGGAAGTATCTTATCATCACTTTGACTTGATCATCTCCATATCATATAAATGTATTGAAAAGGGAAAATACATTTTAAGATACAAAACATGCATGAGTTTTATTTTACTGAAGAAAGGACGTCTACATTTGTTGCTTTTTAACAAGAATCTGTTTGTACAAGCTGCAGGCTTTGTTTAAGTGCGCTTGTACTGAGCTATTTGTTTACCGCTTTCAGTCATGGAAGATTTCTGTGTGAAATTTGGGCCGTCTCCCCAGAGAGAGCCACAACAGCAGCACCAACTTTTTTTCTTTTTTAAATTTTCCTATCTGCACGTACATCGGTCTCCCTCTCAGAGTGGCTTTTTTTCTACAGAATTGTTCAGGGAGCAATTCTCTTATAACCAGTTGGGTTTTTTTGGGGAGGGGGGTCTTTTTTACCCGTGCTGAATGCTTGTTGCACACAGTACCTAAATTTTATTTATTTATTTTATTTATACCACTTTAAGTCACGAGATTTCTCTGCGTGAAATTTGGGCTGCTCTCCCCGGGGAGAGCGCGTCGTCACAAGAGCAGCGCCACCCTTTTTTTTTTTGGTCTGCAACTGTATTTGTTTCCCTATCAGAGTGGCTTTTTTCTAAGAATTTTGCCAGGGACAACTCTCTTGTTGCCGTGGATTCTTTTACGTGCGCTGAATAATTTTGTGTAACACACGGGACCTCAGTTTATCGTCTCATCCAAAAGACTAGTGCCCAGACCACCACTCATGGTCTAATGGATAGGGGAAAAGTTTCGGGCCCAATTTATAGCCTCATCTGAAAGACTAGCACCCAGACCACAACTCATGGTCCAAGAGATGAAGGAAAAGTTTCAGGCACAAACGGGGATCAAACTCGCACTTCTTGCTTTCTAGGTGGGTACAATACCTCTAGACCACAGATCCACACATGCGCGTTTATGCAGTGTGAAAATGACAATGAAAAAGAAAATGACCGAAATATATGCTCTACAATTCCCAAGTTTTGGAATAATTATCCTTCATATTGTGACATTTGTATTGTTCTGCTGAATGTACACATCCATATTTTAGCACACACACGGGTATGTGCATGTGTGATGAAGGGTTCAAATCATGTGTGAAAAATTACCTGGATTATCAAGAAAAAAACCAAACCCCTTAGTAACCACAATATAAATGACACAGGAACAATTTACTTAAAGTTGCATGATGCAGTACTTGCAATGCACACTTTCATAAACCCTTCTTGAATACCTTTTAGAGAACTTCTGCTTGTCACTTTTAGCCATTTCACACTTCTAATAATTTCCTTTTTTGTGTGCTACCTCTTCCACCGTGATGTTCCTATCCTGCTGTTCCCACACTGCTCGTTTCAATCTCTGCTCCAGCCATACCCAGATATGTCATATTGCATCTTCAGGATCAGAAGCAGGCTGGTCACAAGTCCACAGCAAGCCTATCAATGTCAGGCCACTGTGGGGTCACCAGCCAGAAGGGCCCTGTCCTGCTGCTAAATCACTTTGGTGTTCAGTGGTGCCTGTTCCAAGTTAACATAATATGCAGAACACCAACTAAGCCCTCTAATGACGACAGTAATAGTTAAGTCAAGAAGCGAGACTTGAGTGTGACATCTACCTAGGGTGGTGACCACAACAATTTCCCTCCAATGACCTTCTCCTGTGAACCTCCAGCCCCAAAGGTTTTGACACAAACTCATCACAGGCACAGAAGTGTATGGGGAAACAGAAACTGAGGTCACAAGACCAGAACAACTGAATCTGAGACAAAGTTTCTTTTATTGCATAATGATAAGGAAGGATGAGAATGATGTAATGATGCTGCTGTGGAATTGCATGTGCCTTGAGACTACTTGACAGGGTTGTACTCTACGCTTCCAATCATAATATATCTCCGCATCAACCAAACCCAAGAGATTTATTTATTTATTTATTCTTTTATATCGAGGATAATGGAATAAGCACTCATGTGCTTTTTGACATCCAGTCCCCGTGTGTATGCGGTTTTGTAAATTTTGTCATCTGTTTCCACCGGCACACAATGGCCTACTCTTCCGAAAAGCGGAACAGGATTTAATGTGTGCGCAAGATGTTCTGCATGCGTTCGAACACAGGGCCTCGGTTTATAGTCTCATCCGAAGGACTTTGACATTCAGTTCGATTTTTTTTTGGTCAAACTGGGAAGAAAGGGCGAGGCTGGGAATCAAACCCACAACCTCATGGTTTACTTGTTGGCAGGCGAACATCTTAACCATCCTGCCACCTTCCTTCCTACGGTCACCTGCAGTGTTTGTTACTGAGCAAAATTGCATCTGTTAAGTAGATGAAGCTCAACTATGTGGTCTCGGTCTTCCCAATAAGCCCATAGCAAACTTACTATGGGTAGGAGCAGGCTGGAGTCCAAAATTGCTTCTTATGGGATTTGAACCCGCAACCTTCCAGTCCATAACCCAAGACACTAACCACAGCACCATGGTGGCTGGTTTCTACTTATTTCCTTTGTTGAAATTTTCAAGCACTTTCCACCAGTAACTGATTTGGCTGATGCTATCTTGGCAGAAAATTACCATTTCTGTCAAGTTCTGTCACTGGTCAAGGGATAGAGGACATGAACCAATTAAAAAGTGTCACACTGATCACACCAACAGCCATAAAATGTTCTTCACGCACACACTGAGCTTCACATCAATCACACCAAGTGAGAAAGGAGGGAGGCATTTCAAAAACTGTATGTCATTTATTTTAAGTTGATGGGTTCCTCAGCTGAGGAAGCCAGTGATGAGTGCCTGAGCACATCACCACCACCAGCCAGCCATCAGGACTGACCAGGCCCTGACTCCAGGGATGTCCTATACACCTGCGGGGAAAAATGGTCACAATTCAGAAGCACTCACAGTTACAGCAAGCAATCACTCTGACATGGGGGGACAGCAGAGAAGAAGGTGGAAGAAGGCAGTCCCCATTATCTGCCCATGGTGTGAGGAGTGCACCCTTTTCCTTTTATCTTGACAGGCAGAATAATGGTCTCCCACCTTCCCATCCTTTTTTTTTCTTGTCTTGCATAGCAGTCACCACAGCAACCCATAAAGAAAACAAAATCGTAAGCTAAACCAGCATGCAATTTTTGTGGTAACACAGAGGCAAAAAAGAAACGCAGTAAGGTGTGATGACGTGGGCCCTTGCCACTGGAGGACCATCATCTCCCCCCCCCAGCTTATTCAAAAGCTCCACAGGCAACCATCAAAGAAATAATCTGGCCAGGGTCGACTTGCAACTGGCTGCTATCTGTGCTGTACAATAGTCCTTTGGGACTCCTCAAAACAGGCCTTCATTTTGTGCTATCAAGCAACATACAATAGCCAGCTCCATACAATTCAAAAGCAATACAGACAGGACAAAATGTTCTAGTTTAAAATAATGCCGTATCATATCGGTAACACGACAATGCATGCACAAGTGCCAATCAAGGTTTCTGCCCGACAGGCAGAACAATTCCATTTGTTCTGGTAACCACAAAAATGTCAGCAAAACATTATACCATAAAACATGAAACCCACTGACATGGGCTGGGCATTCCAATCTCTCCTCTCAACGCCAGACTATCACAAAAGCAACAATCTTTGGCTGTGAAGCACAGAAACTCTTATCAGTGCAATCATTGTTAAAATATACTGCATTATCAAAAGATGAATAAATAAGTCATAAACAGATTAGGAACAGAACGTGTTGAATTGGTGTTCACAGAATTTCTGGTCAAACTGTATGCCAGGTGATTTAGGAGAAAGTGTACACTCAAACAGCATAACAAAATATACTGCTATCGCAAACAAAACATTTGACGAAGCTTTGATGAATGAACAAACAAAACTGAAAACAGGAAAACCAAGGGAAAACACTGAAAAAACCCAAATAATTAAACTCCAAACTGGTTCACTACAAAAGGTAGTGATTAATAATGCTTGCAAAAACTGAAAGACAGAGTTTATGAATAAATGGGTACGCAATCCCTTATAATGTACATATAACCAAGAACTACCATTTTCCACCCTAATCTGAAGCATACCCATATTTGGTCTTCCTGGTTAGACTTGTTGCAGATTGACCAGCATTTATGACTGACTCCTTGCCAGGCCTAGGAACACGTTGCTACAGAAATGTAGGTCAGAGCAATGACTCATAGTCCCCTAGCTATCACTGAGCCAGTTCCTACAAAATTGTTCACAGCAGACTCCTCAATCCATGTGAACAAAGCCTATACCATGATGAAAAACACTTCCTCAATGCATCATATTTACGCAACTATCTCCTGTGCATGACTTTTTTTCTTAAACAACTGTGAAGTTTTTGTATTGTAAGCTGATGAGAAAGACCATAAACAAATCACCATATACCGAAGTAGGTGCTTGTCTGGACAAAAACAGATCCTTACAAACAAAGTTACTTTCACTGACAAAAAAACAAGACGCAGTTATCTTTCAAAATTCTCACAACCACTAGCCATAGCACAGACACAGTGGAAAAACAAACACTTCAAAGTAAACTATGATCAATTAAATCAATGTGTCAGACCAAAGACAGTACTAGCCACTCTATGTAACTTGACAGTAACAAAGGCATTCTCTACACATTCTATACCCCTAAAGATACATTTGTATATGTTGCACTCATCTTTACAGATCACAGGCATAATTGATTGGTACCTCATGGCACAGCACCTTTGCCAGAGAGACCACCATCAGAAAAGTATTCCTTATAAGTAGTTTATGAACTTACCTAACAAAGTTTGTGGGGGGGAAAGGAACCAGAAGCATTTCTTACCACCAACAACTACTACAGTCAAGAAGAGTACCTATTGTTAGATGTCAAATCATATGAATTCAAATGTACCATTCACCAACAAGCAAACAAAAGAATCCACTTTTAGGTACAGTGAAGAGCAGGAAAATAGTCAAAAACACTTGACTAAATGCTTTATTTTGCTCATTTCTATTTTAAAATCTCTTTTTCATTCAAGTTTCTGCTGTCTTATGTATGGTGGTCTGTCACTGATCTTTTCATTGTTACTACAACTATTGTTACTAAGTCATAAATTCCTGTACATACCAGACCACGATTTCTGCTATACCTCATATCTTTTTTTTTTAATACAAGGGTAAGAATATTCAACAAATGCTTGAACCACGGGAGAGGTATTAAATTTTAGGCCATCTCAGCTTTTTTTCTTTTCAAGTACACAAACATACATTACTGTCAACAAATCAGAAAAAAAATATTACTAATTAAAGATTGGGAAAAAAAACACCTAAGGAAAAGGAAACAATACAGCCCACAATTTCACTATCCTCCATTTAAGTTCTTTAGAAAATAATAATGACTGGCATAAAGAGCATTTCAAAATGCTTTCTGAACATTTTGACTACAATCAAAAGTTGATCTATGCTTTAAAAAAACAACAACAAAAACCAATGAAATATACAGGGGTTTTTTCCTTCTTTAAATGCCAATTATCCCAAATCTCCACATTTAATAACAAGTACTTAGATATCACACAGCTAAATAAAACTTTGTAATCAATCATCCGGGTTTTCAACCAAAATTTATTAAATGTCACAAAACTTGGGTACAGATTCCCCCCCACCCCCAACCTTAGGAAATGCACGCATGCACATGAGTGGAACTTGATGAATTTTAAAAGACTCACTCCAAAGTCCAATGTCATCTCAACCTTAGTAAAGGGCCATGGACTGCTGATGAGTTCTTAGGAAAGCACTGAAGGGTATAGGCTATTGAATATATCAATTTCTTTTTGAAAAGCAATTCAATGGCCTTTCCTCAACATGCTCAAATTGCTTGGTTTTGTTTTTGTTGTTGTGGTTATTACTAGACTTTTAAATAGGGGAAAAAACTGAGTATTATTGATACACTATTTGCTTCATGAGCAACCTCATCTGTTTTACAATACTGAAGTTGTAAAAACAATAACCCCAATCTGCACATCACTGGAGAAAATAAACCAAACTGTGCTTCTTCCAAATGTGACACTCCTCTGCAAAATGAATCCCTTTGCACCTCACCCACTTGTCAGCTAGGAGCCATTTTAGGCAGATGAAGTCTGGTTCCTGACTTTGAGATTGTGATCAATTATAAAACTACAGCCATTCTTTTACCTTGTATTGAAGTATCAAGGTATAATTTTGTTTCCTTTTTCTTTAAAAACATCAAAACCCTCATTCTCGCCATCCATTTGGATGCAAAACTTGTCATTTTCTCATTTTGTCACTTCCTTCAGTTTACCATTTCAATATGTAATAACTTTTCATAGAAATGTCTGATTTTCAATCTGTTTTCTGTATTGAACAGCCTTTTCATTGCAGATGAACAACATGTTGACAACTTAAAATTGACCTTTGGTGCAATGCGATTCATTATCTGGTGGAGTGTCACGTTAACTCCACCATGAGACCAGTCATTTTGCATCTGACCCACTTTTGTGCTAGAAGCCATTTTAGGCAGGTGGGGGCCAGATTGTCGATTTTAAGATTTTGTTTCATCATAAAACTAAAGCCATTTTTCTACCTTGTACTGAAATAACAAGGCATAATTTTGTTTCCTTTTGCTTAAAAAATGCATTTTAAAACACCCAAGCCATCGTTCTGACCACCTTTTAAGATGCAAAACTTGTTATTTTCTCATTTTGCTACTTCCTGCAGTCTACCATTTCAATTTGTAACAACTTTTCATAGAAATGTCCGATTTACAATCTGCTTTCAGTATTGAATAGCTTAATTATTGCAGATTAATAAGGTGCTAACAACTAAAAACTAACCTCTGGTGCAAGGCGACTCATTATGTGGTGGAGCGTCACAAATGTGCTTTGAGAATTTTGTACACAGGATAACTTTCTATCAAGAAACCAAATAGGACCAGGCCAAATGGCAAAGACTTTTTCTTTTAGATGTCACACAACAAAGGAGTTTCACATGCATTTATATATTTATATATATATGGACAACCAAGTTATTTATTCTTCCCTTTCTGCTTTTTTGTTTGTTTGGTTTTTTAATAAAACTCTTTCAATGACTAATTAAAGAGAAAGCACTGTGAACTTGTTGAACTACAGCAGTGAAGTTGGTGGCATATGTGCCAATGACAGAGCAATACAATACAGTCCAGCAGAATCCTTTGACAAGGTGTCATGTGCAGCCAGCTTTCCTACAGCTCAGATACAGCCCATGCCACCCTTCTTCTTGGAGAAGATGTCTTTCATGTTTAGGTTGATGTCCAGCTTCTGCCTCTCTTTTGGCGGTGTTGGAGTTTCCATCACAAATCTGAAAGCATAGTTACACAGGTTGAAAAGGGGGAAAAAAGAAAGTGATCATCAGCTGCATAGCATTTAATGTCCAGTTTCTGCCTTGCTTTCACGTTTTCAACTTCAATGGACACAAGTCCATCTAGATTAGGTGATCAATACATAATTTCTGTATCTTAGTGCACACACATGCTCTCTCAGTCATTGCCTCCCTTGGACAGTGTCATCAGCCATTCCTGTTTGTTTTGTCCACACATTCACTTGCATTTGAACAGGCGCTATAAACTCAAACACAAAAACCAGAGTTTTAGAGCAACACAGAGAAATGGCTATAATCAGAATTGCTACGCCAAAATTTATGAGGTTAACAACTCTAGTCTTTCCACATGCAGTGTACATGAGAAGAATGCAATAATGCCCTTTTGCCTGCCACGCAAAATTTTTAAATCGCACGAACACAGCAGAAGGACAAACCTATGCCTTGTCTAGACTGATCAATGTACAGAAAATCCTCCTTGCATTTGAGAACAAACTTCTGAACAGAAGGCTATCAGATTTGTGCTTTTCTTGGATATCTTGATGATTGGTATGGACCCAGCAAGGGCACTAACATCAGTCCTGATTTATGCCTTTTTTTTCCTTTTTTTTTCGTAAATGGGATATTTTTTTAAAACCAGAATCGCAGGTAAAAATGGAAAAAGACCAGGAGAAAAAAAAAGGCTGGCAGCTATGTGCAAGTAGTCAGAGAAAACTTCGAAGTTGAAAATATTGCTGCACAAAATGCTGGAAACAGGCTTTGTTCGCAACCATATCTAGATTTTGTCTGCCAACAACATACACTTGTAAAAGACTAAAATTATACCACTTGATATCTAGATTTTGTCTACCAACAACATACACTTGTCAAAGACTCAATTCATACCTCTTGATATCTAGATTTGGTCTGACTACAACATACACTTGTGAAAAACCAAAAATCAGACCTCTTGATATCTAGAGTTTGTCTGACTACAACATACACTTGTGAAAAACTCAATTCATACCTCTTGATATCTAGAGTTTGACTACAACATACACTTGTGAAAAACTCAATTCATACCTCTTGATATCTAGAGTTTGTCTGACTACAACATACACTTGTGAAAGACTAAAATCAGACCTCTTGATATCTAGATTTTGTTGAACTACAACATACACTTGTGAAAGACTCAATTCATTACCTCTTGAACATCTCTATATCCCATTCAGCTTCGTCCATGTCATTGCTTTCTAATTCTTCCTCTGGTCTGGGCATGAATACCTCATCTGCAACACAAATGGTCTTTTTGTATTATACTCACCCAATGGCTAGTATGCTTCTCTTGTCAAACGTGATTTAGTTCTAAAGATTAGCTCTGTTTGCCAATACTGTTGGTTAACAAAATGCTCATACATACAACATCAACAACAATCATCTGACAAGTCTTATTCTCCCTGACGATAATCATCATGTCTGCAATTTTCATTCACAGGCTAAGCTTTTTCAAAAAAATCCATGTGGACCATAGCAACTTCAGCAGAGACAGCTGGATGGGCATATCATGGCATGCAAAGTATGCTAGCCAAATGAACACCAAAGTATGCACGCCAAACACACACCAACTTCACATGTAGGCATCACAGACAGTGCCATAACAAATCAGTGCAGAATTCAAAGAAAAAGGCAGAGGGCAACTGTCCCAGTAGTTTGCTGGAGGCTGGAGAAGAGAGGTGGGGTTAGTGTCAAAAGATATCCCTCCCCCTTTGGGCCATCACCTCAATCATGAGCAAGTCCCAGAGGCAACAATTCTGAACACACGAGGGCTGCCTCCACAACTAAGCTAAAAAGAAAAACTGCTGTATGTAAGAATACTGCTAGTAGTAAGTAATATTCCTTCAGCACCTAGGCTTTATTACAGTTCTTGATTAAACCAATGACGCTGCAGCCCTGGGGGCTGGTTGGCTTTTGGAGAACATCTTTAACGCAAGGCATCTCCACTACAATCAAATTTCAGCCTTAATTTCCGAAACAGCGGCTGCCTCCTGTGCTGCTTTGGAGGTCATCGTCGAACACAACAGACAAACATATAAAGTAGGTAATAGTTCAAGTTTTATAAACTAGACTATTGATATCCGAAATCAACAAACAGCTTTTCCAAAAACAAATAAACAAAGTCCGCAACATACGCTCCAGACTGGATCAGACTCATTTCCAGCCTGCGCCTCCTGATCCTCTGTTCACTGGCACTCCTCTCTTCTCCTTCCATGCCACAAGTGAAAAAGAAATCACGACAATTCTGAAGGAGATGACTATAAAATCATGCGACCTTGATCCCATACCTGCTCCTATTTTCTCGCAATGCCTTATACAGCTTATACTTGTTATCACTAAAATAGTTAACTCATCCCTTCTGTCAGGAAATTTTCCATCAGCTCTAAAAACCGTAATAGTCACACCTCTACTGAAAAAGCACAACTTCGATCCCAACATTCTGAAGAAGTATAGACCTGTCTCAAACTTACCCTTTGTCTCTAAAGTACTAGAAAAAGTTGTTCTCAAACAGCTCAACAGTCACCTTCATTCCAATGATCTCCTTCCCCCTTTTCAATCTGCCTATCGTCCCAACCACAGCACTGAAACCACCCTAGTCCACACTTTAGATACACTTCTACTCGCTTCTGAAGCAGGAAAAATCTCCCTCCTCACTCTTCTCGACTTATCTGCAGCCTTTGACACTATAGATCACTCAATTCTTCTTTCTTGCCTCCAAAATACATT
Source organism: Rapana venosa (assembly GCA_028751875.1). NCBI lineage: Eukaryota > Metazoa > Mollusca > Gastropoda > Neogastropoda > Muricidae > Rapana > Rapana venosa. Next base: position 38,609,745 of record CM054136.1, read on the forward strand.
TGGTATTAATGGTACAGCCCTCACTTGGTTTAGTTCATACCTCACAGACCGATTCCAGAAAGTTATTGTAAACAAAATTCAATCAGAACCTGTCAAACTGGAATGTGGAGTCCCACAAGGATCAGTTCTGGGCCCTGTTCTCTTCAATCTCTAAACTGCTCTACTCTCACATATAATAAACCACCATCATACTGATCATCATTTCTATGCCAATGATACTCGGCTTCAATGCAGTGGTACTGTTGAAAACTTGCCTTCCCTCCTGACAAATATGTCCAACTGCCTTCAAAACATTCAAAACTGGATGACTCAGAACAAGTTACAACTTAATGCTGATAAAACTGAAGCCATGCTCATAGGGACCGAACATAAACTTTCCTCCATCACAACAACTTCAATAGAATTCAGCAATACGACAGTTCCTTTGGCCAACTCTGTGAAGTTTTTAGGTGTAGTTCTCGACAACACACTCTCTATGAAAAAATTCATAACCCAGGCCTGCCAGTCTTGCTACTATCAATTACGACGCATAAGTGCAATTCGCAAGTATCTGTCCACTGACGCAACTTCCAAGCTTGTCACATCTCTCATTCTTTCAAGTTTAGACTATTGTAATTCTCTTTTGGTTGCCCTTCCAGCATCATCCATCCACTCTCTTCAACGCATACAAAACTCTGCAGCTCGACTGGTCTTAAGAAAGAAAAAAATTGAACACATCACTCCTCTTCTGCGATCTCTTCACTGGCTGCCTGTCTCACAGAGACTGAAGTATAAGACCAATACCCTGTGTTTCAAATGTCTTCACAAATCTGCACCCTCTTATCTCTGTAACTGTCATCACCTGTATACTACATCCTGTTCCCTTCGCTCAGCTGCAGATACTTTGTGCTTTCGAACACCCAGATTCAAACAAACCACTGTTGGCTGTCGCTCTTTCTGTTTCTGGCCCATCCACCTGGAATGACCTCCCTCTTTCACTTCGCCAAAAGCCTTCACTTGATACCTTCAAATCCAGCCTCAAAACGCACTTATTTCCTACCTGACACTCTCCCCTCATATCTGTTCCTAATTTTCAACAGCATCCTTCATCTCCCTCATCACCACCTGAGTGAGTGAGTGAGTGAGTGAGTGAGTGAGTGAGTGTGTGTGTGTGTGTGTGTGGTGTGTGTGTGTGTGGTTATTTGAGGAAAGTTGCATGCGTGTAAATGATTTGAGTGCAAGCGCTTCGATTTGTTTGTTTTACAAGATTCAGCGCTATATAAATTCCACATATTATTATTATTATCATATCCTCCTCTCTTTATTATACTATCTGAATACAACAAACTCAAAGTGAAAAATTACCAATCTCTAACTGTGTAAACACCAGAAAAGTACATTCCTGCACTGTTTTATGGGCTTTCTCATCATCTACTAAATCCAGAAAACAGGTTTTGTCATGACACCTTCATTACTGTATAGGTGATTTTATTTTTCCATTCATTCTGAGTATTGTATTGTGCAAAATTGTATGTAAAGTGAACAGTCTCAACTATGTGAAGTGTTAAGAACACTTATTAATGTTTTACAATTTTAAATTAGATGAAAAAATACATCATATATATTTTACATTTACTTATTTTCTACATCATAATATAAAAAAGTTTTTAAATCATTCCTTTTCACAGCACATTGTGTCAAAATTCTCTCTCTGGAATGATCCTCTCAAGCTTTTTCACATGAAATCTTTTTTTGGCCAATCAAAATTTCTCTTTTTTTGGCCAATCAAAATTTCTTGGAAATTATCTAACCCTTTCATGTGTAATTCTAAGATGTGCTGACTTTCCTATCATTAGGTAAAGACTGTACACCTAGAAGCTTTAAACTGGAGAAAGTCTTCAGGCATTGGGTAATGAAAGCCTTAATCTCTTTCAACAGGAACATTCATTCAGATTCCTCAAAGACTGATGATGCAAACTTACCAACTGCCCGTATGTCATGACTCTGTTTCTTCTTCTTCTTTCCTTTGCCCTTGGTATTCTTGGTCTATAAAGAGACATGGTCAATGATGATAATTATCCACAAAAAGGACAAATTCACTGCAACATAAATGAAAACTAATAACAGTATGACTGGGTTTTTTTCTTCCTTTGCCCTTGGTATTCTTGCTGCCTGTCTGCATCACTGAGTACAGCGTTTGCTGCACACCCAGTGACATTGGCACCAACACCTTCTCCATTTGCCCTGGTCTTTGCTGGCACAGCCAACTTCATGGATTCCCATGCCACAGGAATTGGCAATGTTGCCAATGGGAGAAGCTGATGGTCTGCCTTTTTTCTTTTTCCTTTGACCTTACCTTGAAAGACAGTCTTCACGAGGTCTGTATCTTGGCTTCTTAGGGCATGGTCTGTATATCTTAATTTCCTATAATTTATTAACGTAAGAATTTTTCTTGAAGTTGTTGTTCCCAGTTTGTGTAGTATGCTTTCATTTGTTCTTTTATCTGATTTCTTTAGCCAAGACAACTTACATTCATATCTTGAAGGTACACAGACTAATGTGCAATATTTTTGGGAAAGTAATACCATTATTCATCAAACACAGACAAGTATTTCACACATCTTTACAGGTGACTAAGTTTAACTAACCAGTAATTTTGAACTGCTAGTTTAGCATTCTATTATCAGACACCAGCTTTCATACAAACAAAAGATCACAGTCATGAATCAGCTACAAAAAGAGGAGGAAAAAAGGGAAAAGAATACAGCTTTTCTTTCAAATATACAAGCTCCTCCTCTGGGGGTCTCATATTTCCTTCTTTTTTTCTGTTTATAAACTAGATTTGCCACTTTTTTGGTTTACAACACAGGCAATTAAAATTAGACTTCAGATTATAAATGGGCAATAACAGCAAAGATGTAACCTAGCAACAACAAAGCACAGCTCACCTGCTCTGTCTGTTCCTGGTGCTCAGGACTGGCTTTCCGCTGTATGTTAACCATGCGTGCGTGATTGTCCGCAGACAGAGCCATCTGCGCCTGACTGGTCAGCCCATTAGTGCCTGAAGCTACCTGCTTGTTGGCAGCTGCTCCGGAGGTCATGGCTGGATTGGCTATACTGGACTGGGCGGCTCTGGAGGCCACTGCAATACCATTGGCCAGTTTGCTGTGATTGGCTGCTGCACCCAAGTGCTGAGAACTTACACCATTGGCAGCAGGCTTCTTTGACTGGACTGATGGAGAAATCTGCTTACTAGATCCACACTGCTTTGGGTTTGTTTCTGACTGTATGTGCGCTGGATGCTTTTGTTCCTGTGCTCTTAAGATTGGCTGTTGCTGCTGCTGTGCTGGAACTGGTTGTTTGGGCAAGGTTTTCTGCTGTGGTAACTTCTTGCGATCAGCAGTTTTTTGTTCCTGCATTTTTGCCATCTCCAGTTCCTGCTCTTCCCTCACCTTTTGCTGTAGTCGCTTCAGTTGCTGAATCTGGGTCTGCTGCAGCTGTTTCCGCAGCTGTGTTTGTTGAAATGACCATTCCTCAGCTTCCTTTATCTGTTTGGCTACTTCTTGCTTGGCTTCATTCCTGCGCTGGATTTCCAATTGTTGTGGGTCTAGTGGTGGCTGCAAGAGTAACTTGCGCTGAGCAGTCACTTGGCCTTGCTGCATACTCCCTGGAGCCGTTAGGCGGCGTTTGGCTTTCTTGGCAGTGGGAGAATTTGGCTGGCCTCCCAGGGTTGGCAATGTTGTAGGGCTTGTGGTGAGGGAGGATGATGAAGTCATGCTGGATGCTTGCTGCAGGGCCTGCTCTGCCAAGTTTTTCATCAAATGGGCTGGGGGCTGGAACACTTCTGCTGACTTCCTCATCTCTCGCTCATTCACTAATAGGCTTGCTGGACCCGCCTTGCTGAGACTATTCTGTGGCAGGGTTCTGCTGACTGTGTCCTGCTTTGTCACTGGTACCTTGCCATTGGATGTGATAATCTCCTGAGTTTTGCCGCCAATCTTTTCAGCCTGGTTCTCGGACTGTCCATCTTTTAAACGCTGCTTCCCTCTGCTGACAGCCTTTGTATGACTACCTCTTAATAACTCTTCTCCATCAGGGCTTTCTGATCTGACTGTGATGGACCCTTTCTGTGCTTGTCCTTCTTTGTGCTTGCTCTTCTTCCTCTGTCCCCCTGCATTGTTCGATTTCTCTGCTTCTAGGCAGCGCTGGGCTGCCAGTCTCTTTCTCTCTTCTTCTTCTTGCCTCAAACGTTCCTCAGCCTGAAAACAACCATAAACAGTTGAAAAGAATGCCACAAGACCCAAAAAGGTTTACAAGAACTCAATCCAATCCAATCATGTTGTTTATAGCCCCGCCTACCACGGAGGCAATATCAGGGCTGTCACCTTATCAAATTTTAAATCTCAGATTAAAAATGTCCAACTATGTACAGATTAAAACCAGGTATAAAGCCAACTCCAGTGTCGCTCCCTGTATTAATGCCCTGGCCAACCATAAGGGTCAACCCAGGACGGGCACCACGTTGTGGGAAAAACACAACCACACATAAAATGAGATAAAACCAAAGCCAGATTCCTTAAAACAACCTTGTTCTTAGTTGGTCAAACTGTAACACTTTCACTCTTATTAGACAGAAAAAGCCTGATTCTCTCATGAAATTAAAAATGGTGTCCGTTGGAACATCATGAAAAAGGATCTTTAGGGTGTCTGCAGTAAAATGCTTGTGCCTAATATCCTGGACACCTCAACACTCCTGAAACAGATGCTTGATGGTTACCCACACATCACAAGTCACACACCATGGGGTTCCTTCTCCTTTAAGCAAATGAATGTGGGTGATATGAGAATGACCCATGTGTAGCCTGGTGAGCACAGTTGCTTCCCTTAGGTTTTCGACATGCAGACAACTTCTTTCAGGTTAGGGCGAATCTGGAAAACTTTACTGTACATCTGCGCATTCTATTCTTCTTGCCAGAGGGAGTGGGCGTACTGTTCACTTTTAGGTTATAAATCCATGTATGGCATTGAAGACCTAGAAATGTCCTTCTCCATGGCACCCCTGGGAAGTCGGTCAACAATTTCATTGCCCCGAATGCCTACGTGCCCTGGGATCCATACCAAAACAATATCACATCCGTCCTGTCTCAAGGAAGTATACAATTTGCAGAACTCTTGAAGCTTAGGATGATGTATGTTCCTACAAGTGATAGCCTCCAGAGCTGAGAGCAAATCTGCACATACCAAGAAGCCTTTCCCTCCAGAACGCTGAATCAGTTTTAGGAACAAAACAAGAGCACCAAGTTCAGTAGTGTACACCAAGCCCTCCAAAGGCAAAGTTCGGCAGTATACACCAAGCCCTCTGAAGGCAAGTGCTTGGAAAGCATAGATCCCTTGATGGTGGGACAGTAGGCGGCACAGGCCACCCCCTCCTTGAACTTGGGAGCTGTATGTGAAAACACTTGTATAGGACGGGAAAGACTGACACAACTCTTGGAACAAGACCTTGTAAGCTGTCGAGCTGGTCACATCCTTCCTATGAGCACCCATATCACAGTGGACCACCGGGGTTTCCATCATCCACACCGGCGTCTCAGGGAACTTAGGAAAATCACATATCACACCCAAATCGATACCCGCCCCCTAGAGGTCTGGAAGGATCCGAATTCCCAGGGGAGGGGTGGCAGAAGATGATTTCTTGAACTGGGCCTGAAACCAGGGGTTGAGAACACATTCGTAAGCAGGGCTGTTGTACTCCGAAGACAGTTTCATGTAGTACTTCAGAGTCGGCTTCAGACAGCATTCTTCAAAGAGGGTTCTCCTGCTCCCGCATATAAAACTATATACTGGTGTTGTCCAAAATGCCTCCAAACAAATTCTGAGCCCCTGGTGGTGAATGGGGTCTAGACACTTCAAGTAGGAAGGCCTCACCGATCCATAGACCTGACAACCAAAGTCACATTTGGAGCATACCAGCGCCCTGTAAACATGCAGCAATGTCTACCGATCTGCTCCCCGGTGAGTATGGGTGATCACCTGCAGGAGGTTCAGGGCTTTCTGACAGGACCTTCTCAGGTGTTGGATGCGACTTTTGAAATTCAGCTTCCGATATATAAAAAAAATTTTAAAACCACCCCTAAGAATTTGGCCTCAGTTACCACCGGGATAGTGTGTTTTCCCAGGAGAATAACAGGGTTGGGAAAGTTTTCTCTGAACTTGTTAGTGAAGTGGATGCACTTCATCTTTGTGGCAGAAAACTTGAATCCATTATCCTTTGCCCATTCCTACACTTTGTTAACACAAAGTTGTAGCTGTCTCTGAACTGCCACGAAAGTACTGCCTGTGGCATAGAGAGCAAAATCATCCACAAAGAGAGCATTCAAACCCTGGTGGACCGACTTGGCAATGTTTGTTTTTACAAGAACTCATATAGCTTTAAAAAAGGATAAGTTATTTAAAACTTACCAGTGTAAAAAGCAGCGATAATCACAATGAAAACTGGTAGGGGTTTTTTGTTCTTTGTTTGGTTGTTTTTTTTATACCAAACCCCTTTCTGATAAACATAGATGCCATGTCCTACAAAAGCATCTTAGCTTGGTTGCTGAGTGGACAATACAAGTCATCCCCCTCAGCAACCAGGCCAAGATGCACTTAATAATAATAAATGGAATTTATATAGCGCTATATCTTGCAAAAAACAAATAAAGCCCTTTCATTCATCCTACTCATTCACATGCAGCCTTACAAATTCAAATGTACACACAAACGCTCGCTCGCACGCACACACACGCACACACTCACACAACACGCACACACACAAAGGTTGTACACTCGGCAGGGTGATGGGGTTTTGGCTTTTGAGGGCAGGACAAAAATGAAATGGAACAAGAGGGGAGAATCTTAGGTTTGAAATAAATGTGTCTTGAGGCCAAATTTAAAAGCGTCATAAGAAGGCTTTTAACGAAGGGAGAGAGGGAGGTCATTCCAGTCGATGGACAAGAAACAGAGAAAGAGTGACGGCCAACGGTGGACTGGTTGACATTTGTGGGACATGAGAGTTTGTGTAATTAAACTAATTTTCTACAATACAAGCAGTCTGTACTAAATGCATCATTTGTCTGTGGTCAAAATTTGCTCCTATGGCACTTATGACCCAACAACATCAAGACCCAAAATGGTTCAATCCAAGATACAAAAATCAAGAACACTTTATTTCACTGCTTTTGTGCATGCTTCAGTCAAATTAGAACAAGCAGTTAGCATGCTGGGTATGTCTGTGTCACCCACAGCACCACCCCAGTTCTACAAAAGAAAGATGACTTTTGTGTGAGCAAGATGTATGTGCTGGCATACAGGACGTCTGTATAAGTCTCCTCTGAAAGATCTGTGGGGAAGTCAGAATCAATGCTCCAAAAGAAAAAGTTCTCTCACACATTTTCTTGATTCACATTAAAATTGACTTCCTATAGCTTTTGATACTGTCTCTCATTACAAAAACAACCAGTTACCTTGCGTATAGCTTTTGATACTGTCTCTCATTACAAAAACAACCAGTTACCTTGCGCTGTTTCTGCCTGGCCCGTTTGGCAGCCCTTGAAGACTGTTGGTTGTCCCCTCGGACCCCTTCAACCCCCGTGCCATTGATGAACTTGAGCAGCTCATCCACATTCATGTGTACCGACTTGTCCTGAACAGTATGCTGGCTTCCATGACTGCCCCCACCTTGCTTGGCCTCATTCTGTATGACAATCAATAGGATCAATCACATGGCCTCATTCTGTATCACAATCAATAGGATCAACTACACATGGCCTCCTCCTGTATCACAGTCAATAGGATCAATACATGGCCTCCTCCTGTATCACAATCAATAGGATCAATACATGGCCTCCTCCTGTATCACAATCAATAGGATTAATCACATGGCCTCCTACTGTATCACAATCAATAGGATCAATCACATGGCCTCCTACTGTATCACAATCAATAGGATCAATCACACGTGGCCTCCTCCTGTGTCACAATCAATAGGATCAATCACACGTGGCCTCCTCCTGTGTCACAATCAATAGGATCAATCACACGTGGCCTCCTCCTGTGTCACAATCAATAGGATCAATCAAATGGCCTCCTACTGTATCACAATCAATAGGATCAATCACATGGCCTCCTCCTGTATCACAATCAATAGGATCAATACATGGCCTCCTCCTGTATCACAGTCAATAGGGTCAATACATGGCCTCCTCCTGTATCACAATCAATAGGATCAATCACACATGGCCTCCTCCTGTATCACAATCAATAGGATCAATCACACATGGCCTCCTCCTGTATCACAATCAATAGGATCAATCACACATGGCCTCCTCCTGTATCACAATCAATAGGATCAATCACACATGGCCTCCTTCTGTACAACTATCAATAGGATCAATCACACATGGCCTCCTTCTGTACAACTATCAATAGGATCAATCACACATGGCCTCCTTCTGTACAACTCATAGATCAATCACATGGCTCTTCGTACAATCACTAGGATCAATCACACATGGCCTCCTTCTGTACAACTATCACTAGGATCAATCACACATGGCCTCCTTCTGTACAACTATCAATAGGATCAACCACACATGGCCTCCTGTACAACTATCAATAGGATCAATCACACATGGCCTCCTGTACAACTATCAATAGGATCAATCACACATGGCCTCCTTCTGTACAACTATCAATAGGATCAATCACACATGGCCTCCTCTGTACAACTATCAACAGAAGCAATATAAGTTTGCCTTGTTCTGTACAACTATCAACAGAAGCAATATAACTTGGCCTTGTTCTGTACAACTACAGCAGAAGCAATATAACGTGGCCTTGTTCTGTACAACTATCAACAGGAGCAATATTACTTGTCCTTGTTCTGTACAACTATCAACAGGAGCAATATTACTTGTCCTTGTTCTGTACAACTATCAACAGGAGCAATATTACTTGTCCTTGTTCTGTACAACTATCAACAGGAGCAATATTACTTGTCCTTGTTCTGTATCAAAACCAACAGGAGCAATATTACTTGGCCTTGTTCTGTATCACAATCAACAGGAGCAATATTACTTGGCCTTGTTCTGTATCACAATCAACAGGAGCAATATTACTTGGCCTTGTTCTGTATCACAATCAACAGGAGCAATATTACTTGTCCTTGTTCTGTACAACTATCAACAGGAGCAATATTACTTGTCCTTGTTCTGTACAACTATCAACAGGAGCAATATTACTTGGCCTTGTTCTGTATCAAAACCAACAGGAGCAATATTACTTGGCCTTGTTCTGTATCAAAACCAACAGGAGCAATATTACTTGGCCTTGTTCTGTACAACTATCAACAGGAGCAATATTACTTGTCTTTGTTCTGTATCACAATCAACAGGAGCAATATTACTTGTCCTTGTTCTGTATCACAATCAACAGGAGCAATATTACTTGTCCTTGTTCTGTATCAAAACCAACAGGAGCAATATTACTTGGCCTTGTTCTGTATCAAAACCAACAGGAGCAATATTACTTGTCCTTGTTCTGTATCACAATCAACAGGAGCAATATTACTTGTCCTTGTTCTGTACAACTATCAACAGGAGCAATATTACTTGTCCTTGTTCTGTACAACTATCAACAGGAGCAATATAACTTGGCCTTGTTCTGTATCAAAACCAACAGGAGCAATATTACTTGGCCTTGTTCTGTATCACAATCAACAGGAGCAATATTACTTGGCCTTGTTCTGTATCAAAACCAACAGGAGCAATATTACTTGTCCTTGTTCTGTACAACTATCAACAGGGGCAATATTACTTGTCCTTGGTCTGTATCACAATCAACAGGAGCAATATTACTTGTCCTTGTTCTGTATCAAAACCAACAGGAGCAGTATTACTTGTCCTTGTTCTGTATCAAAACCAACAGGAGCAATATTACTTGTCCTTGTTCTGTACAACTATCAACAGGAGCAATATTACTTGTTCTTGTTCTGTATCAAAACCAACAGGAGCAATATTACTTGGCCTTGTTCTGTATCACAATCAATAGGATCAATCAACTGGTGGAAGAAAGTCCTGATGCTGCTTCTATGATGTACCTTTCATACTTTCTATCTGTAATCAACATAACTGGAACTAGCACTTTGTTAAGCTAGACGGCACAGGCATAACTAAAACATCTTACCTATCCCTCATCTTTCTTACCTATGCCCCAACTTTATTACAAGCCAAAACAAGTAACTTCACTTCTCTTACTATTTTAGACACAACCAGAATTATATGGGAGACATTATTAAATTAAAAAAGACAAGAAAAGAAGTAAAGAATATGATACTTCTATTTCTTTAAAATACAACAAAAACAAATTCCCAATAACTGTAGAAAGATCTGATGTGATAAATGCATGAAAGCCTCTAAAAAGAAAAAAGTGCAATGGAACCATGTGTGGTCTGTCAGTGAATGAAAAACAAAGAATGTGTGAGTGAGTGTGTGTGTGTGTGTGTGTGTGTGAGTGCATGTGCATGCATATGTGTGCAAGGAGAAAAACAGGAGGAATTTGTGCACAAGTGGAAATGCTTGAAAATGTGTGTGCACCAACCTACCCATCAAAGTTTTAATTGGACATGTTTGATTTTCATATTTTTAGAAACAAATTTCAACAAAGATATACAATAGCAATTTCATTAGCAGCTTCTCTAATACTGATAAAACAGAACAAAATATCAATCTTTCAAAATCAAACCTTTCACAGAACCAACAAAATCAATCATCAGGTTATTTTTACACTTTTTAAAATATTATTATTTCCTTTTCTATAAAGAGCATCGTTATAAAATGTTCACAGAATTTTTTTTTTTAATTTTAAAAACCTTTATGAGACAGAATCTGAATCTTACCCTCTGTTTGAGCCTTCTCCGCAATCTTTCTCTCATCTCCGCGTAATTCTTGCTAGTTTGGGCCACAGGGGGCTGCACAGACAAAAAGACATTGATTTCTACACCAAACAGATTTGTCAAAACAAATTTCATCACACATTTGCTGTTGAATATACTCTTTAAACATATTTTGAAAATAGATCAAATGGATGAAAAACACTTTTTTCTTTTCACAAACACTTTGAAACAAAACAAAAAAATTTTCAACCAACCTACTCTATTGTACAAAATGAAAAATTTCATTCAACTTCAGGAGGTAACACTCACATTTCCATGGCCAAAAAATTCGCAGTAGCAGCAATCACAGTATTTGCCCTCCTTCTGGTTGTTGGAGGTAGAGGTGGAGGAGGATTTCTCTGAGCAGCTATCATCGATGCTGTCACAGTTGTCGTCATGATGAGACTGACAGTCTGGGTCTGTACAGAGCGTGGAGGTGCCTACACTGACGTTGTTGATGGTAGTGGGAAGTGCTGAGGCAGACGAACATGTGCCACCGCCTGCATGTGTTTCTGGTTGGTTTTCCCCTCCACTGCCATGCATAGTCTAAAAACAAATACAGAAGATATCATGTAGGTGCAGAGTGTGTGCGAATGTGTGAGACACAGAGAGAGAAACAGAGAACACTAATCATTATTTAGACACATCTATCAATGCTGAGTGTGCGTATACGTAAACTATGACAGTGAGAGAGAAACTGAAACTATAATTGTGCATGTACACGCACACACACACACACACACACACACACACACACAAACACAGCATACATATATATAATTGGTATGATCTAAGCTTGAGTATCCAAGTAATTAGGGAGGGGGGGGAGGGGGGTCATTGGCAGATATGACAACTGATTGTTTGACCAGGGAGATGTCAATTTACAGTGTTACAGAAACTGACAAAATGAATAACCACAAATATCTATTCTCTTCATGATCGACTGTTTTGATCACAGAAAAAATATTTTTCAAACCTTTTTTTTTTTTTTTTTGGTCCTTCCCTCACTGTTTGAGCCATACATGCTGTCACCCCCACATAAGGCCTACACAAACAGGTCTAAACTATTGTTTACATCTGTTACTACCAGGCTGAAAGATGTCTGAAGATTATTACTGAATTCAACACACAGTCAAGTTCATTAATGTGACTACTGACATAATATTCCAACTATATAATCTTTTCTTCACCCTGTTTCATTCCAGAAAAAGTCGCATATCTTTATGTCGCTTCCACTGGTGAGTGCCATGAATCGATATGCTCTGTAACATGTAAGTCAAAACCTGATAAATGAAATGAGAAAATAGTCACTACATCCACTTGGGGATAAGAAAGTGTGTTCCCCTTCTTTACCTCTATCACAAAACACTTTTTTAAAAACTTATCAAGCATAAAGTACAAATCCAACAATTGTTTACCAAAATCATTTTAAGTTTCTTCTTAACCCTAGTAGCGCGGTTCCCGGAATATTCCGGTAAAGGCGGGTCTAGGCTGTGTGGCGGATCCCGGAATATTCCGGGATGACGTGGGTGATCATAGTTGAAAGCTTACTTTCGCTTTCAAAGGTCAGCCAATGAATGTTAAGGCCGTTGTAGGCCTGCAGAAAGGGGTGAAGGTCGTTTGACACACACAAGCAACGAAGAATCTGATTGGTTAAGAGTGTATTTTTAATTTTTTTCGGACCAGCTGAGATCGTCTTCAACAAAAATGGCGGCCAGTGTTTGCACTAGAATTTCTTCAAGCGTTTTTCGAGCTTTTTTACAAAATTGACAGCGAGGAGGAGTTTTAGAGGCTGGATTTGGTTGAAATAAACAATGAGAGAGATGATGAGGTAAGGATTGTGGAATATTTTTGAAAAACTTGGTAAAAATCGATCACGATCGGACTGAATCGAGCGGTGCTAGTTTTTGCTGGATGGACTTCTTCGCTACTCGGCGATTTCGACGTCACAGATTGTTTTACTTTATTTTGACGCAACGAGGCTTCGAAATAACTGTTGTTGAGTCAAATCGCTATGCTGCTGAATACTTTGCATCACATGAAATCAAGCGATCTTTGTATTTTCGTCATAGAAAGCCACCACTTCGCACATTCCGCCATGACGGTCACGATGGCGTCAATCCTTTCGCTGAACTTTTCCGAGTATTTGGTGACCGTTAAAGCGATACAAACTCCTTATTTTTTGAAAACTAATGTCAAGAAATAGTGTTCACCTAATCATGACATTTATGCACCCAAGAACTTTGCTTATCGTGTTAAAATCGATCCGGGGCCCTGACGATGAAACAGTGATCAGTAGTGCGCACACGATTTTTTTTTTTTTGATTTTTTTTACATAATCATAATCACTACACATTATTATAAAATTACACTCATTTAAAATCATATTATCTGTTCTTTCCAGTGATATATAGCTTAACACATTTAATTCAGTTTTATATATCAATATCAAGGGTTGTTTGAGCCCACCTTCCTCCAAAACAATGCTAGCCAATGTTAATTCAGCCAATAGAAGTGAGGCTTGTTGCTGCATATTCAGAGCTACTAGGGTTAAGAACAACACTTCACATTCATCAAGTATACTGTCATACTTCATATCTTCCAAATGATTCATCATATATTCCATTTCAGATGGTTTATGGACCATACTAGCATTCAAATTCTCGGGGCTTGATCACAAAATGCTTCATCTTTTTGAAACTGAAGTGGTAACATTTCTTCTAGTATCAGAATCCATCTTTTATAAATGCGTCCCCACGCTTTCTTATGACACAATCTAGCATGTAATTAAAACGACACCTTTATCTAAACCACACACACTTTTATCCAATTGATAACTGCAATACAATTGCACTCAAACTTGACTTTTCCCACACAGCATTCCAAACTCTTTCTCATCAGTAGTAATACTCCACCAGAATTTCTGCCTCACCTGGACAGCCTCTTTGACAAAGCATAACCCTCTGAATAATTAATAGGGACTACTGAAGTGAAACGATGAATTAAGAAGACATTTAGTAAATAAACAAAACCAAATTTAGTGACAGAATAAAACAACAAAAAGAAACAAAACATTTGTTGAATACATTTCTAACATTACAATTAAGGAAAGTCTACTGCTTTGGATGATTTATCTTCTCAAAAACATATCTTCTGTTCATCATAAATTTGAGAAAGTTTTTACTAAAGCACATACAGATTCAACAAGCAGTTACACAGTTTCTTTTTTTTTTTTAATGCAGTAAGAATAGAATGTGATCCTAAGTCTATAAGACGCATATCTTATCTTCATCTTACATCTTTAACAGGGTTATACATATTGTCAATCCAAATCACAAGAAAATAGTTTCATTCAGCCCTAAGGTCATCCTTATTCAGCCCTAAGGTCATCCTTGCTGAGTACCAGGCACTGAAAACAAGTATCTCCCTACCTGGGATTTTGTGAGTTTTACTTTCAACAGAGATTTCTCTGAAAAAACTACATCCAAACAAAATCCCAGTTTGGAAGACTGCTTTGGCCCCATTACCTGGTTCAAGTTGCTAAGACTAGAGATGACCGCTGAAAATTGGGTTTTGGGGTGGTACTGCTACTGCGACTACTGACGAATGCTCCACAAAATATTAGAAATTTTAGAGCTTTTGCAGAAATGAACAAGTTTAAAAACAATAAGAAAAGAATATTTTCTACTGATCACCTTCACTTCTCTTACATGCTGGGTATGACTGCAGGAATGAGAGGGCTGACTGGTGGCAGGGGGTTGTCGAGATTTGGGTGCTGTTTTTCCTGAAGTTGCCTGGACACCTGCAGGTAAGCTGACATTCAGATGGTTGTGACTGGAAGGTGGTGGGGGTGGTGGGCTAACACCCGTTTTACCTGCCGATCCCAAGCCCGAGTTTTGAGGAGATAAGGTGTATTTTTTGCATGGCTGCGCGTATGTACGTTGTTCTTTTCCTGGTGCCGGGGATGTTCCCACATTGCCTCCTATGGTAACAGGACGAGAGCTGGGAGGGGGGTTGAGAGGGAGTGGAAGACTACTAACTGAAGAGGCAGCAGCAGGAGAAAAGCTGACAGGTAGGGAAGACAGTGCTGCTGAGCGCAGCTTCAAGTTTAACTCCGGAACGCAAGAAGTATGTTGTGGCTGGGCTGAAGACGTTGAGGAGGGTGTCATTTCTTGAACAAATGGCTCTGTTGGGATCTGGAAGGCTGGAGGAATCCCTGTGGCAAAACCAGCCGTTGCAACTGCTTTAAAGGCGCTGCTTGTGGTGGTAGCCAAGCTAGAAGAACCTAACATTATGTGGGATGCGGCGACTGCATGAGGTGTTGATGCCATTGAAGGAGACAATGCTTCCAAGGAAAACGAAGCATCAGCTGTCATAGGTGCAGGAGGCAGGAGGTCCTGGCTAAGGGTGGTTGAAAATCGGTGCGGGGAAGAACCTAAGATCCTCGAAGAGTCATAAGGGGAATTGTCCCAGTCCCCATATGCACTCAGCAGATGGTCTTGAATTGTGTCTGGGTCTTCAATATCCAACTTGAAGGGCAGACGAGCACTGTGCAGGTTGTAGAGTTGAGGCTGAAGCAGAGAGTGATCCTGGTTGTGGGGCGAGTGGTTGACCATAGGGTGGGTGGCATGGTTGTGAGCAAGATGCAGGTGAGAATGGGTGGCAGCAGGGAGAGTACCGTGTATGTGAGGGTAAAGGTGAAGTCCAGCTGGCCGGGCAGGGAGGGGCAGACTTGTGGGTAGAGTAGTGGACACTGTCTGCCCCCGCTGTCCCAAACAGTTGTGACACTGGCACTCTTCTGGGACCACCTACAACATAGGAAACATACAAGCTTGGCTCAGTGGAGCTGCAATCAAGAGCTAGCCATACTCTGACATGCTATTTCTGTCATAGCATAAGCATTCAGACTGATAAAACCAGACTTACTGTAAGTCAATTTAAAGTATGTTTTTTATGCTTAAAATATTTACCCAAACAAATTTTTACATAGATATTTGTATCTTTGTGAGTTTTATTTGGAATTATGTAAGAGACAGCTAAAAGCCAGTTTTGACACACTTCCACACCTACCCTGACACGGTTAAGTTATCTAACAGCTAATCCAAAAACAAACAAAACCAAAAAAAAGAGATTGATTTTTACACACAATACAGTTTTCTCAACAATCAATTTGAAAAATACCATAATCACTAGGAAAATGAAACTTCTTTTGTGCCTGTATCTTTCCCTAAAAATTCAGTCATTACCAGTTTAGTTCACCGTCACTCATAATTCCATTTCTAATTTGTTAACAGTTAAAGACCTCTGGTCAACAGAAATGAATGGTCTAACAACCTGAGTAGTTTCCCTTCAAATGAATGCCACTTATACAAAAAAAAATTTTTAATCTTACCCTTCAACTGAATGCCTCTTCTTCTTCCTTTTTTGTCATGTTTCTCCCAGGGGACGGGATAGCTCAGTGGTCGGAGCACTCGCTTTCCCCTAGCCAAGTTAAGCAGCATCGAGAGTGGTTACCAGTTGGATGGGTGACCGTTTGCGCGCCTTGGCTTCAGTACAGTTCCCCCAGTTCACCCAGCTGTAAATGGGTACCTGCCCTCTTTAGGGTCAGGGAAGGTAAAGCAGCGAGGGAGAGGAGATGGGCGCCGCCCTCAATATGCTGGCCCTAGAGAAGTGAGGTCTCTGACACCTCGCACCCCTACGACCTTATAGGTTATGGGACTCCTTTACCTTTTACCTTTTTTCTCCCAGGGGAGGTTTGACATTGATGAGCCTTCTCCATCTCTCTCTGTTTTGAGCTTCCTCCTTATTTATGCCCCTTTCTCTAAGATCATATGCAATACAGGTAGCCCGGGTTTTGCTAGGTCTTCCCTTTGGTCTCTTTCCATCCACTATGAAGTTCATTGCTCTTTTTATGATGTGGTGGTCTGCTTTCCATTGAACGTGCCCAAACCAGCGCAGTCTACTGCTACTAGCTACAGACTTCAGATCATCAACTTTGCACATTCTCCATAGTTCTTCATTCGTGATCCTGTCTTCCCATTTGATCTTTGTCATGTAGCGTAGCATTCGGTTTTCACAGCTCTTCAACAAATGTTTGACGGTTTTTGTGAAAACCCACATCTCCAAGCCATACAGGAGAACAGGTCTAATGCAGGCCTTATACATCAGACAGCATCTCTCCAGTGGGATTTTCTGATTTCCGAGCAGACTTGCCAATTCTTTCCATTTCTTCCAAGCACTTGCAATCCTGGTTCTGACAGCTAACTCAGATTTTGCTTCACAGCTCATCATCTCTCCCAGGTAGCAGAATTCGTCTACCACTTCTATCTTCCCTTGTTCAAATTCTAGCTCCTGCTTTCCTGCATCGGTATTGTCTTCACCCTTCTTATTCTTATTGTCTTCACCCTTCTTAACTGAATGCCACTTATATGGAAAAAAAAATTTTAATCTTAAATGTGGCACAGCTTGACATAAGACATCATTTAATAAAGTCAGGACTGCCATAAAAATAGTTATGACAACTCCATAGAGTTTAAACCACAACTACTGAAAAACAGCAGAGGCCAAGGAAATGTAAGCCTAGTTAAGTAACTGCCTTTCTACCTCATTCTCCCCTCTCTCATCAACCATCTAAAACATTTTCATTTTGGCTTTTAGCCCCAGGAATATACGCAAAGGAAACTAACAAAACATACAGCAGAAGTCATTACAAAACTTTATCTCCTGTACCCATTCAGACTTTACCACATTAAGAAACAGGAGTTAAATCTACATTGAATCCAATCAAAAGCAAGTCTTCAGAGAAATGGCCATAAGACATCAATCACAAAGGACCTAGCACCCCTGCTGGATTACATGGCAGTTATGAAGTCCATACAACAATCCTTACAATGCCTACTGGAGTATGAACTATCTTTTATTTCCTCCAGACACATTGCCAAAACAGCTACCAGCACTACAGATTTCTGATACAGTCATCATGGGCAAAGAAATGAAAAAAGGAAATTGTAACTGTTAATCACAGAAAATCAGTTAATAAAGCCAAAGAACAGTTTACAGGACATTTAGGAGAAGAGAATACAGGGGGAAAGCATGCCCCCCCCCCTCCCCTCCCCAAATCTCAGTGAGCAGGGGTTAAGGGACAGCAGCCCCCTAAAGTAAACAATACTGCTATTTCTAAAACATTTCTTTTTCTGATAAACCATTTTTTTTATTACCTGAAAGGGGGGAAAAAACCATCATTCAACGATTTAAAATACTTTGAACACTATACAGAAATAAAATAAATGTGAAAAAAGTTAACAACTTTGATACAAATACATTATCACATCTATGAAAGCTTACCTCCACTCTTGGTTCTGTTTGGGCAGGAGACACACAATGATGACAGGGACAGGGAGGGGGGCCCATTGTAGAGTAGTCCTGAGCACTCAACTCCAACGTTCCCTCTGGCTGCTGCTGGTTTTGCTGCTGGCACATGGCACTCCACACTTTAATGTTTTTTGCTGAAGAAGGCCCCAACACAGAGGTTGTTGGTATTCCTAGCTTCGCAGAAGCCAGCATGGCAAAATCTTTTTGGTCTTCAGAATTACCATCATCGTCATCATCCTCATCATCTTCTTCTTCTTCATCTGCATCCCCTTCTTCATCATCATCATCATCGTCACCTTCATCATCTTCATCTTCCTGGTTATCATCATCATCATCATCATCTTCTTCATCATCATCATTGTCTTCATTGTCTGCATCATCATCTTTCTCATCACCTTCATCTGCTCTTGATGTTTTCTCCTCTGTTTCTGGACTGTCCCTGTACACATATGAATGAATCTGATTAATGAGAACAGTTGTACTACTACTACCACTTCTGATCAGAAATCAAATAATAACAAAACTTGCAAGTAAAGCTTGCTGGACAAAAAGTATTGCAGGTCACCTGATTCCCAAGATCCATGTCTACTGAAGCAGCTATTAGTTTCCTAATGATGTATTTCAGCTCTAGCAAAATGTATATTGTATTTCCCTGATCCTAGAGAGATAATCTTTCCCCAGGACTTTGCATTCCTAATGATGTATTTCAGCTCTAGCAAAATGTATATTGTATTTCCCTGATCCTAGGGAGATAATCTTTCCCCAGGACTTTGCATCTACATTATGCCAAATATTTGGAAAAATCTCTAGTCAAAACTGACTCTAAACCAGAACCATATCAAAGCTGACTAAACTTGCTGGGACAAAATGCTTGAGTTATTTTCCATCTTTATATCAACCTGTCATCAAGGGAATTCTAAAACAGAAGTATTCAAAACACCTTGCTCTACTGAACATGACCAGGACTCAAGAGCAAATTCTAAAATGTTGAAACTGCTCCAACAAGGTCTCATTCAGCAAGCCAGTGTTCAGATCACATCTATCTATCTCTCTCTCTCTCTCTCTCTCTCTCTCTCTCTCTCTCTCTCTCTCTCTGTGTGTGTGTGTGTTCCCTTACTGGGAAGGGTGCATAGTATCTGGTCTTCTGCGCTTGTGACTTTTCAGGTCTGCCAAATAGACTCAGTCAATGCATTCCAAATTCAGGGCAGCTCATTCTACTGTACAGGTTGCAAGCTGGGTATGTTTATGTTTCCATAACCCACCAAATCTTTAGCATGCATATTTGATCTTTGGCAAGCATATTTGATCTTTAGCATGCATATTTGATCTTTAGCATGCATATTTGATTTTTAGCATACATAAATACACAAGGGGAATCAGGGCACTGGCAGGTTTGCACTTGAATTTGACCTGGGAGATAGTAAATTTTAAAAAGTCCCCACCCTTAATTCAACAGACGCAGCTGAGATTCAAACCCAAGACTTCATGGACCTATAAGACTGAAGTCAAACAGTCTTAACCACTAGGCTATAATGTCTGTCATGATCACATGTAAAAATCCATGTGGATATTCTGTCTTCCTGATGGTGTTAAATGTACATGTTTGAACTCACGAAGCTTCCATAATAACCCCTTTGGGAAGTCCAGTAAATATAACTACAAGAAAAAAAAAATGTTCACACCATCTTTCTAGCAAGATACAGAGCACAAAAGGTAAAAGCTCATGGGGCCATATTTTAGCATACAATTCAATCCAAAGGGAAGAACAAAACAACCCCCCCAAAAAGGGGGGAAAGGGCTTATGCCATACCCTGGAGATGACTGACTGCAAGAGTTGAGGTGATTTGTGGCCATCTCCCGTGTAATGGGCACAGGGGAAGAAGACGCAGAAGACGAGGTGGTGGACGACATAGACGGTGGACTAACATCAATGATGTAGCGATTTGAGTCCGGAGGAAAATTGAAGGTGCGATGAGAACCATTGGTTTCCAACTGCTCTGGGTTGATAATACCACAGGTGATCATGTGGGTGATGGTGCACTCATCACATGGACACCTATAATCAAATCAGGTAACAATCAAGATAATCCAATTTGCCCATAAAGAGAATTCACATCAAGGATCAACATTAAACATTTTTTTTAATATATGAAGACCTGGAATGGCATTAAAGCACATATAATTCAAAAATATAAGCAGTTAAAAACCCAAAAGAATCCCATGTTAATTTTTTTTTAATGAGATTAAAAATAATAAAAACAAAAACAAGGCAGACAGACAAGAGACACACACACACACACATGAGAAAAAGGGAAGAGAGACAGAAACAGAGACAGAAACAGAGACAGACAGACAGACAGCAGTCAGACAGACAGATCCTGAATCAAGCTCTGGATAAGTTTCAAAAGAATCAAGAGTTGGTCTTATAAATCATGTGTGTATCAGTAATTTTTTTTTATTTATTTATACCAGGTCAGGTCAGAGACTCCCTCTGCTACTGGTAACCATGTAACCCAGTACCACCTGCCACATGTGGGGAGTAAACCCAACCAAAAAATCCGACCTGGAGAGGGATGGGCTCCGCCAGGTTTGATTTGCCCAAGATACACCCATGAAAAAGACAGCCAGAATCTCCATACCGGATCGGTCGTCACCCGGGTTACCAAGGACCGCGCCTTCTGTTGCTCATCAGGACAGATGTCGAAAGTATGCTACTGATGTAAAACGCAGCAAAATTCGTGCCAGAAACAACACCATCATTGGCACATGGAATGTACGGACACTAAGAGCTGCAGGCAAAGTGGAAGAACTGACACATGAGATGTCCAGATATCAATGGCACATCCTTGGGCTCTGCGAAGTCAGGTGGAAAAACATGGGAGAAACAACGACCCAGGAAGACCACAAATTATACTACAGTGGAAAACAGGATAAACATGAACACGGCGTGGGGTTTCTCGTTCACAAAGACACCGTAAACACCGTCATGAGCTGTCAGCCTGTGTCCAGCAGACTTATTACCATCCGCCTGAGAGCAACCCCCTTTAACATAACTATTAACAGGCATACGCCCCTACATCAGACTGCACAGATGAAGCCGTAGAAGAATTTTATGACCAGCTACAAGAGGTTCTGAATCAAACACCCAAGAAAGACATCCTCGTTGTGCAAGGTGACTGGAACGCCAAGGTAGGAGAAGATGCATGGAAAGACTGGGAGGGCGTTTGTGGGCCACATTGTAATAACCAATCAAATGAAAGAGGCTTGAGACTCCTGGAGTTTGCCAGTAACAACCACCTCCAGCTAAAGAATACACTTGGCCCACACAAGAAATCCAGAAAATGGACATGGCATAGCCCAAATGGAGAACACCACAACCAAATAGATTACATCATGGTGAAAAGACGGTTTCAGTCTAGCGTTAACATCGCACAGACACGAAGTTTTCCAGGAGCAGACATAGGGAGTGATCATGATCTTGTGATGATGACTTTCCGACTACGTCTAAAGAAAATCCACAAGCGGAACAACATCAGGATCAAATTTGACCTCGAGAAGCTGAAGGACCCAGAGGTATTAGAAATTTTTCAAGCAAGGATAGGTGGAAAGTTTGCAGCACTCACTGTGATAGACTCAGACATAGATACACTGACGAATAGTTTCAATACAGCAGTGACTGAAACAGCAAACGAGCTTCTTGGCAAACACCGACCAGTCAAAAAACCATGGGTCACACCTAACATCCTACAACTATGCGACAAGCGTAGAGAGTTGAAGAAAAAGAAAAATGAAACAAAAGAAAGAGCAGAACAATATAGGGCAGTCAACAAAAGAATCAGGAAGTCCATGACGGAGGCAAAAGAGAAATGGATCGGTGAACAGTGCCAAGACATTGAAGAGAACATCAAGAAAAACAATAGCAAGAAAGCATATCAGCTGGTGAAAGACCTGACTAGCACGAAACAGAGAAAAGGTTTAACAATCCAAGACAAAAATGGGAAGTGTCTCACTGACGACCAGGATATTCTGAACAGATGGACAGAATACTGCTCCGACCTGTATAACTATAGAACCGCAGGAGATCCAGAAGTCCTTAATGTACCCGAAAGCAAAGACACAGACAGTCACCCTATCCTCCGAGAAGAAGTGGAAACAGCAGTCAGATCGCTGAAAAAGGGGAAGTCAGCAGGGGCTGACAACATTCCAGCTGAGTTGGTCCAAGCTGGAGGGGAAGCCATGATCAGCGCCCTACTAAGAATCTGCAACAAGATCTGGCAGACAGGAAAATGGCCAACACCATGGACACAGTCACTCATCATCACCCTCCCCAAGAAAGGAAATCTACAACAATGCCATAATTACCGCACAATCAGCCTCATATGTCACCCAAGCAAGATCATGCTGCAGATAATATTGAATAGACTGAAGCCACAAGCAGAGACTATCATTGCTGAGGAACAAGCAGGTTTCAGAGCAGGGCGCAGCACAACAGAACAGATATTCAACCTCAGAATACTATGTGAGCGGTACCTTCAACATCAACAAGACCTTTACCACATATTTATCGATTTTAAGAAGGCATTTGACAGGGTGTGGCATGCAGCTTTGTGGGCAACCATGAATTTGTACAGCATCAATGCAAACCTGATCAGAGTCATCAAACAGCTGTACAGCGAGGCCACCAGTGCAGTGTACTACAACAACAACATTGGAGAATGGTTTCGAACAACAGTTGGAGTAAGGCAGGGCTGTCTACTCTCACCCACTCTTTTCAACATCTTCCTTGAGAGAATCATGGCTGATGCACTGGAACATCATGAAGGATCAGTCAGCATTGGTGGCAGAACGATCACAAACCTCCGCTTCGCAGATGACATTGATGGAATAGCAGGATCAGAAAAAGAGCTTGCCAGCCTAACAGAACACTTGAATAAGGCCTCCAAAACATACGGCATGGAGATCAGTGCAGAGAAGACCAAACTGATGACTAATAACACCAACGGCATTAGCACCGATATCAGGGTTAATGACCAGAAGCTGGAAACAGTTCAAAGCTTCAAGTACCTGGGAGCCATTGCATCAGACCAGGGATCCAAGCCAGAAGTAGTATGCAGGACTGCACAGACAATAACAGCTTTGTCAAAACTAAACACCATCTGGAGAGATAAGAATATCTCACTTATCTCCAAGATCAGACTAATGCGCTCCCTTGTCATATCCATATTTCTGTATGCCTGTGAATCATGGACCCTGACTGCAGATTTGGAGAGAAGAGTACAGGCAGTGGAGATGAGATGCTTTCGGAGACTCCTTGGCATCTCCTACAAAGACCACATAAGCAACGAAAGCGTGCATAACAGAATTCAGCAAACCATTGGACCCTATGAGAACCTTCTAACGATCGTGAAAAAGCGTAAACTTAAATGGTATGGGCATGTCACAAGATCCCAAGGAATTACAAAGACAGTTTTGCAAGGCACTGTCCAAGGAGGAAGAAGAAGAGGCAGACCAAGGAAGAGCTGGGAGGATAACATCAGCGAATGGACAGGCCTAGAACTCAACAAAACCCTGAGAAAGGCAGAACAGAGAGAGGAATGGAGGGAACTGGTTGTTGAGTCTTTGAGGGTGCCCCCACGGTCGTCAGACTACGGGACAGATAGATAGATACCAAGGATAATGGAATAAGCACTCATGTGCTTTTTTTAACACCCAATCCCTGTGTGTATGCAGTTTTGTAAATTCTGTCATCTGTTCCCACAAGTTTTGTCATCTGTTCCAACAACAGATGAGATGAAACTCGTATAAAGAGTTTAATGTATACAACTCTCTCTCTCTCTCTCCTCATTACACATGAAAGAACCCATTCCTACCTTTTCCTGCTGCACCTGGGGCAGTGCGACTCCTCAGCAGGTGGCTTCTGGCCAGTCAGCATGTTTCTCATCGTTTCTGTAAACTGGGCTTCCATACTGGAAAAAAATCTCTGCTACATGAGCATAACAAGCGGCGTATAAAACTAGTTACTATCTCTTACTTTCTGACAGGACAAAAACTTTCTTTGAAAAAAACCTACCCTACAAACGAAAACACCAGCATGTATAAGCACTTTTTCCTTTGAAGTATAGAAGGAAAAAATGAACCATGACAGTATACCATTATAATATAATAAACGAGCAGAAAAAACATTTCACACAAAAAATTCTGAAGCAAACAGAAAATGCAAGAAACAAAAGTAAACAAAGAAAGAATAACTTTTATCCATGGCCATGGCTGACAACAAACAAGACAGTTTGCTTTTTAATGGTAAGGATTACTGAAACTCTTCATTATAATGATAATAATAATAATGAAGAGCTGCTTATCAAACTTAATAATAACAAAGAACTGGTAAAGTATGTAAACCAACATCTATGGAATATTGTAACATATGAGCGCTTTGATTTGTTGCTTTACAAGATTCAGCGCTATATAAATTCCATACATTATTATTATTATTATAATAAACTTCAATCATTACATATTTAATAACACAATATAATTTTTAATAATGAAATATTTACTGTTCAAACTGAAGTGTTACTCAACTGGTTAAATTTTCCAGCGAAAATAAAAAAGTGTTTTTTGTTCAGCCAGAATTAAGACAAATCACCCCACAACAGGTTAATCCCACTGTACAGTATTTCTTTCAATCTTTGTATCTCACAATCCGATGACCTTCCATGACATATTTTAACCTAAAACAACTCCAATTCCTCCTACCTGTGAGGCATAGAGGCTTTGGGATTGTTCTTGAGAACCTGTTGTTCTAGAATTTTCCGTTGAGCCTTGAAGAATTCCCAGTCCTCTTTCAGCCACTTTTGTTTGACTTTCAGTGCGGTCTGTTTAAACCAACAGAAAACTCTGAATGATCAGTGTTACTAAAAAAAAAAAAAAAGGTAAAGGTGTCCCAAAACCTGTAAGGTCATAGGGGAGCGAGGCGTCCGAGACCTCACTTCTCTAGGGCCAGCATATTGAGGGCGGTGCCCATCTCCTCTCCCTCGCTGTTTTACCTTCCCTGACCCTAAAGAGGACAGGTACCCATTTACAGCTGGGGGAACTGTACTGAAGCCAAGGCGCGCAAACGGTCACCCATCCAACTGGTAACCACACTCGACGCTGCTTAACTTGGCTGGGGGAAAGCGAGTGCTCCGATCACTGAGCTATCCCGTCCCCGATCAGTGTTATAGGTAGATATAAAGGCAACCACTATCTCTTGAAAGCACACACTCCTTTTCTTGTCATTCTAAAAAACAGAAAAAAAATCATATTTTAAAAACAACTCAACTCTCTACCATATAGTGACAATGAATTTGGCAGTAAAAGAAACAAATGACATGATTTCAGTTAAGATTAGAAAGAGGTTTATCCCCCAAGTCGGAATGCGGCTCCCTTATGGGCAAAACTGGTCATATATGCGAAATCTCACTATTGGTGAACCTCAGAGATCTAGCCGAGGAACGAGAAAGAAAAAAAGGTCTTAAACCTGCAGGTCTACAAGGGCATGCATATGCAAATGTGTGTGTGTGCGTGTGTGCGTGCGTGTGCTTGTATGGTTGGGTCTATATGTGCACATGCATTTCTACTGTAAGAAATGGCTAGTGAACTCTATATAAAAGCTTGAAGCCACCCTTAAGCTCCTTTCACAAAATGTTACACAGTGAAATACATGGTAAAATATTTTTTATTTGCTGACTTTTGTTTCACGCAGAAACTGTTGATTCTCTAGGTAAAGGTGTAGGACTTCTTGTTTTCTTTTCGGGGATTGAGATGGGAGGTTTGTTTTGTTTTGTTTTGTCAGTTTTAAGCATACAGTGATTATCACAACACCCTAGTACTTTACCACAGAAAAAATATATCTGAAGAACATAAATTCATACATACTAAACGTTCTTATTTAGCACAAAAATATTTTCACAACACCACACATCAAAAGACAGTTGTACCCACCTGCTCCTCATTGTATCGATCAATGAGCTGCTGACAGTCGTGCCACAGAACCAGTATTACAGACATCTCATTGCGAAAACTCACAAAGCTTTTCATCAGGCTGGGATAGGTGTCTTCTGTGTACGAGTCTTTGTCCAGGGCTCCAAGCCTGACCAATTCAAATATATTTCTTTAACATTGGGATTTTTTTTCTCTAAACAAGCAAAGGAAGCAGACAAAGCACACTTTTATCTTAGAGAGAGAGGATTTTAACTCTTAGTCTTATACAGCGAACTGAACTATCAACTTGTGCATTCAAGAATATGGCCGAAATGAGCTGAAATGGGTAGGTATGTTTGAAATGTCTCTAATTATGATGTAACCCCTAGTAAAAATATAAAACACAATTGTATGAGTGATGTTTGCATGTATTCTGGATAAAAACACAGCGACACTAAAACATACAAAACATGTAAAACACGCTTTATATATCCAAAAAAAAATTTTTTTTTAAGTTTAACTTGATGCCACATTGTAAATAGCACAACACTTGATGAACACTGACAAAAATCACTTACCACAAACATCACTGGCCAAGCCACACGCACACAAATTCCAATTTTGGGTGAGGTTTTTGGTAAAGAATAGAAGTTTACAATCCACAACTAAAATGATCTATTTAAAGCTTTTTTTTAATCAAGACATTTCAGTCCTGTTGGCCGTGTCTGGAATGACCTTATTGCTCTAAAGTAATGGGTATGAAATTTTGAAACTCCTGCTAAAATTCCAGACAGTAGTGTATTCAGGTGACCCGTTACATCACTGGCTAGTTTCTCCAAGTCCTAACATTTATCCTTCCCAATTTTAAATTAAATACCATATAGATTCAACAGAGCTGACGTAGGTATCAAACACAGGTTTGGTCATGTTGAAGAAGTGGGTCATAAGAAAAAGTTTTAAAAAACATGCCTGAACTGATGCAAAAAGGATTTCGCTGCCTGCAGCCATTAGACATTCTCCTGAAGCGTTTTGTGTACATGCGTGGCAAGAGAAAGACTTGTCAACTAAACTCAGCTTCTAAGAGTAGCAAACGACATTACTGCACTTCGTTGTGTTTGTGTATTTCAGCCCATCGCACTTTATCATGTGCTATAAATTTTAAAGTTAAGATACATTCCTTATATTTCTTTCTTCAGACACAACAGACAAACAAGATATCCTTTTATCCTTTGCTTGAAACCTTAGTTTTGATTGTAGTGCTAATACAATGACCCAGCAGATCTACAAATATCAATGCAATTTTTCTTTCCAATCCACAAAACTGTGGCCCAAAGATGAAGATAACATCTCACCTGAGCTGCTCACACACTGTTTCCAGACAGCCCTGGACAGCTGGTTCAGAATACACAATGGTATGGTAGAGGTGTTTGTTGTGTAGTTCCCATGTCAAATTGAACCGTCGCACATGATCTTTCTGGAAAATAAAAGCAAAGAGTTGAGAATCACAATGATTTATTTACTTTATTACTTTATTTTATTTATTTACTTTACTTGCAAGTTCATATAAAAAAAAACCCACCACATTAGAGTACTTTGGGGGGGGGGGGGGGGGGGTTCAAGTGTAGAAGAACTAAAATCATTATAATGATGTTTGTGGAAAACTGCAATCTAATGGTGACAGCCAATGTATCAGTTTCAACCTAAATTTAAATACAAAAGGAACATGCTATCATTTGATTTAATTAAGCACGGTTGATCCTAAATGCCTAAAGATGTTTCTTTTTGAGCCCTAAGAATAAAATTCAAGACTAATGAAGCAGAAGTGAAGAAAGATTATCGAGTACTAAAACCTTGGACCCAAGAAAATTCACTGTATTTTTCACATTAGCAGGACAAAGGCGGATAACAAAGAATCAACCAATGTTGCAAGCCAAAGCCAAATTATGAACTTTAACAACTCATTCTTATCAGTGGTGAAATAAGTAATTAAAATAATTAATAAATAAATAAGAGTAAAAATAAATAACTAAAAAAACAACAAAATCAAGAATAAAATGTCAAATCCTCAAAAACATATGTCAAACATAAAAACATCTCACAAGATGTGCAGAAGCAAGCTGATGAATGGTAACATATTCCTGAACCATATCTCTTGATATGAAACATCAATACCCTTCCACTCCATTCAATAGATGGTTTTCAGTGAACCGACACACACTACAAAACTGTAGCAGTAAGACAACCATATCTGCCATTCTGTCAGCATCAAGGATTTCAGGATTAGTAATATGATTCAATTTCATACAGAAAACAGTTCTCTTCAAGGACTGCCAGTCAAGCTCTAGTTTCTTTTTGTGAACAAAGCTGCTGGCCCCTGACCCTTCATTTTGATAATCAAAAAAACCCCTCAATTTGCGGTAATAACTGATCTGAGGACTGCCTGCCAAAACCCAGTCAGAAAAATTCCTGCTCCACATAGCACCTGAAGACAACATACTATCCAAGAAAACTGCAAAGTTTAGAACATGGAAGTACACACACACACAGAGACTGACAGACAAAGATGATAACATGCTCACTTTACTTGCAAGTTCATATATAAAAAAAAACACCACATTAGAGTACTTTGGAGGGGTTCAAGTGTAGAAGAACTAAAGTGAAAACATGTATTAAGGGGGGAAATAATCAATAAAAGAACACAACATGAACTAACATTAAATCATCCCCTTTTTATGTGGTTTGGAGCTTATGATTTAAATGTTTGTTTGCTTGCCTGTTTGGAGTTCAGTTTTTTTTGTTTTTTATTAGAACGAGATACATTTTTTACAATGTATGCCTCTTCCCCTTTCAACTTAAAGCAGGTTCACTTTTTTCTGAAAAGGGACAGGGTGGGGGTGGGGGATATGTATGTTTCCCTACTAAATGTGGATCGGCAGTCTAGAGGTATTGTTCCTGCCGTGAAAGCAAAAAGGATGGATTGAATCCCCAGTTGTGCCCCCCCTTCCCCCCCCACCCCCCCCAACCAACTGATGGGAGTCTTTCTGAAGATTTTCATCTGGTACAGCCTCCTGGTGATATGCAGTGTTTTTGCATGATGCTTTAAGTGCTGTTCTGTAATTAGTGCTTCCTCCTTTAGTAAAGGCATTGTTCTTTCCATGTGTGATACACAACCTATAGTCTACCGCAGGCCATGATTACTGTTCTCAAGCCAAGGCTACTTGTCTAGCCAGATCTACCAGCTCCGAACCTGCTGGGACGCATGGTCTGCTATCTCCTTGACGTTCTCTGTCCCGATCACATCATTTGTTTCTGGGGTACAAGGCCTCTTGGAAGATGACGCAAGCAAAGAGGAAAACAGAGCAGAATGAGCTGGCTTTAGTAAGATGGCTTGTAGGCACGAATCAGAAAATCTGGCCATCCCTGGGGTAGCCTACCAATGTAATGACCACAGCAGGAACTGACAAGGACGAACTACAGTTTCTGAGATCGGTCAAAAGTGAGGCACTTATCTATTTATTTATTTATTAGCCGATCAGGCAAATCAACAGAGAACTTCGGTGGAAGCAGCACTTAATATTAGAGATTATACAAACGGCAGTTGCGATGGCACACTGTTTGTTCAAAAACGGGCTGTCTCAGATTTTTTTGGTGTCTGTTAGGGCGCACTGCCCACATTGTTTTGCTGCAATTTTGACAAAAATGCGAGAATTCCGCAAGGGCATACTCTAGAATCAACACTGATATACATGACGGGAAGAAAGGCACTGGCAGGACTGCACTTGAAGTTGACCTGCAAGATCATAAAAATCCCCACCCTTCATTCATCAGACACCTCCAAGATTCAAACCCACGACTTCACTGACCCATACAACCACTCGGCTACAGGGGGTGTACCAAGTCATTTGAAGTCACAATCTCCATAATGGAGTGAGGCAGCAGAAACTTAGCGACATGCAGTGCACCTTTCTTTGTCACATGACACTTTGTCGGACTGTTAGTTTTGTGTTGTTACATTTACAAAACAAAAACCAAAAAACCTGATCCAGGCCCAAGAGATACAGAGACATGCTGTGTTTGTCAGGTAATTTGATCAATAGTCTGAACATCTCATCTGTAAGTGGATGAAGAAGCTTGACTGTGATCCCAGACAAACCCATGACCTTTCAGCAACTTGAGGTGCTGACTACTGCACCATAGTGGGGTAGCCTACCAACACAATGACCGCCCAGAAACTGACAAGGATGAATTACAGTTTCTGTGATTGGTGAAAAGTGAGGCACTTAGCCAATCAGAAACATCAAAAGAGAACTTCCGCAGAAGTAGCCCTTAACTCTCCTACTACCGTTGGCGGGTTGACCCGCCCTCTTACTACTTGATCCGCGAAGCCGCGGGCGGGTGTGCCCACCGGATACCTGGGGACACCCCATGTCTCCCTTTGCGCTATTTATATACCATGGTCTCACACCCCTTATCGCTTTAGACATGCGCAGTGAGCTCCCAGATAGTGTAGCTGCCGCCATTTGCAATTTTCGCTTCAGTTGATCGATTTTTGTGCCGATTTTTTCGATTTTACGGCAATGTCATCGAGTAACGATTTTTGGAGGGAGCTGCATCAATATGGTGACTGCTTCAACGAACTTTTTGGAGGATTTTCTTTGAAAATAATGGCAGAATCTGAACTTATGTGGACTGAAATGGACTTAGAAGCTGCACAGAGGATTCAAGAGTTGCAGAGTGGAATCGATGTGCTGTGTTTATTGGCGATTCAAGTGATGAAGATGACTATGACAGTGGTGTAAACAACGATCCTGCCGAGGGGGGCATATGACTGTGACTGGCTTAAAATGAAAGAATTTTGTGAAAATTGTGGCTCCAGAAACTTGCAAAATGATGCTAGTGACTCGTGGGTAGTATGATGGGGGTTTTTTCTCAGTTTTTCACTGATGAAGTGCAAAATAAAATTGGAACAAACCGTGACCTGATTTCAATGGCTGTTTATTCGTCAGCCTGTATGCTTGTTTGTGAGTGTGAATGCATGTTATTCTAATATTATCTGAACATTATTACTTATTTGCATGTTTGATTTTATTTTACTTCATCTTCACAATTCTTTACCTCTTGAAATAGTCATATTTTAAAAAATTATTGCATAACCACCGTAGCCAACAACAACCCCAACATCATCACCATCAGCATTCCACAACAACAAGTTACACAAGAGTCAAACGAAGAAATATTGGATTTTTATTCACAACTTAACAAGTACAAAAAGTTTCATGTAGATCTGTCTTTAATTCGATTTTTTATTATTTTTTAAAGTCAGTAGGTGTGAAACTGAAAGACACTGCAGAAAATACTTGGTATACAGTGGTAAGTAAGAGAAACGGAACGTGGTAGTAGAAGAGTTAATTTGAGAGATTATACAAATGGCAGTTGCAATGGCGCACTGTTTGTTAAAAAACACATTGTCCAGGATTTTTTTGCGTCGTTTGGCAGCAATTTTGCCAAAAATCCCACAAGGGCGCACCCTAGAATCAACACTGAGAAGGGTAGAATGCAGCCCTCTCAAGTAGTTTTAAAAGCACTGTAAACACTTCCATAGCAACATCATTACATCATCCTCATCACATTAATCATCATGCATTTAAAAGTAAATGTCTGACTCAGATACCCCAGTTGATCTGGTTCAATGCTGACCTCAGTTTTAGTTTCCTCTTACATTTCTGTGCCTGTAAAGCCTTTGAGATTGGAGATTCATAGGAGATGATCATTGTAAGGATGCTGAGGTAGTCACCACACAGATGGGTGTCTCACTCAGTCTGGCTCTGCAATCGAGGGTTTTTTTGTGGGGTGTTTTGTTTTGTTTTTTTAGGGGGGGGGGAATGGCAGCAACAAAAATAAAACAAAAACAAACAAAAAATGAACAACTAAAAACAAATGCAAAAACAGCTCATGCTTCACACAATGACCAATGAAAAAGCTACAGCAAAACCCCACACCCAGTGTAGTTTACTACTCAATGCTTTTCATCACCAGTAATGTAATCCTATTTTAAGTGCTCACACTCATTTACATTTAAGTTTACTCGAGTACAAAGCACAGTCTACATAACCTATTTAGAAACAGTGAATGTTTTAAATGGATTTAAATCAAAATCATAATATGCAACACCACTGCAAACACAAAACACTGAACCTTTGT
Source organism: Rapana venosa (assembly GCA_028751875.1). NCBI lineage: Eukaryota > Metazoa > Mollusca > Gastropoda > Neogastropoda > Muricidae > Rapana > Rapana venosa. The sequence goes on from CM054136.1 coordinate 38,642,230, forward strand.
AGAAACAAAACTAAACACAAAAACCCAGCCCCATTGGGATGCCAGGGGCCTGTCAGTATAAATAGCATCTTCACCTTCGGGAAATTCTGTGCTACAAATTCCCTCTTTTCTATCCCTTTGTTTCTGCCTTTGTTCTTTTTCTTGTCACCTCCTTCTTGTCTCTTTTCTGCCTTTTTTCCAGAAAGACTTATACAATAACAATTCTCTCCCATGCCAAAGTTGGATGCACTGGGCCTGATTTGTCAGGCACTTAACAGCAGCGCAATGCATATTTGCTCATGTGACAGACAACAGTAGTTGCTGTCTGAGCATTCGACGAAGGAGAAAAAAAAAACGCCTTCTCACTTTTCAAACACACCAACCCTATTCCATTCTTGAATCTAAAGAAGCACAGACAATACATCATACCTTGTGCATTTTTTTTTTAAAAACACACAACCCATGAAGAGCAGCAGCACAGACTAATAACAAAAGCTATCCATCAAACACATCTATCATCAATCACATCTATCGATCACAAATAGGACAAACAAACCAACAACAAAACCATATTAAATACAGAAGACACTTCTTACCATCGTGGATAGGTTCTCTGAGACAATGCGAGCAACATCACTCAAGCTGTTGTACCCCTCTAACAGCACAGTCATGATTACTTGGGCCTGAGGAGGTGTGTTGTAACCAGAAGTGATCTTCCTCTTCAAGTTCACTTTCTTCTCAATGACAAATTCTCTGACTTGTGATTCCAACCGCTGGAAGAGTTGATGAGGATCCCGACTGCACAATCTGAAACACACATTATCACATCAGCTCAATGACAACTTCAAATACTAAAGGGAAAAAACAAATGCCTTCCTTGAAAATCGAAAGTTTCATACACACATTTGAACACAATTCATGAAGTGATGAACCAACTCTTGACATTTCAGTCAGCATTCTGCATCAATCGAAGTGTTTTATTTAAGACAGTGTTAATTCATTGAGAACTACTTGACAGTGTGTGTAGGGTTTTTTTGGGTGAGGGTGATTTGGGTCTTTCCTTTTCTTTCATGTCAGGAATGTGTGAATACATACATTTTCTTAGCACTCCACCATCATGGTGCCCAAACAGAAACAATAAGGACATTTCTGACTGACATTTAACTCGCTGGCGTTGTGTCCCAGCTCAAACTACGACACTTATTACACCTAAAAACGCTGTGTCGTAGATATTCATACAGTTTTGTTTTTTTTTAATTTCAGCTGTGTTCAATCTAAAGAAAACTATACATACTGTAAGTGGAATCAGTCTGCTTCCAAATTAATTCCTTACCTTTAACTGACAAATGCTCTGAGTGTATACTTTTGGGCTTTTTTTTTTTTAACATCACCATGATTCGACGATTTTAAGGACCAAAAAAGTGACAAATACCATATTCACGCTGAAAGGGGCAGCATTGGCAAATTTTACATCAAAGTTATTTCCCAAGCCTGGGAAAACATCAAGGTGTGTGAAATGTATGTGATTCTTTCTTCTTGATTAGCTGATGGATACAAGTTTTATTTTTGCTTTTTGGCATTTATTGACTTACTTTAAGTCAAAACACAAAATATTCAGATATCTATCTTTGTCAATCCTAGAAGTACTTACAATAAACCTTACCTTGGTATGTTTGATTTTGTCAATCGGAGAGTGATATATATATATATATATAAAAATTTTATATGGCCAAAATAGCGCATCACAGTGATGACACTACTCAGAGATTTGGCAATTGGAAACAGAGATTAGAACGCAGAGGAATAAAGGTAAATGTTGACAAGACCAAAGCAATGACAGATGGAAAAGATCGCAGAACACATAGAGCAAGGCAAATACCCGTGTGGTGTCTGCCACAAAGGTGTAGGGAACAATTCGATCAAATGCTCCAAATGTCACAAAAGATGCTCAAAGCTCAAAAGTCTGAAGGAGGACAGAGTATTTGTCTGCCCCAGTTGTATGAATAAGAAGGGTGAAGACCGATGCAGGAAAGGAGGAGCTAGAATTTGAACAAGGGAAGATAGAAGTGGTAGACGAATTCTGCTACCTGGGAGAGATGATGAGCTGCGAAGCAAAATCTGAGTTAGCTGTCAGAACCAGGAGTGTGAGTGCTTGGAAGAAATGGAAAGAATTGGCAAGTCTGCTCGGAAATCAGAAAATCCCACTGGAGAGACGCTGTCTGATATATAAGGTCTGCATCAGACCTGTTCTCCTGTATGGTTCGGAGACGTGGGTTTTCACAAAAACCGTCAAACGTTTGTTGAAGAGCTGTGAAAACCAAATGCTACGCTACATGACAAAGATCAAATGGGAAGACAGGATCACAAATGAAGAACTATGGAGAATGTGCAAAGTTGATGATCTGAAGTCTGTAGCTAGTACCAATAGACTGCGCTGGTTTGGGCACATTCAACGGAAAGCAGACCACCACATCATAAAAAGAGCAATGAACTTCATAGTGGATGGAAAGAGACCAAAGGGAAGACCTAGCAAAACCCGGGCTGCCTGTATTGCAGATGATCTTAGAGAAAGGGGCATAAATAAGGAGGAAGCTCAAAACAGAGAGAGATGGAGAAGGTTCATCAATGTCAAACCTCCCCTCGGAGAAACATAACAAAAAAGGAAGAAGAAGAAAATAGCGCATCACAGTATTGCCAAGATGTCAATTAGACTGCAACTCCATTAAGATTACTACAGAACTGAATATTCAACAACAACAGACACAGCAACCACAGATATTTTCTCCTGCAAGTTATCATACTGATACTGCTACATATATGACACAAGAAAAAAAAAACTTACTTGTCAACTTGGTTGCGAAATGTTACAGCCTCTTCTTCACTCAGACCCGAGATCTCCTTGGAATACAAGCGTCTGACAGTAGTACGTAACTGAGTCCATAATGCTTGCAAAGCTTTTGTGTCCTGTTCAAACTCTTGGGTAATCTGTCGCCTCTCCATGCACGATTCACAGTTACAAACTGAGCCATTGGCCAAGATAGGCTCCCCACTACTTGAGAACATGCTGAAGTCACTCAGCATCCCCAAAGAGGAAGAATCCAAAGAAATCTCCTGCAATGATATGTAACATGCTATAAAATACAGCGAGGGGAAAAGATTGTATTTGTGTGTGCATGCGTGTGTGTGCGTGCGTGCGTACCTGTGTGGAAAAGAGAGAAAGAGAGAATGCGAATGGTTTATTCAAAAGGCCTTGGCCACATTTGAAGGGGGAAAACACAAAGCACACACTATCATACAAGTATAATTCACATAAACAATCAATTCACAAAACATTATCAACACATGATAATTTTTCAAGAATTAATAAGGGTGTCCCGCAGTCTAAATGCTTTATATAGAAAAAGAGCTAACTGTTTTGTAGTAACTTCATTTCCAGATGTAATGAGCATGATTAGCCTATGGAGAAATGGTTGACGTAAAAACTTTCGAGGTATAAACTGCTCTCTTAATTCCGTAAGTTGTGAACAAGTGAATAGAAAATGTATTTCGTCTTCAACAGAACTATCAAAAAGAGAGAGAAGGAGAGAGAGAGAGTGTGTGTGTGAGAGAGAGAGAGAAAACACTGAACACTGAAAGTAATTTATTGCCAGTAACAATACAGTCTTTTTGGCAAGAAGCACAATATAAACACAATATAAGCAATGTTTTTTGCAACAAGGAAATAATCAAAACCGAAAGAGAAAAAGGAATCTCCAATTATCACATTCAACTGAAATCATTGTTATTCCAAGCTTGCGTGTGTGCATGCACACACACACACACACACACACACACCAGTGTCATATTCCCTGCTTTGATTTTTAAAGAGAGAGAGACACAGAGAGAGAGAACTCTGAACAGATTTAATGTATATTGGCCTTTGGCCACAATACATACAGTGAGCAACGCAAAAAGGCAAGTGAAGGAAACGAGATGCAAAAAGAGATTGGAGAGAGAGAGAAAAAGAGAGAGAAAGAGAGAGAGAGAGAGAGAGAGAGAGAGAGAGAAGAGAGAGAGAGAGAGAGAGAGAGAGAGAGAGAGAAAGACTGTGTGAGAGAGAGAGAGAGAGAGAGAGAGAGAGAGAGAGAGAGAGAGAGAGAGAGAGAGAGAGAAAGAGAGAGAGTGTGTGTGTGAGAGAGAGAGAGAAAACACTGAACACTGAAAGTAATTTATTGCCAGTAACAATACAGTCTTTTTGGCAAGAAGCACAATATAAACACAATATAAGCAATGTTTTTTGCAACAAGGAAATAATCAAAACTGAAAGAGAAAAAGGAATCTCCAATTATCACATTCAACTGAAATCATTGTTATTCCAAGCTTGCGTGTGTGCATGCACACACACACACACACCAGTGTCATATTCCCTGCTTTGATTTTTAAAGAGAGAGAGACACAGAGAGAGAGAACTCTGAACAGATTTAATGTATATTGGCCTTTGGCCACACTACATACAGTGAGCAACGCAAAAAGGCAAGTGAAGGAAACGAGATGCAAAAAGAGATTGGAGAGAGAGAGAAAAAGAGAGAGAAAGAGAGAGAGAGAGTGACTGTGTGTGAGAGAGAGAGAGAGAAGAGAGAGAGAGAGAGAGAGAGAGAGAGAGAGAGAGAGAGAGAGAGAGAGAAAGAGAGAGAGAGAATGAGAGTGAGAGAGAGATGATCTGAGTACATGTGCATGCAATGAAATAAAACGCCCACAACTTATTCACAACATGACATAAATAAAAATCAACACCTCAAATAAAGCCTCCTGTCATCCTGTAAAACAACGTTAAAAAATCTACTACCCGAGTTATTTCAACTCCAAATCATACCTACAAATTCAAGACTAAAAAGTAACACCAAACAATATTAGTATAGGGGAGGGGTGGAAATTGTTAATGGCTGGGAAATAGTTTAATTCTTTTTTTTTTTTAAATAAATAAATAAATAAACCTGCAAAAAGCATTCCAACAGACAACAATAAGCAACTCTGTTGCATTAGCTGCACCTTTCCTTATAAATATAATAAATCAGAGAGGAAAAATCACATGAATCAACATAAAGTCAAGTATGTTACCATATTACTGTTTGCTTGTGTAACTGACTTCCCTGACCCTCCTCATGTAACTCTTTATGTCAAGAATGGATGCTTCTAAACTATAAAATTTGCTATCTGTCATGATTATAAACTATACAATTTGGCATTTGTCATGATTTTTTATGTCAAACTTTTCCTTAGATCCTAATGAACATATATTATCGATCAAACTGTACACCATCTTGAAAAGATTATTACCTGTGTAACTCGAGGACCAATCAGTTATATTTTTTAACAATTCAGGGCTAATCAGATGCTATGGCTCACACTTATGCCTTTAGTAAACAAGTCACTGATTGCGCAATAAGGTTACTTACATGAAACTTTTTTAAAAATAAAACCAATAAATGTTTTACTTGTTAGTTACTATCAACATTTGAGGTATGTTTATTTCACGTAAGTGCTATGTAACACTCTCAGCAACACATAAACCACAAAAAACCTCAATACTGGTGCACTGCTAATTTCCATGAGTTAACAGTACTCAACGAAACTGATCATTTTTATACTGAGCGATTGCAGGTCAAAGCTTTGTAAGTCTACTAGGCTATCAACTGAGCAATGCAGAATGCAGGCATCCCAATTTCAGTGGCCATATTGCCGCAATTATCTTTCAAAATAAAATAAATGCAACTGGCTTTTTCTTCTTGGGGACCTAACAAAGGTGCAAACATCAAAATGCGCTTAAAATTCAGCAATGTCACTGTTATTTTGATTTTTTAAAATAAAATAAAAGTCATACAGAATTCTCTTCATTGCACTAAAAACTGTATGACTTAATATATGCAAAAGAGGCCTATGCAATAAAGGCAATAAGCTGAAAATGTTCTCCACACATCCAACCATGCTTCATCTTCCTTTCTTTTGTAACACAACCCTATGTAAGTACAATGCTTCAAGTTACACAGAAATGTTGGTACAGCATACCTGACCAGGATTCAAACTGATAGCTGATATGGGGAGCTCTGACACAGTTTTCTGTGAAGAGAAAAAAAGAATACAGACAGTCAGAATATGAGACGAAATACTAAATACAAGATCAGCTGTTCCAGCAACTCTATGATTTTTTTTTCTTGCTTTGTTAAACCCCGACAACACTGACTTACACCATACACTATACTTTTGACAAAATTTATATATTATAAGAATTCACATAATTTCTGGACAAATGACCGTGAAAGTTTCAAACAATTCATTAGGTGATTTTCCTACTTTCTTTTCAAGTTTTATTTATTTATTTAATTTTTGTACATTTTCAACAAGCACTCTGTGAGTAAAGAGATGAGGGCAGAGGTGGAAGCGCACATCAATGACAATGCTCACTGTTATCATAAATCATCACAGAGAGATTCTCTGAGACATTATTACCAGCCTATCATTCTATTCCTTTAATCATATGAGGCTGTGCAGTTAATACTTACATAATCCAAGTTTCGATGCAAGCCATCAGTTGAGTTGCGACATGACTGGCACACCCAAACCTGAAGCTGAATATGAGGAAAGGAAAAATAAGGATTAATCAGACAGATCTGATAGTTCTACTTGTGCAATTTATTCAAGTCAGTTAAGCGTAAAAGGCTGCCAGGGCCATACCACAGCTCTTCCTTATTGTATGATTTACCTTTTATCACCATGATAATTGCGTGTGCAATTCTCAATTGGAACATTTTCTAAAAACACATCAGAATAGCAGACCAAAAAAGTGAAAAGCCCAGTAAAGCTTGCTCATAACAAGAGTCTATTACAATCCAGCTAATGGAAAACAAAGCCCACCATTCTGACAGTCAATACTCTAATTTACAGCAAGCATGTTCTCTAGCTCCAAACGTTTTTTCTGCCTGACAAATCAATGATGTACATCTATAGCTGACTTTTTCCCCCATTCATTTAAATCACTTGTTTCCTCTGTTCTACATGGCTAAAACAGAAGCTATGATTTATTAGTACCACTATTTGAATATGGTATGACAGAATGGGGCACTGCTGCCAAGTCGAACTTTGAGCAAGTTAGCAAGGTACAGATTCAGGTAACCCATATCATCCCTGGGACCATGACGTCAACACCAATATCAGACCTTCAGACCATCACAGGACTCCAGCCTCTTGTAGATTGCCAAGACACTAAGATTCTCACCCAGACTGCCAAATTTAAGAGACTTCAAGATCACCCCATGAAAGGAAAACTGTCCCAACCAACAAAGGGATGACTAAAGAGAAGCAGCTTCATTTTCAAGGACAGGATACTTGAACTAGAGCATCAGGACTTCCTTGACTATGACCTCAAGGAGACCTCTCAAGTCTAGCTGTCCAAGCCTGGAGTGAGGGGGCTTCTGCCCACATTCAGTGCAACATCCATGGTGTAGGACAAAAAGACTCAGAGTGGCCCTGAAAAAATGTCTTACACCCTTGAACACCTCCAGACCTGCAACTGAAGTCTTGTGGACCTATGTCTACAACGATATCTCTGCTGGGATGCAGAGGGAGAGGGATCTATATTGGGTACCCTGCAGGCAGAGAATATATGATCAGTCTCTCAATTGGCCTTTACTCCATGAACTTCAAAGCTAAGGAAGAAACCATGAAAAGAGCAGCAACACTCTTCATGGTCAGCTTGTATACTTCCCACATAGTAGTATTCGACAGATGCCCTGTCTGTCTTACAGGCCTTACAGTTTAAAAAAATAAATACTGACCTTAACAACCTATCCTTCACTCTTGCTTCCCTCTGCAGGAGTCATACAGTACTCCTGCAGTGGATCCCCTGCCACTGCTGACTCCCTGGCAAAAGAAGGCACAAGGTAAGTGCAGGTGGACAGGTCTGTCCATTTTTCTGAAGCCAAGACCATCATCATCAGGGTCAAGCAGAACAAGTGGATACAATATCATCCACACTTCAACAGAAACGACCCCTACTGCCTGCTAACACAACAGGAGCAAGTCGAGTGGAGAAGTGCCTTTGTGGGACTGGCAGCCAGACAACAGAATGTGTACTGCAATCCTGTAGGCACTCTAAAAGAAGATCTGGCCTGACACCACCCCAGTGGCCAAGCAGCTCTATGGAGACTGGGAGACCTGCATCGTACAGCTGCCTTTGTCACAGAGACTGAGCTATTCATTTGTCGGAACTCACAAAAAAACAATACAAACATGAGTAACTGATCGTCTTACCTGTTCTAGTGAACTTCCTTCTCCTTCAGTCTTGCTTGAGTCTTCAGAAACTGAAAAACACACCCCAATAAAATAATTAAATAAACACAAATATCCAGTAATGATCATAAAAGACTTTCAATACATATATGGGTGATCCCATTTACACATCAAAATCTGTCTTGAAGTAACTTATTTTATTTCAGAAAAATTAAATTCACAAAAACATTTAGTTCTGAAATATGCGTGTGTACTTTCGTACAAAACGTTTCACTTAACATCACCTTTGGTAAGTTTACAGCTGATCATGTCAAGAGGAAAAGGAATTCACATGAGAATTTTTTTAGATCCTAATATTAATATGAATGCATCTTTTGGGTAATAAACATGCTAACAGGCACTTCTGAGCTATAGTTCCCATCCTGATGGCCATGCATGTAACTCTCAAAATAAATTAGTTTTTCAGTGTTGTGTAATTCTGGCCTGCTACTGGTGTCAACCAAGGCTACTAACACTTTGTGAAATGCATGCATCCTTTGGTGTGTATGTGTGCATGTGTGTGTGTGTATGCATGCACGTGTGTGTGTGAGGGGGGTGGGGAAGAGAGAGAGAGAGAGAGAGAAAGAGAGAGAGTCTGCATGCATGCATGCACACACATGTTTGAGTACATGCTCATGGGTGAGAAAGTGTGTGTGTGTTTGTGGGTGTGTAGGTGTGTGTGTGTGTGCGCGTGTGCACACATGAATGTGTAGGAGTGCGCATGAGTGTACAAATGCAAGCAAATGGCAAAACCAGGTGAATTTTCACTTGACTTTCCTTATTTAGCAACATATTCAAGTTCATACCCAAAGTTCAAGTGCATGATACTCAACTGTCTCAGACCTAAATCAAGCACACTTGACTCTGTACAAAGCACCTGAGCAACAAACAAACATTTGGGGGGGAAAAGACACAAAAGCAAAAAACACAAATAAAACAGAACACAGTATCTTCTTTTGTAGTTTTTCAGGTTCCAGCTAACAGTAAGTATATCACTATATCAGTATATGAAAGGCTTCAAACCCACATTCCCAGTCAAACACTTCAAACCAAGCTGTTTCATTAAACTACTGTGTCAAGCAAGCTGAGGAAAATCTAAAGTTACTTCATGTCCTCTAACCTTTACCTGAATTCTCAGCATCTGTTGGAAAGGATTCAGACTTATCCCTCCCACACAGCAGACACTTTTCCTTGTCCATGAAGGGGTTTGGCCCTTTGTTGAAAGCTGGCATCATATCTGCTTCATCTGTAGCGTCCATCAATCGAGCTATCCTCTGTAACAAGTACATGACAAAATTTACAAAATTATTTTAATAATATTTATCAATAAAGAGAATCCATAACTGAAAAGATGTTTTACAGAGAGAAGGTCCTGAAACAGATAAATCTTCAAGCTGCATTAATGTCTTTGCTACTCATGGTTACAGATACTCTAAAATCTACCAATCACACAAACTGGTACCTGATCATAAGCTAACAGTAATACAATATATTAATCTTTTACAACATAAACTGGAACATAAATAAAAAAAATTCTTCATCATTATCAAATGCTCAGACAGCAACTACTGTTGTCTGTCATATGAGCAAAAATGCATTGCACTGCCTTCAAGCATTTAACAAGTCAGCCCAGTGCATCTGACTTCGGCATGGGAGAGAATTGTTATTTTTCTGTCTTTCTGGGAGCAAAAAAACAGGAGAATGGACAAAGAAAGCAGAAAACAGACAAGGAGATAACACAAACAGGAAGAAAAGGAATAAGGCAGAAACCAATGAGAGAGACAGAAAAGAGGGAATTCCTAGCAAAAAATTTCCAGAAGGTGAGGATGCTATTTATATGGACAGGCCCCTGGCACCCCCACAGGTGTGTCTTTTTTTTTTTTTAAAGGTAGTGAGCTAAGCAGTGGGGGGTTTTTCATGCAAAAAAAACAAAACAAAAAAAGCGAGGATGACGAAGACATTGCACTTGCGGGCCACAAAACTTCTCACTCTAAAAATTTCATACAAGCAGAGTTTACTTACAGAACACTGATTGGTTACTGAGATGCTAATCTACAAAATAACAAATATTCTGAACCTTCAGTGGGCTACACTAACAAGTAACTTTCAATTCAAACAGTGTGACAGTTACCTTCTATATGTAAAACCACGATTAGTTAAAGTGCTTATGTACATGTATACCAACCTAACCAAAAACCAAGTGGGATACAACAAGGGATAGGCTTGGCAGCCTATTTTTGCATAAAAACAAGAAATGGTTCAAGAAAGACTTCTTATCAACTTAATAATTAAAAGAAACAGACCAGATTATGACAATATTGAATTGAAATCCAAAGAATATCTCTCCTGTAAAAATGTGAAAGGCTAATTTAATATGATAGAGGCACTGACCAACTCACCTTGACTGGATTTAGCTTTTTAAACAAAGTCACAACCTATCTAACACAAATAACCAAAACACTAGTTTTTCATAAACTATTTTTCCCCCAAGCTAAATGATATCATGCCCCTAGAAAAACAGTTTCTTTTTAGTTCTTGAAATTTTCATTTTACATGGTCAATATCTTTGAATGTGGGAACAAATTATGTTGTTGTGCGTTCCCCAGCTTTACACCCTGGGGGTCACCCAAAACATGCACTCTGACTCACTCATCCCACCTGGGAATCACTGAGATAGGAAGTACACCGGGTGAGAAGTTTGCGTGTATGACTCTTTTCAAGTACCTCCCCACATAGGCAGCCATACTCCGACTTCAGAGGATTTTTTCTCCTATAAAGGAGAGTGCAGGTTGTTATGTTAAGAGCTTGTCATGGCTGAAGGCAATCTCAAGACAACATTTTAAACATAACATTTTAGTGTAGGCCTTGGCAATTAGCTGACATCAATAACTGACACAGCTTTTGGCCTGGGCCAAGGAACAAACTATATCATCTGAAAACTATCACACCTCTGCACAGATGCAGAATTAGCTTGAATAAATGTTTGTTCCCCGCGACGCCCACCAATACAAGTGGAAGGAAAAGGTAAAGTAAGTAAATGTTTGTTTTTGTTCGGTTTTTAGAAGTCGTACCAATCACCAGAAACTCAAAAAATTACCAAATACATATCTGCCCTGGTTACTTTTAATTCATCCTTGAATTGCAAGCGCAAAACCAATCCAATCCAATCTTGTCCTCTATACTATAGCCCCACCGACCACAGAGGCCATATCACTTACCAGGGCTAAGTGCCAAGAACCAAAAAATTACAAATGCACCAAAGACAGTAGGCTAAGATCAAAATGAGTTCCCCTACTTTTATTGTCTATTGAACACTGAGACATGCACTGCATGAGTACTACATATGCTGACAGCTGATAATATATATCAAAAGTCAAACATTCCTTCACTCATTCTTTTTTTCCCCTAATAAACCTATGCATTTTTGTTAAAATTCATGAACTTTTCTTGACCAATGCAGTCCACCATGATTATAAGTACATCAAACAAGGATGGCTTCTGGACAGGAGGAACGCATACACATAGCACATTTCTCTGTGTGTGTGTGTGTGTGTGTGTGTGACTGTGCGCATGTGTGTGTGAGTGAGTGCGTGCAAGCATGTGAGAGAGAGAAAGCGAGAGACTCATAGAGAGAGAGCGAGTGTGTGTGTGTATGTGAGTAATAATAACAATAATAATGTATGGAATTTATATAGCGCTGAATCTTGTAAAGCAACAAATCAAAGCGCTCAGGGTTTGTGTGTGTGTGTGTGTGTGTGTGTGGGGGGGGGGGGGGGGTTGTTTTTTTTTTATATCGAGGATAATGGAATAACCACTCATGTGCTTTTTTTTACATCTAGTCCCCGTGTGTATGCGGTTTTGTAAATTTTGTCATCTGTTCCCACCAGCACACATTAGCCTACTCTTACGAAAAGCAGAACAGGATTTAACATGTGCGCAAGATGTTCTGCATGCGTTCGCACACTGGGCCTCAGTTTATAGTCTCATCCGAAGGACGAGTACATGTGTATACATGTACGAATGCGTGTGTGCGTGTGTGTGCACATATGTGTATGTACGCATGCGTCCGTGTGTGTATGTGCGCACATGTGTATGTGCATGTGCGTGTGTGTGTGCACATGCGTACATGTGTGCACGCGCGTGAATGCATGTGTGCATACATTTTCAGAAAGAGATTAGCAATTTAAAACTAGTTGTTTTACGTGCAAGACCCCAAGGCCAAAACTGAAAACCCAAATGACATTTGTATTGCCTATAATAACAAAATTAACATAACACAAAAAAACCTGCCTTCAGTTTTATCTGGCAATAAAACAAAAAAATCTTCCATCGTGACAGATAAAAAGCCTTCCATCATGATAGATAGACCTTTCTTCAGTATACCTGTTTGGCTGTTAGTACTAACAATTATTCTGCAACTTCCACATTTATAATAGTTCTACCTGGCTACCTAGCAACAAATCTTGAAAAAACAACATTAAACATTTCCTGCCATTTCAACAATCTTTTTTCAGTATGCCTGCTGTGTCACTAACTTCAAGTACCACACTCCTTGTTGATCACTCAAAAAGAACATGACTTTGGAGTTTGGAGGAAGGCTTATGGTGTGTTTAGGCTGCTTGCCTCTCCCTCCTATGTCAAATACAAAAATTATGCAACATAAATTCATTTATCCTTTAAAATTAATCCAACAGTTTCTATCCATACCGGTGCCTATCATATGATATATATAGATTTAACTCATTAACTCCGAAGTCCTTTAGTTTAAAATGTCATCACAACACATAGAATATGATCCTCCTCCCTTCCTTTGCTCAAAATCAAATGCACTTGTAGTTGTAGACCTGTTAAGTGACATTCCACAACTTACTGCACAGCCTTTCTCAATGTCTGATGTTCTCTATCATCTTACCAATTTCTTATTCTTGAGATAAAAATTTCACTATCAAAGTGTCATTAGTAATTCTCTCTCTCTCTCTCCCCTTACCTGACCTGACCACCCCTCCCCCAACCACACCCTCCCCCCCCCCCCCCTTGGCCTTACTCAAGTCAAGTCAAAAACACTTTAATCATCCCATGAACTTGATGAAGGGCAATTACAATTCTGACAAGCTCATTGATACATATAATTATCTCAAAATACATTTCAAATTGGTATACAAACATTCCAAGATAGCTTTAAAAAAAAATATCATACATGAGCACACACACACACACACAAACACGAGCACTCGCACACACATGGCGTACACACACACTCACACCAATGGAGGAATACAATGTTGTAAAAACCATTGATTCAAGATTGGAAGAGACACAAACCTATTATTTACGCGTATACGCACGCACTCACACACACGCACACACATGTGCACACCCATACACACACACCACTATATGAAAACAATTTTATAAAGACTATTGACTAGTATTTAGTAGTAAACACACACACACACACACACCATAATGACCATTGACTAGTAAAGACAATAAACTTACAGTTACACACATACAGACACACTTGCGCGTGCAATTCAAAAACCATTTCAGCCAAAAATAAGAAACAGACGTACTTATTTTCATTAGCACGCACACACACACACACACACACTCACACACACAGACAATCAGGAAGGTATATCAGAGAATTTTAAACTGTTTGGTCAGTGCTGTTGTGAATTTAGAATTTGACTGACGCATCCTGAAGGCAACAAATGAAATTCTGAGGACATTGCATAGGAAGGATCAGCCAAGATGCAGGGAGAGGCCTACTCTTGTGCACAAGCTGCTGGTCGCAGTACGACTTGAGATCTCTTTGTTGAGATCTCAAGTTACCGAGAATGAGATGAATTCTCTCTATGCCATCAAAACTGTACCAGTACTCCGACAATTTCCGATGTCCAAAAACGGCATAATCTCTCAATCCTGCCATGCATGCACATGGGTTGTTTTTTGAACATCCTGAATGCCAATAAGCTTATGGCAATAATAATTACAAGTAGTCAACTGGTACTTCCTTATTTTACCTTTTGACATTAAAAAAAATTTTTTTTTTATATCGAGGATAATGGAATAAGCTCTTATGTGTTTTACATCCAGTCCCCGTGTGTTTGTGGTTTTTGTAAATTCTGTCATCTGTTCCCACTGGCACACAATGGCCTACTCTTACGTAAAGCAAAACAGGATTTAACGATTGCACAAGATATTCTGATACATGCAATGATGCATTCATACAAGATCAACTTAGAGCACAGGCTAATCTACATAAGTTTGCCTGGGAGAACATAAAACTCCTAATTACTGTCTCCCAATCCTATTCAAATGAGTACCAAAGGAGAAATTATACTTCAAAAAGATCATCTGCAACTCAATTATAAACCTTAGTCCAAAGCCACCAAAGGCAATATACATGTACCACTACCAGCTTAGCTATTGCACCAACTTTAATTAAAACCACATCAAATCCATTATGACTACAGATGCTTTTCCTAATGATAAGGGTTGGTATTTTCATTTCTCAATTGCAAAAATCTGTGAATAACATTAAGTACTGCACACACAAAAAAGACTGCGGTACTGTACCATACCAAATTTGGCAATCTGCCATCAAGACACCAAACACATCAATACCTTTAAACTAAGACTGATCATGTAACAGACAGGTACACATTTAACACCACACTAAATAAATCATAATCTGTCATGCTTATACATGTATACAACATTAAAGTCCACACAATTCGTGAGGTTAAAAATGTGGTATCTCTCAAGTAAAACCAGAAATCCCTCATGTGCTGCGAGCTGCCCTCCCTTACTTAGGAAACTTTAACCTTTTGGGTTCCTGGATTACAAATGAGACAATTCGTATAAGCACAACTATACATTAACTCATTCTATACCGTGTACTATAACACGTTCCTTCTCTTGAAAGAACATACCTCTGCATCTGCGTTTTCTTCGGTCACGACTTCGGTGACTTCATTTGACTGTGGCCCACACTGTGGATTGGCTGCATATTTCCCTGTTGCAACCTTATTTTTTCTTCGTTTAGCCTTTTTATTCTCTTGTGTACTCATGCTTCTGATCAAAAGAGACTCCTTAGAGTCTTACGCTAACTTCCCAGTTAGCACAAACAAAAAATACACAAGTTAATTCTGTGAACAAACCTGGTTTCTTTCATTACATTCGATTAACACCAAGTCAATAAATATGGCGGAACCATAGAATTTATACCCACAATCCCATTCTCCTGTAGGCATGTACATAAGGGAGGCGATCCTATGCATCTAGACATAGTAGCAGACGACGTGATGCAACCATTCCAAATACCTATGCCACGATATGCTGGACACTGAGCTGTTTCTCTAACATCTTGACAAGAAAAACTATCTTACAAACAAGTCAGGAACAAGATACCTAAGGGTGGGAAATGCTTCAACAGCACTGACCCGCTAATGAACTTTTTTTCTTATAATATATTCAAATTTTCATCTCAAATAACCTGTATAAAGTGGACCAATTTGCCACTCATCCAGAGCACCTATTACGCTACTTTTCACAGCAATACCTTTGAACATGCACACAATGAGAACCAGCCCTTTAATTGAGTAAGGGACGGCCGGACAATTCAGATCAGACAAAAGTACAAGATCTGTTAGGACTGCTCGGCCATCATGGATCAATAGCTCTGGTTACCTCACAGTTAACCCCTGGGTGGCGGCTTTGAAGCTGGTAAGCCTGAATATATATATATATATAAAATCAAGAAAACAAGGAAAACGTAAGCAAAAAAGCACACACACAAAATTCAGAAAAATCAGTCATATATATATATATATATATATATATATATATATATATAATCAAGAAAACAAGAAAAACGTAAGCAAAAAAAAAGATTTCAGAAAAATCAGTCCTACTGGTTACCCGCATGGGTTTTTTTCCATACTGGAAAACTGACAATATATATTTTTTTTGAGGGGTGTCAAAAGCATTCTTACTTTATCAACTTCATTTGATGAGTAGCACTTTCATTAGGGCTTCATTATGGTGAGATTTACAGAATGATTAAGGTAATATGTAAATTGGAGACCTGGCATGATTTTATTTTAAGCACTAAAATAAAACAACTTAGTCGATTGACCAAGTTGGGATTCTCTTTTATTTTATTGTTTGGGGGGGGGGGGGGGGGGAGGGGGAATGGGGGGGGGGGGGATTGCTTCTAGGATGGTTTAAGTCTAGAGCAGGCCCTCTCCTCGTTTTTAGAATTTTTTTTTTTTTTTTTTTTTTTGGGGGGGGGAAGCATTTTTGGACAATTGTTTTTCCAGTGTTGTTCTTCCGTTCCTCGGCTACAGCTCGGAGGCTCACCAATGGTGAGGTTTTTGCCTATTCCACCAGTGACTTTTACATTCAGTTCGATGTATTTTTGGTTTTGTTTTGGTTTTTGTTGTTTTTGTTTGTTTGTTGTTTTTTGTCGAACTGATAAGAACTGGTGAGGGTAGGAATCAAACCCAGAACCTCACCGTATAATCGTTGGCCGGCGAACGTCTTAACGTCTATTGAAAAATTTCAATATAAATACTTTCACTTGTTTTGTGGCTTTTTCCCATAACAACTTCTTACCCCCAGTTCAGTTTAGTTTTCAGGTCATTTTTGTAGCAAATTAAATTTGTGCTTTTAACCAGACCTTTTGTTGATTTTGTTGTTGCAGTTGTTTTGGTTGGGGGTAAGTGTGGGGGGGGGGGGGGGGGCTGTTTCGGGAGGGGGGGGGGCGTTGTTTGTTTTGCTTGTTTGTTGCTCAGTTATTATTGGTTGATTTCTACCATGTATTTTCACTGGAGTAAGGTAACCTGCTACATATACCCATAGAGTGAGCATTTCTGCTTCACTTCGATTCTACTCTAGGTTGATTGTTGTTTGTTTGTTTTTGTTTTGTTTTTAATGTCAGATTTTCAGTTTTTCCCGTCAGCAGCTATGAATTTTATTCATTAACAAACAAAGTAGCGGCAGAAATCTAGCACAGGAAACCAACAACAATCCCTCGGTCATGTTTGTTAAAATAACTTCAAAGATTAAAGAAGAAAAACAGTTGTGGTTTGTATTTAGCATAATTTTGACTTTGGGGTTTGGTTTGGGTTTTTTGCATTGGGAGAGGGGGGGGGGGGGGGGGGGGGGGGGGGGTTCTATGTTTTCCCAAGTAAAAACTCTTCAACTATAACAGGCCAATGCAGTAGTGCACAATCAATGTTATGCAAGCACACAATCGATGTAAGACTCAGGAAGGCCATAGTTGTTTTTTCTTCTCTTTTTTCTATTTCTTGTATGGCACATGAAAAACTAGCACTTTGACTACTATGTAGGACCAGGTGTGATGAAAAAGGAAGAAATAGGTTCCTTATTCTTAAACCTGTAAACTATGTGATCTGACTTCCGAAAAACACCCATATAGTTTTTGACCGCTTCTAGTTCCTATGCTGTATTTCGATATAGGCCACTTCAGTTGTACTGTACACACACAAGAATGAATATAGCCTACATGTATGCAAGCACACACACACACACACACACACACACACACACACACACACACACACACACACACACACTAATCAGGTGGTCTAGCATTAACTGACATTCTCAATAGAGTGAACGATCCCGAGTTCGAACCAGTCTCCATGGACTAGATGGTAGTGGATGTGGAGATTATCTATCTATCTATCTTTTTGTTGGGGGGGGGGGGGGGGGGGGGGTGAATAACATTTCAGACAGTGAGATGACAAGCCAAGGTCCTGTATGCCACTACGATTTGCATAAGTGTGCGTCAAAAAAGACACGCAACCAGAGAGTGACCCTGGCAGACTTCTGTTGTCTTACCAGGACAAACACAAAGTAAACACAGACCAGAGGAAGTTGACAAGAGGACGGAAAATAAGGTGGATCTGAACGGTTGGCAGTGACACGCTCTTCCCAGGCAGGACAGCAGCCCGAATTTCACGCTAAAAAAAATAAATACTGAGACATTACAACACAATACAATACGTTAAGATACAATACGTGGCAGTACAATGCAATACAATACGTGTAGGTGGTTTTTTTTCGTTCCTCAGCTATAGAGCTCCGAGGTTCACCAATGATGAGATTTTGCGTATGCACCGTTTTTGCCCACTATAAAGGTTGCTAGCTGCACTCTGGCTTCAGGGATTATGCTGGGTATATTCGTGTTTTCATAACCCACTGAACGCTGACACGAAGTATAGGATCTTTAACGTCCATATTTGATATTCTGAATGTATATATAAACAAAGGAAATGAAGACACTGGCAGATCTGCCCTTGAAACTGACCTGGGAGATCGTAAACTTTCCCACTCTTAGCTCACCAGACGCTTCCGAGATTTGAACCTACGATTTCACGGACTCATGGAATTGAAATCGAATGGTCCTAACCATTCGGCTATAGTGTCTGTCATTAGCTTTTCAGTTTTGTGCTGTCTATTGCCCCACTAAACATGAGGGTCATATCAGGGATGTGTGCTTCAGTTCAAACAGCGTGTATGATCTCAAGCTCAAAATCAACAAAACTTATCTCCCCAAGTATCCAACACTGTCAACCTGAAAGTAACACACGCACACACACGAACACTTTCTCTCTCAAATTTCCTTCTCTGAACGCTCAGACAGCAACTATTGACAATTGCTGTCTGTCATAGAGGAAAAAATACGTTGCGCTGCCGTTAAACACCCGACCAAGTGGGACCCAGTGTACCAGACTTCGACGTTGGAGAGAACTGTTATATTTGACGTCTTTCTGGAAAAAAGGCAGGAGAATGGACCGAGAAGGCAGAAAACAGATAAGAAGGAGGTGACAGGAATAAAAGAAACAAAGGCAGAAACAAAGAGAGGAACAGAGAAGCAAATTCCTGGCACAGAATTTCCAGGAGGTGGGAATGCTCTTTATACTGACAGGCCACAGGCATACCCACGGGGAAACACAATTTAATGACACAGTATCTTAACTATTCCATTCCTTACAGCAAATAAAACCAGGTCATATTAAAGATGCCAGCTTATAATCCCTATGATTACAACCCCAAATGCCTTTACTAACAGATAAACATTTCAAAGTAATCAAAAAGATACAATAATTATACAAAATGCCAAAATAATGATCGAATAACACTATAGAACAGACAGCCTAGGCCCATTACATACGGTATAATGACCAGCCGCCATGGCGCAGTGGTTAGCGCCTTGGGTTACGGACTGGAAGGTCGCGGGTTCGATTCCCATAAGAGTCATAGGGATTTTTCGGACTCCGGCCGGCTCCTACCCAGAGTGAGTGTGCTGTGGGCTCAGTGGGAAGACTGGGACCACACAGTCGAGCTTCATCCACTTAACGGATGCGAGTTTGAGAGTGTTGCTCAAATTACCTGACAAACACTGCAGGTGTCTGTATCTCTCGGGCCCGGTTGACGCCGGGATATATTATGATAGTAAGCGTAGAGTACAACCCTGTCAAGTAGTCTCAAAGCATATGCACTTCCACAGCAGCATCATTACGTCATCCTCATTGTCATTGATCATCATGCATTAAAAAAAAAAAAAGCCTCTCATTCGGTGGTCTCGGTTTCTCTGGTCTCATGGTGACCTCAGATTCGGTTTGCCCATACACGTCTGTGCCTGTGGCGAGTTTGTTTCAAAGCCTTTGGGGTTGGAGGTTCGCGGGGGACGGTCGTTGGAGGGACGTTGTGGTGGTTGCCACCTGGGGTGGGCAACTTACTCAGTCTGGCTCCGCGACTGAGCTAATACTGTCGTTAGTAGGGGGCTTAGTAAGTGGTGTCCTGCGTATGTTAGCTCAGAACAGGCACCACTGAACACCACCAAAAGTGACCCAGCAGCAGTGCAGGGCCCCTCTGGCTGGTGGCCCCACGGCGGCCTGATAGTGATGGGCTCCCTGTGGACTTCCGACCCTGAGGATGAGACATTACAAATCTGGGTGTGGTTGTGGCGGGGAGATTGGAATGAGCGGCGTGTCAACGGTGGGACGGGTGTCGTCAGAAGATGAGGCAGCAAAAAAAAAAATATATCAAAAACCCCCCCAAAACATACAGTATAATGTGCAGCAGTGCCAGCTGCCGTATGGCTGGATTATGGTGAAGGGAAACCTGGATAAAGAATTCAATACTTAGTGTTTGTGATGAACACAAAAAACCTCTTTGTCTACTTTTAGGTAAAGAAGTTGGCCACAAGTTCCAATTAAAATGATAACCTGAGAAAAGGCCTATACCTTAAGCCATGACAATGGCAACGATGACGTGTGCAGATAGAAAAGGTTATTTGCTAAAGAGAGTAGTTACCTACCTGCATCCATTGGCTATCAGGCAGAGCAGTCCTTTTTTTTCTGAGACAGGCACTATTCTCTCAAGCAAAACCCAGTACAGTCCCTCAATATACTGGCCCCCTAGAGAAGTGAGGTCTTTGACGCCTCGCTCCCCTACGACCTTATAGGTTATGGGACACTTTACCTCAGAAAACTAACAGGAAACCATACTGCTTAATTATGCAGTCTGCCACCCAATTGGGAAGCAAATATAATAAAGTGAGCAAAGCTTAAACAAAGACCCAAACAAAACTAAACCAAAACAAAACAACAACACACACAAAAAGGAAAAGAACAAAGAAAGAGGCTATTGGGGCATGGAAGAATTATAGACCTGTCTCAAACTTACCCTTTGTCCCTAAAGTACTAGAAAAAGTTGTTCTCAAACAGCTCAACAGTCACCTTCATTCCAATGATCTCCTTCCCCCTTTTCAATCTGCCTATCGCCCCAACCACAGCACCGAAACCACCCTAGTCCACACTTTAGATACACTTCTACATGCTTCTGATGCAGGAAAAATCTCCCTTCTCACTCTTCTTGACTTATCTGCAGCCTTTGACACTATAGATCACTCAATTCTTCTTTCTCGCTTCCAAAATACGTTTGGTGCTAATGGCACAGCCCTCACCTGGTTTACGTCATACCTCACAGACTGATTTCAGAAAGTTATTGTAAACAAAATTCAATCAAAACCTGTCAAAATGGAATGTGGAGTCCCACAGGGATGCCCTGGGCCCTGTTCTCTTTACTCTCTACACTGCTCCACTCTCACATATAATAAATAACCACCATATTGATCATCATTTCCATGCCGATGATACTCAGCTTCAGTGCAGTGATACTGTTGAAAACTTGCCCTCCCTCCTGACAAATATGTCCTACTGCTTTCAAGACATTCCAAACTGGATGACTCAGAACAAGTTACAATTTAATGCTGATAAAACCGAAGCCATGCTCATAGGGACCGAACATAAACTTTCCTCCATCACAAAAACTTCAATAGAATTCGGCAGTACGTCTGTTCCTTTGCCCAAATCTGCGAAGTATTTAGGAGTAGTTCTTGACAACACATTCTCTATGAAACAATTCATCACCCAGACCTGCCAGTCTTGTTACTATCAATTACGCGCACAAGCGTGATTCGCAAGTATCTGTCCACTGATGCAACTTCCAACCTTCTTACATCTTTCATTCTTTCACGTTTAGACTACTGTAATTCTCTTTTGGTTGGCCTACCAGCATCATCCATCCACTCTCTTCAACGCATACAAAACTCTGCAGCTCGACTGGTCCTAAGGAAGAAAAAATTTGAACATATTACTCCTCTTCTGCGATCTCTTCACTGGCTGCCTGTCTCACAAAGACTGAAGTATAAGATCAATACCTTCTGTTTCAAGTGTCTCCACAAATCTGCACTCTCTTATCTCTGTAACTGTCTTCACCTTAACACTCCATCTCGTTCCCTTCGTTCAGCCGCAGATACTTTGTGCTTTCGAACACCCAGATTCAAACAAACCATTGTTGGCCGCCGCTCTTTCTCTGTTTCTGGTCCATTCACCTGGAATGACCTCCCTCTTTCACTTCGCCAAAAGCCTTCATTTGATACCTTCAAATCCAGCCTCAAAACACACTTATTTCCTACCTGAGACTTTCCTTTCACATCTGTCCCTAATTTTCAACAGCATCCTTCATCTCCTAAGTGTGTTCGTGAGTGTGTGTGCGTGCGTGCGCACACATGGATTTGAAATCTGTTGTTCATTATGTTTAAGCAGAGTTGCATGTGTGTAAATGATTTGAGTGCAAGCGCTTTGATTTGTTTGTTTTTACAAGATTCAGTGCTATATAAATTCCATATATTATCATTATTATTATTAAATAGAAACCTATGGACTCTGTCTAGATGCAGACAATAATTATGTCAAAGCAACGTTTTGCCCTCATCACCAGGAAACCTAGCCGTTACCAGACTGCCAAAACGCTCATACACCAAACCAGTTTCAATGGTGACAACATGGACTCAAAAAAAATTGGTGGAGGCTACATTTTCACTCTCTGGTGTTGATTTACGTCAAGTATTAAGACAACAAATTTCTCTATAGCCAACCGACACCTGTTGAATTAATAGTCTCTTCATTTCTCTAACCCTTACACTCAGAAAGGATATCTTGGCCAGTTAATTAATGTTGGCCAGTCCTATCTAAGCATGTCAAACTCTGATGAAGTGTGTGAGTTTGTCAAGGAAGATCTAAACTGCATTCTGTGTAAGGATAGCAAGGGTTAACCAATAACTTAACCATGGAAATTTCAATTAATTGTAGGAGACTCACTCTTCCCAGTCAAGGAAGGATTGTAGGCCATGAAACTGGCATGGGCAGAGAATGAAAAATGTTTTGTCACTGTTCTAGATAAATGCACCTTGTCTGGCTCAAAACTTCTAAAAACCCAGTATGCCCCCCACCCTGCCCCTACACACACACACTTCCAGCGTGTGCAACATTCATATGTGCACCTCTGTGCGTGTGTGTGCATGCATGTGTGCACACCTATGCACGCACATGTGTGTATACACACATACGCATATGTGTGCGTACGCACGAGTATGTGTGTGCCAGAATATTGATAGTTCTGTAATGGTCCTCCAGCCCTGTCCTGGGTCTAATTCAAGATTTCAGACACTGATGAGAAAGCCACAGTAGTTAGGTCATTGGATCTTTTGGCTGGAAGGTAGTAGGTGTGAATTCTGTCAGTTTGTTTTTAGACTCGGGCCATCTTCTACCCAGAGTGAGTTTGCTATGGACTCATTGGAAAGATTAGGATCACTCAGTCAAGCACCATCTTGACCAACATTGCAGGCATCTGTATCTCTTAGGCCCTGTTGACACTGGGATATATTATGATACAAAGCAATGTGTACATGTGATCTCAAAGTTAATGCACAACCATAGCATCTTTATTCCAATCATACGATAAAAGAAACATGTCTCTGATTTAGTGGCCTGTGTTGCTCTGGTCTCATGGTGATTCCAGTTTCAGTTTCCCATACACAGTTGGTGTTAAAGGCCTGGGAGTTGAAGGCAAATGTGTGTTTCTCAATATTTAGGTATGCACAAACAAAAGGAAAAAAAATAGAGGTGATGCACAAGTCTTTAAAGTGAGAGGTCCATGGTTCAAATCTCACCTGTCTTCTAAAGTAAAATTACAGCTTCTATAAAGTAAGGCTCTTGCAAAAAGCTACACACAGGTTTTTCAGTCATCATGCCCTTACAGTCTCATGACAGTTCCCAGGTGTGATGAGTGAGACAGCATGCATAATTTCTGGTGACATCCTGAATGTCAAGGAGGCACCGTGGTCGAGTGGTTTAGGCGGTCAACTCGTGATCCAGAGGTCGCGGGTTCGATCCCCGCTCGGCTCGGTGTTGTGTCCTTGGGAAAGACACTTTACTCCTATTTTCCTCACTCCACCCAGGTGTACAAGTGGGTACCAGCTCTGCTGGGGAAGTATCTGGCGACAGACTAGCGTCCTGTCACAGGGGTGGTGAAAAACCATCAGTTTGCTTAACGCTACAGAAACCGGGATAAGCTCCGGCTCTATGGGCCTTCTGGCTCGAAAGAACATACTTTTCCTGAATGTCAAGCTGGGGAATGCCCTACACATTCCATCTAAAGCTTGATCTCCCCCCTTCCATCAACTACTCTAAACCATGAGAGGTGCCTGTGCTACTAGTCTTTGGAATGAGAAGAAAACAAGATCCCCTGTTTAAGACCTATTCCATTTGCTGAGTGTTTAACTTTTCGAGATAAAAGGTCTGATTCTGACTTTCTTATCATATGATTGAACAAAGATAGCACATTCATTCATTCAGATAAGTGAGTGATGCATATGGCAAATCAGTGTTTCCTGACTTCAGTAAACTTTTGAAAAATCAATTCAAGATATTGATGCAGAAAACTAATGCATCAGTGCTTCATCCGTGCATTTATCTACCTTCTGGATAATGTAACAGCAGACTGTGTATTTTAGCTGCACATGGATTTTGCAATATTTTGATTGTTCTTTACCAGATAGCAACTCATGTAATTGGCTTACATGTGAAGTGATTTTATTTTACTGAGTGCACATGTGTTCTTGAAGGTGGTAAATCACGAGTTCTTGTATACATAATTCATCACCACAATCAATATCACAGACACAAAGAAGTTTATTTCAGGGCATTTGTTTATTTAAAAAGTGCTGTTAGTTGAATACCTTGTGGTTTGCTTTTATATTGACCATGCACAACTCTTCACACTGCTTTTTTATTTTTTTTTAAAAAGAATGATATAATGTAATTATTAAGCTTTTTTTTGGGGAGGGGTGGTGGTGGTGGAGGGGGAAGTGGTTTAAATGTTCCATAATTCTACTCACCATCCCTTCCTTTACATTGATATCCCCCCCCCCCCCCCTTGAAAAAAACCAGTAAACCCACAAACACAGCCAACTGAATTTGCATCATGCTGGTGCACCCTATTTTACAGACACAACATGAAAAATACTACACATCTAGTCAGTTACTGTTCTTCATGAGCTCACCAAGCCATGGAAGTTCCCAGATCATTTTTTGATGACCTTGCACTGCTTTGTTCCGTCTTTCGTCTCTCTTTACTGCACTCCATTACTGGATGGGTGTGTAGTGCCTGGTCTTTTCCTGTGCTTGTCTGCCTGCTGGCCTAAACTGACACAATCTGACTTAACTGCAGCACATTGTTTGGTACAGTATGCATACTGGGTATATTTGTGTTTCTGTATTTCAATTAATACTGACATGAATTAGAGGATCTTAAAATGCATATTTATCTTCTGCATGTAGATGAAGGAAAATATAGCACTGGCAGCTCTGCACTTGAAGTTAACCCGGGGGATTGTAAAAATCTAAAAAAATAACTGTTATCAGACTTGTGGACTCTATTTGGACATCAACTGTCACAACAGCCCCCCGTGGGACTCCCGGGGTATGCTTACAAAGTGAGCATTGCAAGAATAGGATCCCTGCCCTCCAACCAGGCATGTCGTAAGAGGCGACTAAGGTGGAACCCTTCCTCCAGGTTGGGGGTTGGGCACAGGGCTAACAACCCTGTCCCGTAAAAAAAGAGCAGTTACAGAAACAGCAACAGAGAAAACTTATACTTTTGCGTACGAAGGACCTCCTGGGTCCAGTGAGACTCGTATGAATGCTGATGGCGAAAGCCGAGAGGAAGCTAAAGAAAGGAAGACCAAAAGCAACGTGGAGAAGAACTGTAGAAAGTGAGATGAAGGCCATGCAGCACTCTTGGGGATCAGTGACTAGGTTGGCCCAGAATAGGCAGGAGTGGAAGCGCTTTGTTGCTGCCCTACACACCGCTGGGTGTAATGGCTAATGATGATGATGATGATGTCACAACAGCATTTTCAGTCAGCTTCAACACCTCAAGTTCAAGGATTTATTCACCACGTCTTTAAAAATTTTATTGATAGCTGGACAAACTGGCCTCAGTAGACTAAGCATGTAACTATTTATTCTGCTTATTTTGAGGTTTTTAAAACTGACACAAACAATCAACAGTAACCTGGATATATATATATATATGTTGGTTTTTTTAAAAAGTGTTCCGTGTTTGTCATATATATATACAGACAGGCTGCATATGTCACGAGCCAAGTCCTTAAGTAGTGCCTGCAGATGTTCTCAAACATGTTAGTACCTGCTTCTCCCAAACAAGACAGTAACTTGACTTCTTCATCAACTCACAGACACTGCACTGGATTTCTTGGGCTGAATGTTGTGGGCAAGGTGAACCTAACAGATCATTCCTCTTCACTAAGCAAGGTGCATGCTGGGTTTATCTGGGT
>CM054136.1:38669256-38686563 GCA_028751875.1 Rapana venosa
ATATTTGATGCAGAAGGAGGGGGTTGTGGTGGTGGGGGTGGTGGTGTTGGTGGGGGTGGGGTGGTTAGCAGCAGCAGTTGTAACAGCAGTAGCAGCAGCAGCAACAGCAGCAGAAGTAGTAGCTGCAGCAGCAGCGGAAGTTGTAGTAGTAGAAGTGGTGGTGGTGGTGGTGGTACTGGTGGTGGTAAAGGTGGTAGTAGAAGTAGCAGCGGCAGCAGCAACAGCAACAGCAGTAGTATTGTATTTTATCGTGGTGTGTAGTGTATTGTATTTGTATTGTATTGTATTGTACTGTATTGTATGCCATATTCAGTCAAAGCAGATTCTCCACGGGGAGAGTGCGTCGCCACAACAGTAGCGCCATCCATTCTTTGTTTTAGTTCTGTCTGCATGTTCGCCAATGACAGCGGCTTTTCTTTTCTTTTCTTTTTTTTTTTTTTTTTTTTTTTTTTTACTGACTTTTGCTAGTCTTATAGCCGTGCTTTTTGGTTTTTTTACGTGCGTTGAATGCGTCTTGCACACGGCATTTCGGTTTATCGTCTCATCCGAAAGACTAGAGCCCAGGCCACCACTCTAGGTCTAGCAGATGGGGCTCAAACAGGGATCGAACCCACACTCCTCGCATTCTAAGCGAGTGCGTTATCGCTAGACCACCGATCCATACTGTAGCAGCAGTTGTGGGTGCAACATCAACAATAATGATAAGAACGATGTTAAAAATGATAATAAAAAAACAAAAAACAAAACCGAGATTAAATGATTAATGAAGTCACATAGTGAGGCCGAGGAACAACGACGCGCATATCTGCATGGTTGTCAACTAACTACATAGCGAAGTGCACGGCTGGCACTGCACCCACACACCAAAATAACTGCACAGCGAAGGCAGGACAGAGTACGAGTTCCTAACCAATCAAGGCCCAGGTTGCTGTATACCTGCCGCAATGAAACGGGAACAAACAGATTAGTAAGTGGGTGCATTATGTTTCCAGAGTTATGACATTGGAGTAAGATGCTCTGATTACTGGACGGACTTGTGTGGACAGCTTATTATATAATCCATGAAAACTGATTCGCTTATCTTTACCATGGGAAACAAAAAGAGAAAAGGTTTGGCCTTGCTACATTTTTTAAAAATATTTCAAAATGAGGATGGGGGGTGATGACTGATGATGCGATGATGTGGTGGATCGGTGGTCTAGAGGTAATGCATCTGTCTCAAAAGCGAAAGGTCGTGGGTTCGATCCCCGTCTCAAGCAGCACTTTTCCCCCCATCCACAAAACCGTCAGTGGTGGCGTAGGTGCTAGGGTGGGGGTTTTTTCCCCGACTGAGATGACAAATTGAGGTTCAGTCCGTGAGTAAGGCACGTTTCACTCACAAAAAAACAACAACAAACGGTGACGAGAGATTTGTCCATGGCAAAATTCTGTAGAAAGAGCCACTCTCTTAAGAAACAAAACATACTTGCAGACAGGAAAAATTTTAGAAAAAAAAAAGGTGACACGACACTATTACGCACTCTCCCCGGGGAAAGTACCTCGAATTTCATGCGTAGAAATCAGCCGTTTGGTTGGTTGCTTTGATCGCATTACAGTCCCAGCAGAGTTATCCAATTAAGGGCCTGTACCATCATCCAACCATCACCACATAATTATTGTTGGTGGTTGAAGGTGGGTAATGGGGTGGGGTGGGAGATTGGGGGTAGGGTATGTATAGCCTAGGGGTTGAAACTTTCAGCTTGTCATTTGATGGCGTGGGTTCCACCCTCTGCTGGAACATCTAGTGCACACGTTAAAAGGCCTGTTCCGCCTTTCGGAAGAGTAGGCCATTGAGTGCCCGGAACTGAGGACAATTTAAAAATAAAAACAATAAGAAAACCCCACATGCACGCTAGTGTGTTGGCATCAATCACAAAGTCTGAATGTGGCTACATGCATGGTGGACACCGCTCTCTCTCTCTCTCTCTCTCTCTCTCTCTCTCGGGGGCCGATCACGTAATGCGAAGGTGAAGACGTAGGGAAATTGCTCTAGTATTTTTGTGAATTAGTAGCTAGTTTTAAGTGGCCTTAGTTTTTCATTGTTAGCATACAGTTGGATAAGGAGGATGGGAATATCGCTGCAGTTGTACAGGGCTGTCTGTGGGACATTTGCGGCAGTATTCGCCTGCTTCATGTCGAAACGGGCAGAATTCAAATCGGCCATGGCGCGTCCATCCTGATGCTAAGAAGGGGGCGAGACGGTGTCTTGTTAGGACTGACCCCACCTATCTATTCTGGGGGGGCCTTTTGCTTCGGTGTGGTGATGGGGAGACGAACCCTGGACCGGGTCAAGGACGGAAGCTGGGGCAAACCAGCCTGACGATGGTGCTGGGGGTCGTAGCACATCACAGGAAAAGCTGCAGGGAAAACCAAAGAAAGTGCAGATATGGCCGCCACACACCTACAACGGTACACAGTAACAGGAGTCCTCTCCTACAGTAGCTCCTGAGGAAACATTCACCACGATGAGGGCCAAGATGGAGAAAGTGGAGAATTTGCTAAAGACAACAACAAGACTATGAGGAGTCAAATACAAATGTTGACAAACAGTGTTGATGCCTTGAAAGAGGAAATGTGTGATATTAGACAAGACATGAACAATCTTAGGACTGAAAATTTAGAGTTAAAGCAATCAAATACAGAACTGATGGACAGAGTGGAAAAACTAGAAAAGAATGCAGACGGTTCAAGAAGCCGGGTCAAGACGGAACAATATCATTATTCTGGCATGGAAAAGACAAGTAATGAGACTGGAGCTGATTGTGAAATTTTTCGTGAAAAACTTCTTTCCAAAAAAATGGATTAGTAGATGTTAAGTTTGATAGTGTGCACAGGATAAATTCCCTAAACCCAACTCTCCCATTATTGCCAGTGTTGTTTTTATCAAGATAAGCTTAGAATATTGAAGGCAAAACCGTTTGAAAGGTTCAAGGATTTTTGTAGACGACGATTTTTCCAAAACTGTTAGAATATTAGCACAATCTGGCCCCAAAACTTGAAGAGTGCTAGGGCATAGGGAAAAAATGTGAGAATGGTCTTTGATCATTTGATCATTAATGGCGAAAGGATGACCCTTAATGATCTTAAAAAAAGGGGAATAGCTTGTTGGCCGGCCCATAAAATCATCCTGCCATAGTCTCAATTTACAGGGGGTAGGAAAAGTAAACAGACACCGGTCACTCAGCCTCAGTTAGACACTGATGTAATAGGGCTTAGCCAAGTGAGGCTCAGTTGTGGTGAAGTGAGGAGTGACAATTTCCATGTGAAGGGCTAGACAAAGACAGGTCTGACTTGGCCTAGGTCTAACACCAGCTGACCTTGTGTTGTGGGCAGTCTTCCATTAAAGAGCCTTCTTTAACTGCTGCGAAAGCATAAAATGCTGTGCCCTTGTAATGTCAAGTAATTGGTGAAAGTGTCAGTTTTGAGGGTTTTGGATCAATTGAATTGTGGTAATACAGATAAAACAAATAAAATTTTTTTCTTTTTTTGTCTTGGAACGTAAATGGATTGTTGTCAAAACTGTCTGATAGAGATTTTGTATCTTATGTGCGTAGTTTTGTTTTTATATGTCTGACAGAAACATTCCGGGAAAATGTCCAGCCAGATTTTTTTTACTGGGTAAAGGCCTTCTGTAAAGTCGGCAATTAAAGTTAGCCATCAAGGAGGCTTTTCTAGTGGTTTAGTTTGTTTAATAAGGCATGAGTTAACTACCTTTGTGAATTGTTTAGATTTCCATATCCTAATATTTGCACTTTTCTCTGTGACAAATCTCGTTGTGTACAGAAAGAAATGTTTTGCTTGTCTGTGTGTATATCCCACCTGAAGGTTCGCCTTTTTATAACATGTTTGACAATGATAATGGAATGCATTTGGAAAATGTTTATAAATTGTGTGGTGACACTGGAATGAAGTAGATATAATACTATGGGGAAAACTTAAACAGCAGGACCTAAAACTTTTCTTGTCAGCATGTAGTAAATGACTTAGTTCAGATGTCCAAAGTAAAAGTAATGTCTCTCAGCAGCAGTCGTAATTCTGAAGATTGGTTACAACAATTATGGTAAATTACTATTGAATATGTGCACTGCTCTTATTTACAAATTCCCTAAATGGCGTATGTAATGGGACCAAAAAGGGACGCTATACATACATCTCTGACGGAGGATGTAGTGTTAATGTTTAAATTTTTAGTGTCAGATGTTTTTGTTTTCTCAGATTTTGACTCATGTCGTATTTTTTGTTGCGGAGCGTTCTGATTCCGATCACCTTCCTGTTGAATTATATATTAATCCAGTATATAATACAGGTGTGGAAACTGTTAAGCCATCTGTTATGGAAAATTTTGTATGGGATGAAAACAAACTCTCAGTTTATAAAGAAAATCCCCCAGGATGTGAACATGTGTGAAATTTTTTAAATTAATGCCTTTCAGATGATGATGAAACATTAATGAAGCTTTAGATTTGTTTAATGGTTCATAAAAGCCAGTGCTGAATGAATGAAGAAACAGGTACATATCAATAAAGGTCCATCAAATGATACTTGGGTTTTATAATGAATGTAAAAGTATGAAATATAAGGTCAGAAAACTTCTGAAGACTTTCCGAAAAACATTAAGAAATGAGGACAAAAACGTGTACTGGTCTCAAGAAGGAATATAAATGCATGCTTTAACGAAAAAAGAAAAAAGTATAATAAGACCTTACTTGCAGATATTTATGTCATCTATCTCTTCTCAAATCCAGTTCTGGAAAAGTGTTAAGAAGGCGTCATTTAGAAAAAGTCACCAAAGAATAGTATAATCAGTTGACAGATGGTTTCAACATTTCAAAACCCTGTTGGAGAAAGACTCATTAGCCAACTCCATGATTTCTGATGTTGACAGTGATGGAACGAGGACGATTTTGATCGTCCTATATCTAAAAATGAGATATTAGGGGCACTTAGAAAATTAAAGAGTGAGAAAGCAGCCGTCCTGATCAAATCATTGGTGAATTGCTAAAATATGGAGGTGAAAATATTGTGCTTTTCCTTTTAAAACTATTTAACAAAATTTTTGATGATGGTCTTTTTCCAGATAACTGGGCTGAATCATAATACTAACATTTCATAAAAAGGTGATGTTGATAACCCTAATAAAATACCGGGAAATTCTCTTTCTGACATAAGTAGTAAGTTATACAGTACTATTATTAACAATAGGTTACAAGAATGGGTTATGAAGAATAATATTTCAGGTGAGCACCAAGCTGGTTTTAAGAGAGTTACCTCCACTATAGATCATATGTTTACTCTGCTTGCGTTTGTACAGAACAAGTTTGCTCATAACCGTAAGCCAAAGTAGCATTTTAAATTTACTTTGAAAAAGCATTTGATTCTGTTAACAGGAACTTGTTGTGGCCTATTCTCCTAAAAAATGGTGTGAAGGGTAAACTTTTACGATGTTTGAGAGCCATGTATCAAATGTCAGAAGCAGAATAAGATGTGGAACTAAAGTGACTGACTAATATACTGTACCACTGGTGTTAAAAAAGGGTGATATGTAGCCCCTTATTGTTTTCTGTTTTTAAACAATGAGTTAACCAGAGACATCATCAATAATGGAAACATGGTGCCACGTTCCCCCAAGATTTTCCAGAGTTTGTTTATTCTTCTGCTTGCTGATGATGTTATCTTGCTATCTGAAACAGTCGTAGGTTTACAAAAGCAGTTTAAAAAGCTTAAACAGTGCTTCAACAGCACTGGATCTTAAGGTTAATCTGAGTAAGAGTAATATTGTTGTATTCAGAAAAGGGGGATATTTAGCTGCTCATGAAAAAAAGGTTGTACAATGGAAATATCATGCCTTGATAATGTAATAAATATTTAGGAATCTGTTTTTTCTACTAAGCTTAGTTCACAACTGCATGTAAAGATCTGGCAAGTCGTGGTAAACGAAGCTTTTTATTTGTGTTGAAAAACTACGAATATTGAATAATAACTCTTTTGATTTGTTCATTAAGATATTTGATGCACAAATACAACCCACTGTGTCATATGGGGCAGAAATAATGGGCTTGGATGCAGCTGTAACACTTGTGAATCAGTACACCTCTTTGCTTTAAAGCAGTTTTTAGGCTTAGATAGACGTACACCTAATGATCTTGTTTATAGTGAAACAATAATACCCTCT
Source organism: Rapana venosa (assembly GCA_028751875.1). Taxonomy (NCBI): domain Eukaryota; kingdom Metazoa; phylum Mollusca; class Gastropoda; order Neogastropoda; family Muricidae; genus Rapana; species Rapana venosa. Next base: position 38,675,468 of record CM054136.1, read on the forward strand.
CTCTGTTAATGCTGCTGTAAGATGCATAGATATTGGATTAAAGATTCTGCATAAGATAGGAGCCTACCATTTAAATCCTACAAGATGCTTTATGATCTAGATGTCAAAGGGGAAAAAAATTGGCAACACAAATACGTACCTGTTTGTGTGAACTCGGGTTTGGATTTGTTTGGCTCAATCAAGGAGTCGGAAATTTGTAGAGAGTTTATTAACGCTTTCAGGCAAAGATTGATTGACTGCCGATGGCAGCAATGGAGTATCATATACAAAACATGAAAGATTTCAAATGTACAGACAATTTATAAGTTCGCATGATGTCAAACCTTATCTAAAACTTGATATGGATATACATTTGAAAAGAATAATGTCTAAGTTTAGACTTGGTGTATCAATATAAATGTTCATAAATTCAGATACAGAGAACATGATATTGACGACGTCAGCTGTTATGCCCATTATGTAAGCAAGCTCCGGAGGATGAAGTACACTTTGTCTTTTGCTGTCCAGTATTGAGGATGTTAGGCAGAACTACATCCCTGTTAAATATAGTAGACAGCCTAATTTATTTAGACTCTGTTTACTCCTGGCATCAGTCATCCTGAGGGTTTTGCGCAGCTCACTTTATATTTGTGTAAAGCCTTCAGAATAAGAGAGATAAGTTATCCTAAGTGATATTTTTGTAGCTGACTTTGTGTTATACAGTAACAGTTGGTCTGTGTGTGTGTTGTGTGTGTGTGTGTGTGTGTGTGTTGTGTGTGTGTGTGCGTGCGTGTGTGGGGTGTGTGTGTGTGTGTGTGTGTGGTGTGTGTGTGTGTGTGTGTTAAAACTAAAATACTAAGCTTCGGCAACCCCCCTTTATGTATGGGCCAATGGCCTTTTTTGTGAATAAAAACGTTCGAGTTTCGAGTTCGAGTTCGAGTTCAGTTCTCTCTCTCTCTTCTCTCTCCTCTCTCTCTCCTCTCTCTCTTCTTCTCTCTCCTCCTCCCCCCTCTCTCTCTCTCTCTCTCTCCGTTAGCCATAGAAGTCATTAATGAGGGTAAACATAGTGCCCTTTCCCCCCAAAATTTCACAGAATTGTTTATTCTTCTGCTTGCAGATGATGTCATCCTGCTATCTGAAACTGTTTTAGGCATACAACAGCACTGAATAGCTTTAAACAGTGCTGCAACACCACTTGATCTTAAGGTTAATCTGAATAAGAGTAATATTGTTGTATTCAGAAAAGGTGGTTATTTAGCTGCTCACGAAAAATGGCTGTACAATGGAAAAGTCATGCCTGTGATTAATGTATAAATATCTAGGAGTCTGTTTTTTCTACAAAGCTTAGTTTCACAACTGCATGTAAAGATCTGGCAAGTCGAGGTAAAAGAAGCTTGTTAATTGTTTTAAACGACGATTATTGAATAATAATGCTTTTGATTTGTTGATTAAGATATTTGATGCACAAATACAACCCACTGTGTTATATGGCGCGGAAATTTGGGGACTGGATGCAGCTGTAACACATTGTGAATCAGTACACCTCTTTGCTTTCAAGCAGTTTTTAGGCTTAGTTAGACGTACACCTAATGGTCTTGTTTATAGTGAAACCAATAGATATACTCTCTCTATTAATTCTGCTGTAACATGCATTGGATTAAGATTCTGCATATGGATGAGTGCAGGTTACCTTTTAAGTCTTAGTAAAAAAGGTAAAGGAGTCCCATAACCTATAAGGTCGTAGGGGAGCGAAGCGTCAGAGACCTCACTTCTCTAGGGCCAGCGTATTGAGGGCGGCGCCCATCTCCTCTCCCTCGCTGCTTTACCTTCCCTGACACTAAAGAGGGCAGGTACTAATTTACAGCTGGGTGAACTGGGGGAACTGTACTGAAGCCAAGGCGCGCAAACGGTCACCCATCCAACTGGTAACCACGCTCAACGCTGCTTAACTTGCCTGGGGGAAAGCGAGTGCTCCGACCACTGAGCTATCCCGTCCCCTTTTGTAAGTCTTACAAGATGCTTTATGATCTAGATGTCAAGGGGAAAGGCACCTGGGCTTCACAAATACGTACCTGTTTATGTGAACTTGGGTTTGTTTGACTCAATCAAGGTGTAGGAAATTGTAGAGAGTTTATCAAGGTTTTCAGGCAAAGACTGGTTGACTCGTTGGCAGCAGTGGAGTGGTCATATACATAACAGTGAAAGATTTCAAATGTACAGAGAATTTATAGGTTCACACGATGTCAAACCTTATCTAAAGCTTGATATGGACATACATTTGAAAAGAATTATGTCTAGGTTTAGACTTGGTGTATCAGACATAAATGTTCATAAATGTAGATATATAGAACATGATGATGATGACCTCAGGTTGCTATGCTCATTATGGTAAGCAAACAGTGGAAGATGAAGTTCATTTTGTGCTGTGCTGTCCAGTATTAGAAGATGTAAGACAGAATTACATTCCGTTAAAGTATAGTAGACAGCCTAATTTATTTAGATTCTGTCTACTCATGGCAGCTAGTCACCCTGAGATTGTGCGCAGCCTTGCTTTATATTTGTGTAAAGCCTTTAGAATAAGAGATATCTTGGTTTCTTAAGTCATATTTTTTTAACTGATTTTTTTATTGTGATAGTTGTGGGAATACATTAACACTTTGGTTTTTGTGTGTTACTTCTCACTAAAATACTAAGCAGTTTGGCAACCCCCTTTATGTATGGGCCAATGGCCTTTTTGTGAATAAATCTTTCGAGTTCGAATTCGAGTTCTCTCTCTCTCTCTCTCTCTCTCTCCGCCTCTCATCTTCCCCCTTCCCCTCCCCCTCTCTCTCTCCTCTCTCTCTCTCTCTCCTCTCTCCCCTCTCTCTCTCTCTCTCTCTCTCCCTCACACACACACACACACACACACACACACACACACACCCCACACACACACACCACACACACACAACAAACACACACACAAAATTTCACCATTGTAAACCTCAGATTTCTAAATGTCTATAAATTATTGATATGCGATACGAATACGATAACGGTACAAAACGACACGATACAATACAATACGACACGATGCGAAAACGATACAACAAAATATCAAAATACCCATTCATTTTTAGTGTGTCTATGAGCTACACCTGTCAAAGTGGAATGTGGAGTCCCGCAGGGATCAGTCCTGGCCCTGTTCTCTTTCTCTCTAAAACTGCTCCACTCTCACATATAATAAACAACCACCATATTGACATCATTTCTATGCTGATGATACTCAGCTTCAGTGTAGTGATACTTTGAAAACTTGCCTTCCCTCCTGCAAATATGTTCTACTCCCTTCAGAAAATTCAAAACTGATGGCTCAGAACAAGTTACCACTTAATGCTGATAAAACCGAAGCCATGCTCATAGGGACCCAACATAAACTTTCCTCTATTGCAAAACTTCATGGCAGCTAGTCATTTTATGCTCGAAAATGGATTTACTTTATCCACAGAAAAAACGTACACTGTGCTTTTTAACAATGGAAGTAATCCAGATGACCTACCAGCATTTAGAATTGGGACCAACATGATTGAGTATAAAGACACCGTAAAGTTCTTGGGTGTTATTCTCACTTCTAAGCTAACTTGGAATGCACATATCGAAGACAATTTAACAAAAAGCAAAGAAAGGCTTAAACTTTTTGAAGATGGTAAGTAAACATTTTCTGGGGCCAAGACACATTAAATATAAATATTACCTAAAATCCCTTATTCGTTAAAAATTTATCGTATGGTCAAGAGGTCTTTTTCAGTGCGCCTAAGTATTTACTTAAAAAGTTACAAAGTATAGACTGCAAAGCAAAAACAGACTGGCTCTTGGGGTGCCTTTTCACGCCTCAGCCCTGGAACATATAACGAAGTCGGCATATTGCCTTTTGATGATTACCGTCAACTGGCATGTGCTAAATATTTGCTTAGAAACAAAACGACAGAAAACTTTATTTCAGAAGAAATTTGAAGTGAAATCAGATTTTTAAATTTTTCCCAAAAGAGCGAAATATATATCCTCTTTAATGCCCATAAGTACATATGTGTCTGATCTGGTAGAAAACTCGAAGTCAATCAACACAGCATGGACACACGAGAAGCAAGCTTACCTTGCCCATCATGGGGGATGAATAAAGCACACTTTGATATAGAGGTTTTCTAATGAAAACAAAAATGACAACCCCAAAAATAATGGTTGCAGATGTCCGATCCCACATCCATCATAAATATTTTGACCATTACAAAATTTAAAACAGATGGGTCACGCTAGAAATCAAAAACAGGTTCTCTTGTTAACCAGCGTTAAAAATTGAAAACTCATATTATATTTGGTAAACATCCCCTCGATATTTTACAGCAGAACTTTAGCAAACTAATGGGTTCTTACTATAATCTTTGAATTGCCGTTGGTATATTTCAAATTCTTCTTTGTTTGATTCTAAATCGCATTGTATGCTTTAAAATTCGCCATTTTAAAAAGAAAACTTCGAAAATCAAAATTAGAGATTAAGCATGACATACATCTCTTAACCTTAAAGGGCATAAGTGTGAATTTTTTGTTGGGTGCCTTCACACTCGGGTTCTTTCCAAATGAGTGGGCGGATAGAGCTGCCAAAAAGGGTGCAAAACATGGACGGATGCAATAGAATTGCATGTCCTTTATCCTTACAAGAAGGGTATAGCTTACTAGAACAAAAATCATGGAGAAAGGCCCCGATAGTAATCAGCAAAATGAAGACTTTTAACTAGAACTGCAATCAATACCCAAATCTACAGTGGGAACCATTCAGAAGTTAGTACAATGTTTTTTACGTCAAGGAGAAATAATACTTTATTCTATAAATGAAACTAAATGCATTGATAACCAAATTCGCAAAAATGGTAAATGCCTGTGTGGTGAGATACACTAATACTCATATACTTTTTGACTGCCAGAGTGTAAAACCTTTCATGCCCCATTTTCTGAAACTCCCTCACCAGCATATTTAGTAATTTAAAATTGGCATTTGAAATTGGAAGGTCTTTGTACAGTCCCATAGGGCCCTTTGTTATAGTTACATTAACGTAATGACTTGTTGGGGTTTTTTTTGTTGTTTTTTTAAATTCCTGTCGCATTGCCATTTTTTCGAGATTTTTATTATTATTTTTTTTAAAAACCACATCCACAATCTCCGGTTTTTTTTGTTTTTTTTTTTTTGTTTGTTTGTTTGGTTTGGTTTTTTTTTTGGAGGGGATGGGGGGGGGGGGGGGGGGCGTCTAATATCACTAAAAGTGAACAGACGTAAAATTGAAGTCAACAACAACAAAACTTCAATAGAATTCGGCAGTACGTCAGTTCCTTTGTCCAACTCTGTGAAGTATTTAGGAGTAGTTCTTGACAACACACTCTCTATTAAAAAATTCATCACCCAGACCTGCCAGTCCTTGCTACTATCAATTACGGCGCCAAAAAGCGCGATTCGCAAGTATCTGTCCACTGATGCAACTTCCAAGCTTGTCACATCTCTCATTCTTTCACATTTAGACTACTGTAATTCTCTTTTGGCTGGCCTACCAGCATCATCTATCCACTCTCTTCAACGCATACAAAAAATCTGCAGCTCGACTGGTCCTAAGAAAGAAAAAATCTGAACACATCACTCCTCTTCCCGCAATCTCTTCACTGGTTGCCTTCTCACAAAGACTGGGGTATAAAATCAATACCCGTGTTTTCAAAAGTCTCCACAAATCCACCCTCTTATCTCTGTAACTGTCTTTACTGTACCTCCATCCCTCCCCTTTGTTTTAGCCCCCAGTCTTTTTGAACACCCAGAATTCAAACAAACCACTGTGGCCGTCCTCCTTCTCTGTTTTTTGGGCCACCCCCGGAATGACCTCCCCTTTCACTTCGCCAAAAGCCTTCACTTGATACCTTCAAATCCAGCCTCAAAACACACTTATTTCCTACCTGAGACTTTCCCCCCCACATATCTGTCCCTAATTTTCAACAGCATCTTTTACCTTCTAAGTGTTGTTCCGTGTGTGTGTGTGTGTGTGTGTGTGTGTGTGTGTGTGTGTGTGTGCGCGTGTGTGCGTACGTGCGAGCGCATGGATTTGAAATCTGTTGTTCATTATGTTTAAGGAGAGTTGCATGCCTGTAAATGATTGAGTGCAAGTGCTTCGATTTGTTTGTTTTTTTACAAGATTCAGCGCTATATAAATTCCATATATTATTATTATTATTATTATTTCTGTTTTGACATTGCCAGCAAATTGTGTATTATGTAGCACGTATCATTCTGGCTATATAAATTCCATATATTATTATTATTATTTCTGTTTTGACATTGCCAGCAAATTGTGTATTATGTAGCACGTATCATTCTGGCTAATATGCAACGATTTATGGGAGAGAAAAACAGCCTTCTTTGCCAGAAGAAACAAATATTGAATTGAGACTGACTGAACACAAACCAAATGTTAGAACGCGTACACAATTCTGAGGTGATAGGAAGATTATTCAATAAATACGATTTTTTCTTTTGTTTCTAGATTTTTTTTTTTAATGACTGAAGTGTGCACTATAAACTGATTTTGTGCAACGAACACGTCTGAAAAAAGATTTTTTCCTCACCCAGTCTCTTTTTGTTTTTCATTCTTCGGCTACAGCTCTGAGGTTAACCAATGGTGAGATTTTTTCGTATGCGACCATTTTTTTTGCCCAGCATTAAGACAGCTGCATTCCGACTTCATGGACTCTCTCTCTCTCTCTCTCTCTCTCTCTCATCTTTCTCCCCCCCCCCCCCCCCCCCCCCCCCCCCCCCCCCCCCCATCAAAGCACAGGCACCTGAAAGTTAACTTTAAAAATGTCTGTTCCTCCTCAAGGCAATGTGCTCTATTTATTGACTGGTGATTTGATCAAATGCAACAAGGTTTACAACTGCATCTGACAGGCATAAAAAACAATATTGATGAAAAGTTTTGTAACCTAGAAGACAATCTCTCACGTTTCTTTGCTGAAGTCAGCCAACTGAAAGACACTGTACTTGTGCATACAGAAGATATTAAAGAACTCAAAGAAGACAAAACATTAATGTCAGACAGGATAGAGGCGCTTGAAAAGAAACTTGAGTCTACTGAACAGGATGCTAGAGCTCTTAACCTCAGGTTTATTGGTGTTGAGGAGCAAAGGTGGGAAGATGAACATGTGACAAGTGAAGTGATTGTAGATGTACTGAACAGTCATTCAACTTCACCCAGCTGGCAACATACAGACATTGCTAGGGCATTCCGCATCGGCAGACCTCGCCCTCCCAGTGAGGAACCCCGGCCCATACTTGTCCAGTTTTGCCGCTGGACTGACAAGATGGCTGTTCTGCGTGACAAAGAGCTACGAGACGATTTGAGAGCCAGTGGTATTCGGGTCGCTGCTGATCTAACTACACGCCAGCGGGATTTGCTGGAGTTTCACCGTGGTCAAGGCAAGACCGCATACTTCCATGGTGGAAAGTTGTATGTGCATGACAAAGAGCAGCCCAAAGCTTTCAATAGCAACCGCAAAGAAAATGACTGGCCACAAGTTCAGGCTGGTAAACGTGCTAACTCCAACACAAATTGGAATGCCTGGCACACAAGTGGCTACCAGACTAAAGAGGTTCCCAGCCAAGCACAGGCACCAGGCAGAGAGATGCAGTTTGACAGTGCTCATCAGGATGGTGATTATCTGTTTCCAAGACATGGTGCCAATAGGACCAGATCACCATATCCATACAGAGAATGTGGCATGACAGACATCACAGACAAGCAGACCTGGAGAGTGCTCAAGCACCAGTTCCAGAGTAAAAGACAGGTTCAGAGGATTGAGTCAATCCAGACAGCAAGACCATAGAGAAAAGGCAATCTGTGCCAGTGTTCCTGGCATTCACTCATACAGTGATGTGGCACGAACTGGCAGATTAAGTGAACAAAATGATCGGGACCACAGAAGAATTATCAGAATGAAAGATTCTTTGCAAAAATCAAGCGTGATAAATGCAGAATCTCACGAAAGGTGCCCTAAACCTTCAAATGGGCATCAGAGGATCACTGGGCATAGCCTGGTTCCTTTGGAAGGAGACAAAGCCAACAAAACTGACCTTAATCTCCAGCATGCACCTAGGGAATTGGAAGATCCTTTCATGCTGAAAGCTATGGCAGTGCTGACTCCTTACAGGAGAAAGTATCAGAGAAAAAACTTGATATGCATGACAAAGACAGAGACAAGACAGACACAAGTGACGATGACAGTATGATGAGTGATACTGCAAACATCACAGAAAGTCATTCTGAAGTTCAAGACACAGCTTCAACTGTTTGGGGTTAGAAAGGTAGTTGTTTAAGTGAGGACGCATTTGATGTCAGTTGTGCAGAAAGCTCACCAAAACATGATGCAAATATGAATAAAGGTCAGACAGACATGACTGAAACAGTTGACCAAATCAGGGACGATAAAACTGACAACTGTCCTACTAGCAAACATGACAATGGACAGACCTGTGAGGACTTTGACAAAGAGAAGGGTCAGACCCCTACACTCTTGCCTACAGCCCGCAGTCCTCGACCAAGAAGGGCTGTATCCAGCTCTCGAGTTCACAAAACAAGCATGCAAGAAAACTGTAGTTTAGATCTAACAGTCAAGGGAATATCGTGATTCTTTTAAAAAGGCAGAGGCTGTAAATCAGGCAAAGGACAAAAACAAGCCTCAGCAGTCAATGTCCCAACATAAAAGGAAGGTGCTTCAGGCACCAGAAAATAGGATTCGGCCGGGCCACCTTATCTGATAGTGAGTCCTCAAGAACAGAGAGACAGTCCATGTCATGTCAAAGTGAATCTGTGGTTGTACAAAATGTAAATAATAGTTCATTTAAATTTCTAAATTATAATGTAAATGGTCTCTTGCCAAAACTAGAGAATGTTGACTTCATTAACTTCCTTACTTCATAATGATTTTATATGTCTAACTGAAACGTTTGTTGGTTTGAGTTTGAATCTAATTTATTTAGTGACTTTGTAATATACACCTCAAAGGCAAAAAAACTGTCCCATCAAGGGAGATACTCTGGGTGTAATTGTTCTAATAAAAAAACATTTTCCAAGTTTGTGAAACGTGTTCATGTAGAACAAGAAAATGTTGTTGTGATAAATATACATAAAGATCTCTTCTACACTGAAAAAAGCATTATGTACATGTGTTGTTACTTACCTCCATGTGATTCCACATTCTGGAATAGCCAACAGGATATTTATGGCATGGAGATGATAGAGCAGTGTTTTGAACATTTGTATGATCTGTATAGTGACTTTTTTGTTCTGTTAACTGGGGATCTAAATTCAAGAACAGCAAGTAAGAATTATTCTTTCAATGGAAATAGCACTGACTTTGATGAAACATCTGTACCTGCTGAAAACAAATTTCCACGGAAATCACAGGATAAAGTTGTTTACAACTTTGGTGATCAGTTGATTGAATTATGTAACATGTATGATTGTATAATACTAAATGGACTAAGTGAAACAAACTTTGATGATAGTTGTACCTATGTTGGACACTCTGGGGAAAGCACTGTGGATTATTTTGTCACATCTGTTGAACTTTTTCTCTATTCATGTGTTGCCTTAGTGTTGAAAACTGTATAGAGTCAGATCACTTACCTGTTATCATGGAGGTAGAACTAATGGGAACTGTAATGACTGTCATTGTCAAAAGTAAAGCAAGTGAAAATGCTGAATTTGAAAGATTTATCTGGAATAAAGCACTGGAAAATGAATTCAGGAATTCTTGGGAAAGCGCAGATATTCAAAACAGTTTGAGAATGGCTATAAATAACTTGGATAGTGATGTAGATGGTGCTTTAGAACTATTTGTAGAGTGTTTAAAAGAGTCTAGTAAATGCATGCTCAAAAGATGTCGTATTGGTGGGGCAAAAAGGTCAGAATGGTTTGACAATGAATGTATTAAAGCAAAAAAGGAATGTAGAAAGACGCTCAGATGTTTAGAGCAACTCGAAAAGAAGCTGATAGGCTAATATATGTTACAGAGAGAAAACAGTATAAGTATCTTTTGAAAACAAAAAAACGCACTTTCAGAAAACAAAAAACTGAAGCACTGGCAAAAGAAATTAGCAACGGGTCAAATTTTTTGAATGAGCTCAGAAAAATGGGTTGTGTAAATAAAGGAAAGGTAGTGAACAGTATCACTAGAGATGAATGGTTGAAACATTTTAAAAACGTTTTTCATGGGGATAGTGAAGAGTTAGAAAGGGACTTCAACAGTGATACAGAACTCTCAGTGGAAACAGATCATGTTTTAAATATAGAAATATCAGAAGCAGAAGTTACTCAGGCAGTAAACAAACTCAAAGATAGAAAAGCCGGTGAATAGATGATATCCTAGCTGAAATGTTAAAATGTGTGGTAATATGTTATAATATTTCTAACAAAATTATTTTAATGTTGTTTTTGATCAAGGAGTTTACCCACAGTATGGTCAAAGCCATAATAATACCATTACATAAAAAAGGAAATTCAAATGATGTAGATAACTACAGAGGAATCTCTCTCCTAAGCACAATATCTAAATGTTATACTTCAATATTGAACAGGCGACTATACACTTGGTTAGAAAGTCAAAACTTAATATCAGAATGCCAAGCAGGATTTAGAAGAAAATATTCTACAGTTGATCAGATATTCACGTTATATGCTGTCATCTAGAACCACATGAGTAAAAAAGGTAGAAAACTTGATGTTGCTTTTGTTGATTTTAGAAAGGCCTTTGATTCTGTTCAGCATAGTAAACTATTGCAGTGTATTCAAAATCAAGGAGTAAAAGGCAAATTCTTTGCTTCCCTCAAGCTATATACAAAGTCGTTAAAAAACAGGGGTACGTGCAAATTTCGAATTAACCGAAATGTTTGACTGCCCTAGGAGTACGCAGGGGGTGTTTTCAGCCCCACACTATTTTCCTTGTTCATAAAACCCCTAGCTACCTAATGAATGAAAACGGAAACACGGGGGACAATTTTTCCCAATATCATGGAATTGTTTATTTATTATTTCAATGATGGGCGTGGGGTT
>CM054136.1:38687063-38704658 GCA_028751875.1 Rapana venosa
ACCAACACCACACCACACCACACCACACAACAACACACCACACACACACACACACATTTCACCATTGTAAACCTCAGATTTCTAAATGTCTATATAATTATTGATATGCGATACGAATACGATACGGTACAAAACGACACGATACAATACAATACGACACGATGCGATACGATACAACAAAATATCAAAATATCATTCAGTTCTTAGTGTGTCTATGAGCTACACCTGTCAAAGTGGAATGTGGAGTCCCGCAGGGATCAGTCCTGGGCCCTGTTCTCTTTACTCTCTACACTGCTCCACTCTCACATATAATAAACAACCACCATATTGATCATCATTTCTATGCTGATGATACTCAGCTTCAGTGTAGTGATACTGTTGAAAACTTGCCTTCCCTCCTGCAAATATGTTCTACTGCCTTCAAGACATTCAAAACTGGATGGCTCAGAACAAGTTACCACTTAATGCTGATAAAACCGAAGCCATGCTCATAGGGACCCAACATAAACTTTCCTCTATTGCAAAACTTCATGGCAGCTAGTCATTTTATGCTCGAAAATGGATTTACTTTATCCACAGAAAAAACGTACACTGTGCTTTTTAACAATGGAAGTAATCCAGATGACCTACCACATTAGAATTGGGACCAACATGATTGAGTATAAAGAAAACCGTAAAGTTCTTGGGTGTTATTCTCACTTCTAAGCAAAACTTGGAATGCACATATCGAAGACAATTTTAACTAAAGCAAGAAAGGCTTAAACTTTTTGAAGATGGTAAGAAAACATTCTGGGGCCAAGACACATTAAAATGAAATATTTGCTACATCCCTTATTCGTTCAAAATTATCGTATGGTCAAGAGGTCTTTTTCAGTGCGCCTAAGTATTTACTTAAAAAGTTACAAGTATAGACTGCAAAGCATACAACTGGCTCTTGGTGTGCCTTATCACGCCTCAGCCCTGGGAACATATAACGAAGTCGGCATATTGCCTTTAGATGATTACCGTCAACTGGCATGTGCTAAATATTGCTTAGAACAAAACGACAGAAAACTTTATTTCAGAAGAAATAGAAGTGAAATCAGAGTTTAATTTTCCTAAAAGAGCGAAATATATATCCTCTTTAATGCCCATAAGTACATATGTGTCTGATCTGGTAGAAAACTCTGAAGTCAATCAACACAGCATGGACACACGAGAAGCAAGCTTACCTTGCCCATCAGGAGATGAATAAAGCACACTTTGATATAGAGGTGTCTAATGAAAACAAGAAGGACAACCAGAATATAATGGTTGCAGATGTCCGATCCCACATCCATCATAAATATTTTGACCTTTTACAAATTTATACAGAGGGATCACGCCTAGTAATCAAGAAACAGGTTCTGCTTTTGTTATACCAGCGTTAAAAAATTGAAAACTCATATTATATTGGTAAACATCACTCGATATTTACAGCAGAATTTGTAGCAATACTATGGGTTCCTTTATTTATATCTTTGATTTGCCTTTGGGTATATTTCAAATTCTTCTTTGTGTTGTTTCTAAATCGGCATTGTATCTTTAAAATCGCCATTTACAAGAAACTTCGAAAATCATATTAGAGATTAAGCATGTCATACATCTCTTAACCCTTAAAGGGCATAAGTTGAATTTTTTTTGGGGTGCCTTCAACTCTGGTTCTTTCCAAATGATGGGCGGATAGAGCTGCCAAAAAGGTGCAAAACATGGACGATGCAATAGAATTGCATGTGCCTTTAATCCTTACAAGAAGGGTATAGCTTACTAGAACAAAAATCTTTGGGGAAAGGTCACTGATAGTAATCAGCAAAATGAGAGACTTTTAACTAGAACTGCAATCAATACCCATAATCTAACAGTGGGAACCATTCAGAAGTTAGTACAAGTGTTTTACGTCAAGGAGAATTAATACTTTATTCTATAGAATGAAACTAAATGCATTGATAACCAAATTCAGCAAAAATGGTAAATGCCTGTGTGGTGAGAATATCACTAATACTCATATACTTTTGACTGCCAGAGTGTAAAACCTTTCATGCCCCATTTTTCTGAAAACTCCTCACCAGCATATTCAGTAATTTAAAATTGGCATTTGAAATTGTGAAAGGTCTTTGTTACAGTCCCATAGGACATTTGTTATAGTTACATTAACGTTAATGACTTGTTGGGGTTTTTTTGTTGTTTTTTAAATTCCTGTCGCATTGCCAAGTTTTTCGAGATTATTATTATTATTTTTTTTAACACCACATCCACATCTCCCGGTTTTTTTTGGTGTTTTTGTTTTTTTTGTTTGTTGTTTGGTTTGGTTTTTTTTTGGAGGGGAGGGTGGGGGGGGGGTGGGGGGGGGGGGGGGGGGGGGGGGGGGGGGCGTCTAATATCACTAAAAGTGAACAGACGTAAAATTGAAGTCAACAACAACAAAACTTCAATAGAATTCGGCAGTACGTCAGTTCCTTTGTCCAACTCTGTGAAGTATTTAGGAGTAGTTCTTGACAACACACTCTCTATTAAAAAATTCATCACCCAGACCTGCCAGTCTTGCTACTATCAATTACGGCGCATAAGCGCGATTCGCAAGTATCTGTCCACTGATGCAACTTCCAAGCTTGTCACATCTCTCATTCTTTCACATTTAGACTACTGTAATTCTCTTTTGGCTGGCCTACCAGCATCATCTATCCACTCTTCAACGCATACAAAACTCTGCAGCTCGACTGGTCCTAAGAAAGAAAAAATCTGAACACATCACTCCTCTTCTGCAATCTCTTCACTGGTTGCCTGTCTCACAAAGACTGGAGTATAAAATCAATACCCTGTGTTTCAAATGTCTCCACAAATCTGCACCCTCTTATCTCTGTAACTGTCTTCACCTGTACACTCCATCCCGTCCCCTTCGTTCAGCCGCAGATACTTTCGAACACCCAGATTCAAACAAACCACTGTTGGCCGTCGCTCCTTCTCTGTTTCTGGTCCATCCACCTGGAATGACCTCCCTCTTTCACTTCGCCAAAAGCCTTCACTTGATACCTTCAAATCCAGCCTCAAAACACACTTATTTCCTACCTGAGACTTTCCCCCCCACATATCTGTCCCTAATTTTCAACAGCATCTTTTACCTTCTAAGTGTTGTTCCGTGTGTGTGTGTGTGGTGTGTGTGTGTGTGTGTGTGTGTGTGTGCGCGTGTGTGCGTACGTGCGGAGCGCATGGATTTGAAATCTGTTGTTCATTATGTTTAAGGAGAGTTGCATGCCTGTAAATGATTGAGTGCAAGTGCTTCGATTTGTTTGTTTTTTTACAAGATTCAGCGCTATATAAATTCCATATATTATTATTATTATTATTATTTCTGTTTTGACATTGCCAGCAAATTGTGTATTATGTAGCACGTATCATTCTGGCTATATAAATTCCATATATTATTATTATTATTTCTGTTTTGACATTGCCAGCAAATTGTGTATTATGTAGCACGTACATTCTGGCTAATATGCAACGTTTTTATGGGAGGAAAAACAGCCTTCTTTGCCAGAAAAACAAATTTGAATTGAGACTGACTGAACACAAACCAAATTTTAGAACGCGTTACACAATTCTGGGGTGATAGGAAGATTATTCAATAAATACGATTTTTTCTTTTGTTTCTAGATTTTTTTTTTAATGACTGAAGTGTGCACTATAAACTGATTTTGGCCCACGAACACGTCTGAAAAAAGATTTTTTCCTCACCCAGTCCTTTTTTGTTTTCATTCTTCGCTACAGCTCTGAGGTTAACCAATGGTGAGATTTTTTCGTATGCGACCATTTTTTTTGCCCAGCATTAAGACAGCTGCATTCCGACTTCATGGACTCTCTCTCTCTCTCTCTCTCTCTCTCTCTTTCCTCCCCCCCCCCCCCCCCCCCCCCCCCCCCCCCCCCCCATCAAAGCACAGGCACCTGAAAGTTAACTTTAAAAATGTCTGTTCCTCCTCAAGGCAATGTGCTCTATTTATTGACTGTGATTTGATCAAATGCAACAAGGTTTACAACTGCATCTGACAGGCATAAAAAACAATATTGATGAAAAGTTTTGTAACCTAGAAGACAATCTCTCACGTTTCTTTGCTGAAGTCAGCCAACTGAAAGACACTGTACTTGTGCATACAGAGGACATTAAAGAACTCAAAGAAGACAAAACATTAATGTCAGACAGGATAGAGGCGCTTGAAAAGAAACTTGAGTCTACTGAACAGGATGCTAGAGCTCTTAACCTCAGGTTTATTGGTGTTGAGGAGCAAAGGTGGGAAGATGACCATGTGACAAGTGAAGTGATTATAGATGTACTGAACAGTCATTCAACTTCACCCAGCTGGCAACAAACAGACATTGCTAGGGCATTCCGCATCGGCAGACCTCGCCCTCGCAGTGAGGAACCCCGGCCCATACTTGTCCAGTTTTGCGGCTGGACTGACAAGATGGCTGTTCTGCGTGACAAAGAGCTACGAGACGATTTGAGAGCCAGTGGTATTCGGGTCGCTGCTGATCTAACTACACGCCAGCGGGATTTGCTGGAGTTTCACCGTGGTCAAGGCAAGACCGCATACTTCCATGGTGGAAAGTTGTATGTGCATGACAAAGAGCAGCCCAAAGCTTTCAATAGCAACCGCAAAGAAAATGACTGGCCACAAGTTCAGGCTGGTAAACGTGCTAACTCCAACACAAATTGGAATGCCTGGCACACAAGTGGCTACCAGACTAAGAGGTTCCCAGCCAAGCACAGGCACCAGGCAGAGAGATGCCAGTTTGACAGTGCTCATCAGGATGGTGATTATCTGTTTCCAAGACATGGTGCCAATAGGACCAGATCACCATATCCATACCAGAGAATGTGGCATGACAGACATCACAGACAAGCAGACCTGGAGGAGTGCTCAAGCACCAGTTCCAGAGTAAAAGACAGGTTCAGAGGATTGAGTCAATCCAGACAGCAAGACCATAGAGAAAAGGCATCTGTGCCAGTGGTTCCTGGCATTCACTCATACAGTGATGTGGCACGAACTGGCAGATTAAGTGAACAAAATGATCGGGACCATAAAAGAATTATCAGAATGAAAGATTCTTTGCAAAAATCAAGCTTGATAAATGCAGAATCTCACGAAAGGTGCCCTAAGCCTTCAAATGGGCATCAGAGGATCACTGGGCATAGCCTGGTTCCTTTGGAAGGAGACAAAGCCAACAAAACTGACCTTAATCTCCAGCATGCACCTAGGGAATTGGAAGATCCTTTTCATGCTGAAAGCTATGGCAGTGCTGACTCCTTACAGGAGAAAGTATCAGAGAAAAAACTTGATATGCATGACAAAGACAGAGACAAGACAGACACAAGTGACGATGACAGTATGATGAGTGATACTGCTAACATCACAGAAAGTCATTCTGAAGTTCAAGACACAGCTTCAACTGTTGGGGTTAGGAAAGGTAGTTGTTTAAGTGAGGACGCATTTGATGTCAGTTGTGCAGAAAGCTCACCAAAACATGATGCAAATATGAATAAAGGTCAGACAGACATGACTGAAACAGTTGACCAAATTAGGGACGATAAAACTGACAACTGTCCTACTAGCAAACATGACAATGGACAGACCTGTGAGGACTTTGACAAAGAGAAGGGTCAGACCCCTACACTCTTGCCTACAGCCCGCAGTCCTCGACCAAGAAGGGCTGTATCCAGCTCTCGAGTTCACAAACAAGCATGCAAGAAAACTGTAGTTAGATCTAACAGTCAAGGGAATATCGTGGATTCTTTTAAAAAGGCAGAGGCTGTAAATCAGGCAAAGGACAAAAACAAGCCTCAGCAGTCAATGTCCCAACATAAAAGGAAGGGTGCTTCAGGCACCAGAAAATAGGGATTCGGCCGGGCCACCTTATCTGATAGTGAGTCCTCAAGAACAGAGAGACAGTCCATATCATGTCAAAGTGAATCTGTGGTTGTACAAAATGTAAATAATAGTTCATTTAAATTTCTAAATTATAATGTAAATGGTCTCTTGCCAAAACTAGAGAATGTTGACTTCATTAACTTCCTTACTTCATATGATTTTATATGTCTAACTGAAACGTTTGTTGGGTTTGAGTTTGAATCTAATTTATTTAGTGACTTTGTAATATTCACCTCAAAGGCAAAAAAACTGTCCCATCAAGGGAGATACTCTGGGGGTGTAATTGTTCTAATAAGAAAAACATTTTCCAAGTTTGTGAAACGTGTTCATGTAGAACAAGAAAATGTTGTTGTGATAAATATACATAAAGATCTCTTCTACACTGAAAAAAGCATTATGTACATGTGTTGTTACTTACCTCCATGTGATTCCACATTCTGGAATAGCCAACAGGATATTTATGGCATGGAGATGATAGAGCAGTGTTTTGAACATTTGTATGATCTGTATAGTGACTTTTTTGTTCTGTTAACTGGGGATCTAAATTCAAGAACAGCAAGTAAGAATTATTCTTTCATGGAAATAGCACTGACTTTGATGAAACATCTGTACCTGCTGAAAACAAATTTCCACGGAAATCACAGGATAAAGTTGTTTTACAACTTGGTGATCATTTGATTGAATTATGTAACATGTATGATTGTATAATACTAAATGGACTAAGTGAAACAAACTTTGATGATAGTTGTACCTATGTTGGACACTCTGGGGAAAGCACTGTGGATTATTTTGTCACATCTGTTGAACTTTTTTCTTCTATTCATGTGGTTGCCTTAGTTGTTGAAAACTGTATAGAGTCAGATCACTTACCTGTTATCATGGAGGTAGAACTAATGGGAACTGGTAATGACTGTCATGTCAAAAGTAAAGCAAGTGAAAATGCTGAATTTGAAAGATTTATCTGGAATAAAGCACTGGAAAATGAATTCAGGAATTCTTGGGAAAGCGCAGATATTCAAAACAGTTTGAGAATGGCTATAAATAACTTGGATAGTGATGTAGATGGTGCTTTAGAACTATTTGTAGAGTGTTTAAAAGAGTCTAGTAAATGCATGCTCAAAAGATGTCGTATTGGTGGGGCAAAAAGGTCAGAATGGTTTGACAATGAATGTATTAAAGCAAAAAAGGAATGTAGAAAGACGCTCAGATGTTTTAGAGCAACTCGAAAAGAAGCTGATAGGCTAATATATGTTACAGAGAGAAAACAGTATAAGTATCTTTTGAAAACAAAAAAACGCACTTTCGAAAAACAAAAACTGAAGCACTGGCAAAAGAAATTAGCAACGGGTCAAATTTTTGAATGAGCTCAGAAAAATGGGTTGTGTAAATAAAGGAAAGGTAGTGAACAGTATCACTAGAGATGAATGGTTGAAACATTTTAAAAACGTTTTTCATGGGGATAGTGAAGAGTTAGAAAGGGACTTCAACAGTGATACAGAACTCTCAGTGGAAACAGATCATGTTTTAAATATAGAAATATCAGAAGCAGAAGTTACTCAGGCAGTAAACAAACTCAAAGATAGAAAAGCCGGTGGAATAGATGATATCCTAGCTGAAATGTTAAAATGTGGTGGTAATAATGTTATAATATTTCTAACAAAATTATTTAATGTTGTTTTTGATCAAGGAGTTTACCCACAGGTATGGTCAAAGGCCATAATAATACCATTACATAAAAAAGGAAATTCAAATGATTAGATAACTACAGAGGAATCTCTCTCCTAAGCACAATATCTAAATGTTATACTTCAATATTGAACAGGCGACTATACACTTGGTAGAAAGTCAAAACTTAATATCAGAATGCCAAGCAGGATTTAGAAGAAAATATTCTACAGTTGATCAGATATTCACGTTATATGCTGTCATCTAGAACCACATGAGTAAAAAAGGTAGAAAACTTGATGTTTTTTGTTGATTTTAGAAAGGCCTTTGATTCTGTTCAGCATAGTAAACTATTGCAGTGTATTCAAAATCAAGGAGTAAAAGGCAAATTCTTTGCTTCCCTTCAAGCTATATACAAGTCGTTAAAATCATGTGTACGTGCAAATTTCGAATTAACCGAAATGTTTGACTGCCCTATTGGAGTACGGCAGGGCTGTGTTCTCAGCCCGACACTATTTTCATTGTTCATAAACCAGCTAGCTGACCTAATGAATGAAAACGGTAAACACGGGGTACAATTATTCCCAGATATCATGGAATTGTTTATCTTATTATTTGCAGATGATGTGGCGTGGGGTTTCTCGTTCACAAAGACACCGTGAACACCGTCATGAGCTGTCAGCCTGTGTCCAGCAGACTTATTACCATCCGCCTGAGAGCAACCCCCTTTAACATAACTATAGTACAGGCATACGCCCCTACATCAGACTGCACAGATGAAGCCGTAGAAGAATTTTATGACCAGCTACAAGAGGTTCTGAATCAAACACCCAAGAAAGACATCCTCGTTGTGCAAGGCGACGGGAACGCCAAGGTAGGAGAAGATGCATGGAAAGACGGGAGGGCGTTTGTGGCCACATTGTAATAACCAATCAAATGAAAGAGGCTTGAACTCCGGGAGTTTGCCAGTACAACCACCTCCAGCTATGAATACACTTGGCCCACACAAGAAATCCAAAAAAATGGACAAGGCATAGCCAAAGGAGAACACCACAACCAAATAGATTACATCATGGTGAAAAGACGGTTCAGTCTAGCGTTAACATCGCACAGACACAAGTTTTCCAGGAGCAGACATAGGGAGTGATCATGATCTTGTGATGATGACTTTCCGACTACGTCTAAAGAAAATCCACAAGCGGAACAACATCAGGATCAAATTTTGACCTCGAGAAGCTGAAGGACCCAGAGGTATTAGAAATTTTTTCAAGCAAGGATAGGTGGAAAGTTTGCAGCACTCACTGTGATAGACTCAGACATAGATACACTGACGAATAGTTTCAATACAGCAGTGACTGAAACAGCAAACGAGCTTCTTGGCAAACGCCGACCAGTCAAAAAACCATGGGTCACACCTAACATCCTACAACTAAGCGCCCAAGCGTAGAGAGTTGAAGAAAAAAGAAAAATGAAACAAAAGAAAGAGCAGAACAATATGGGGCAGTCAACAAAAGAATCAGAAGTCATGAGGGAGGCAAAAGAGAAATGGATCGGTGAACAGTGCCAAGACATTGAAGAGAATATCAAGAAAAGCAATAGCAAGAAAGCATATCAGCTGTGAAAGACCTGACTAGCACGAAACAGAAAAAAAGGTTTAACAATCCAAGACAAAAATGGAAGTGTCTCACTGACGACCAGGATATTCTGAACAATGGACAGAATACTGCTCCGACCTTTATAACTATAGAACCGCAGGAGACCAAGTCCTTAATGTACCCGAAAGCAAAGACACAGACAGTCACCCTATCCTCCGAGAAGAAGTGGAAACAGCAGCCCGATCGCTGAAAAAGGGGAAGTCAGCAGGGGCTGACAACTTTCCAAAGCTGATTTGGTCCAAGCTGGAGGGAAGCCATGATCAGCGCCCTACTAAGAATCTGCAACAAGATCTGGCAGACAGGAAAATGGCCAACACCATGGACGCAGTCGCTCATCATCACCCTCCCCAAGAAAGGAAATCTACAACAATGCCATAATTACCGCCAATCAGCCTCATATGTCACCCAAGCAAGGTCATGCGCAGATAATATTGATTAGACTGAAGCCACAAGCAGAGACCATCATTGCTGAGGAACAAGCAGGTTTCAGAGCAGGACGCGCACCAACAGAACAGATAATAAACCTCAGAATACTATGTGAGCGGTACCTTCAACATCAACAAGACCTATACCACTATTTATCGATGTTAAGAAGGCATTTGACAGGGTGTGGCATCAGCTTTGTGGGCAACCATGAACTTGTACAGCATCAATGCAAACCTGATCAGAGTCATCAAACAGCTGTACACGAGGCCACCAGTGCAGTGTACTAAAAACAACAACATTGGAGAATGGTTTCGAACAACAGTTGGAGTAAGGCAGGGCTGCCCTACTCTCACCCCCCCTTTTCAACATCTTCCTTGAGAGAATCATGGCTGATGCACTGGAACATCATTAAGGATCAGTCAGCATTGGGGCGGGAACGATCACAAACCTCCGCTTCGCAGATGACATTGATGGAATAGCAAGGATCAGAAAAAGAGCTTGCCAGCCAAACGAACACTTGGATAAGGCCTCCAAACATACGGCTGGAAATCAGTGCAGAGAAGACCAAACTGATGACTAATAACACCAACGGCATTAGCAACTGATATCAGGGTTTAAAATGACCAGAAGCTGGAAACATTCAAAGCTTCAAGTACCTGGGAGCCATTGTATCCGACCAGGGATCCAAGCCAGAAGTAGAAATGCAGGACTGCACCAGACAATAACAGCTTTGTCAAAACTAAACACCATCTGGAGAGATAAGAATATCTCACTTATCTCCAAGATCAGACTAATGCGCTCCCTTGTCATATCTATATTTCTGTATGCCTGTGAATCATGGACCCTGACTGCAGTTTTGGAGAGAAGAGTACAGGCAGTGGAGATGAGATGCTTTGGGAGACTCCTTGGCATCTCCTACAAAGACCACATAAGCAACGAAAGCGTGCATAACAGAATCCAGCAACCATTGGACCCTATAAAGAACCTTCAACGATCGTGAAAAAGCGTAAACTTAAGGGGTATGGCATGTCACAAGATCCCAAGGAATTACAAAGACAGTTTTGCAAGGCACTGTCCAAGGAGGAAGAAGAAGAGGCAGACCAAGGAAGAGCTGGGAGGATAACATCAGTGAATGGACAGGCCTAGAACTCAACAAAACCCTGAGAAAGGCAGAACAGAGAGAAGAATGGAGGGAACTGGTTGCTGAGTCTTTGAAGGTGCCCCCACGGTCGTCAGACTACGGGACAGATAGATAGATAGATAGATGTGGCACTAATATCAACAACACCAAGTGGTCTACAGAATCAGTTGAATATTTTACAAACATGTTGTGATAATATAAAATTAACTGTAAACATTGAAAAAACAAAGGTCATGGTATTTAGAAAGGGGGGATTTTTAGGGAAACATGAGAGGTGGTTCTACAATAGTAATAGATTGGAAGTAGTTAATAGCTATTGTTATTTAGGATTTAAATTTACAACAATGATCAGTGCTAAAAATGGTACACTGCATTTAACAACAAAAGGCAAAAAGGCAATAGTTCAGCTTAATAAGAATTTTTAAAATATAAAGAAATGACAGCCAAAAACTTACTTTAAAATCTTCGATACAAAAATAAACCAATGTTGCTATATGCTGCAGAAATATGGGGAATAAAAAGGTTAAACACATAGAAAAAGTGCATATGTGTGCATGTAAAAGGTTTTTTGGAGTGCCAACCAGACACCCAAATAAAATGGAAAATGGGGATTTGGTAGGTATCCCCCTCTAATGTGAATTCATACGTTATCTGCCTAAGATATTGGTTTAGATTATTCGAAATGAATACAGAAACGATTACCATATAAGGCCTATCAAATGTTACTACATTTAGACAGTATTGGAAGCAGTGCTGGGGATCAAAAAAAAAAGAAATATTATGTTGACTAGTTTTAATATTGTTTGGTTACAGCAAGGGGTTGGGAACGTGAAAACATTTCTGCATATTTTTAAACAGAGGATTGTGGATATGTTTATTCAGGAATGGACAGGTACTCTCAGAGAACGTGACAGATATCAACCCTACACGGCATTCAAGACCGTTTTTGAAAGAGAGTCATACATTCTAGATATTGATGTATATTGTTTCCGTGTTGCCATTTCTCATGTTCGATTTAATGTTCTCCCCCTACATAACAATGTACATCGCTATAAGGATTCTAACCATGAAAAAGCTTGCCCATTTTGTAAAAATCATATTGAAAATGAACAGCACTTTTTGTTTGCCTGTCCTATGTATGACGACTTAAGACGTAAATTTCTAAAGGAATCGAAAGGACTTCCTCTGCACGTTTTGCTAAGAGCCACAAACCCTATCCACACGCATAATTTATCAAAGTATGTGTTCCATGCAATCAACAGACGGAAGAAAATACTTTAAATATTGAGCTTATCATGATCTGCACTTCTAGTGGGTGCTTACCTACTGATTGGGGGTATCCACTTTTTTGTCATTGTTATGCAAAATCAGCAAACACCTCGAATAGAAAATTGCAGGGCTAATGTGATTGTGTAGTATTGGTTTTCACATCAATATCTGTGTCATGATAACTACTCAATACTAGCTATAAATGTACTTTACACATGTTTTCTCATAGTCTAGTAGATGTATGTGGTTTGCTATGACTTTAAAGGACTCTGTGTGTGTGTGTGTGTATGTGTGTGTTTCTCAACTTTCTTTATTTGAACAAAAGCGTGGTGCTCCAGTATGCAGCAAACTGCAGGGAATAGTATGCATTATAGAATATTAACAGTTTTGTGTTCAAGACTAAAACAAAATAATGACAAAGAAAGACAAAACTATTTGCAAATGTTGTGTTATAATATATAAACCGAGGATAAGTATAATTACTTAAGTGTGAGATTTAAGTCTAATATCAACGAATGAAAACAAAAAACTTTCATTGTAATAGAAGTAACCATAACGTATGGAACAATGTTCTACTCATTTGTATATGTACAGTAATCTTATTTCCGATAAAGCTAGCTAAGCAAAATTAAGCAAAACTAAATTTAATCTGCACCTTAGAAGTGTTTCCGTATACTGAAAACGCATGAATATGTATTGAATGTTGATTACTGTGTGTTATATACTGCGTTATATCGTGATGCTTTCCCAAATCAACTTTGCATTGTATTGTGGCCCAAGGCCGATGTGCAATTAAACCAGTTCAGAGTTCTCTCTCTCTCTCTCTCTCTCTCTCTCTCCTCCCCCCCCCCCCCCTCCCCCTAGCAATTTGGCTTGACATTTATGTAAAGCCTTTAGAATAAGAGATAGCATGGTGTTATATGAGGTTTTTTTCCCCACTGTGGATTTGTTTGCATTTGTTTGTCATAGCTTTACTTACCGTATATTCTTATCATTAATCGCTGATTTGATCAGAAACCCCACCCATGTGGATCATTGGCTTCCTTATGAATAAATCCTTCAGATCCTTCAGAAAGAATTCAGTTTAGCAGGTTTCAGAGTGTTTTAATTCAGATACACCGAGAAATGACAAAACCCCCCAGCAAAAGCAATAGCTGCTACCACAACCACAAAATAGATTTTTTTTAAGTGTTTGAAAAATTCAGAAACATCGAGAAGAAGTAGGCCTACTGAGCGAAATAGGATAACATAACATGGCTTAGACTGCCACAACAAGAGATCTGGAACAACGACGAAAACAACAACAATATCAATTTCTACGACAACAATAAAAAGGCACATTCTAGGAAATCAATTTTCGCCAGGGTTGACCCCATGGTTAGCTGGGGGGTTGATACGAGGAACTACAGAATAGTTGGTTTTACTCTTGTTTTCTTCTGTATGCAATTTGCGCAGTCTTGATCTGAGATTTAATCTTTAACAAGGTGACAGCCCTGGTATGGCCTGTGTGGTTTAAAGGGCTGTGAACAATTGGATTGGATTGGATTGGATTGGATCGGCAATGTTTTTGGTGTGTTCTGTATGTCTCTTCTTCCTCTCCATCACTGTCAGAGCTGCTTACATGATCTCTGATTAAAAACAAACAACATCTGCAAAAATATATCCTTTCTCTTTTCATCCCCTTCTTCTTCTTCTCTTTCTCGTGACCACGCAATGACGTCAATGTGTTATGAAAGTATGTTACGTGGGTGTTATTTTTACGAAACGAAAACTAAAATAACGACTGTCAAAAATATATTATCAGGGTGTGTGTGTGTGTGTGTGTGTGTGTGGGTGCGTGCGCGCGCGCGCGCGCGCGCGCGCTATATGTCAATGAAACAGGAGGTTAAAAATATAGTATGAAGTATCGATCTAGGTAAAAATATTTTCAAACAGGATTAAGCCTGACAATAACAAAAAAGAAAATAAAGTTTGTAAGTACATATATTTTTGTTGTTGTTGCTTTTGTTGTTGTTTTGGTTTTGTTCCCTTTGCGTTGAGTTAATTTAGTTTGGGTTGTTGTTGTTCTTGTTGTAGCCTAAGAGATGTTAGATAACACATACTTTTTCATTGTTTGTCCCATGTTGTTCTCACTGTGACTATTTATAAATCAACACACACACACACACACACACACACACACACACACACACACACACACACACACACACACATACACACACCATACACACACACACACACACACACACACCACACACATAAAACAACAACAAAAACCAAACCAAACAACAACAAAAACACGTTAGTAACTTAACCGTACAAAAAAAACCACACACCACAAAGACAATGAATCCCCCCCCCCCCCCCAAACAAAATCAAAACAAAAACAACAACAAAACCCAACAAAACCCCTCCAAAACAAAACAAAAATATAAAAAAACAGAACAAGCAACCAAATCAAACCAAACCAAATCCAAAGACAAGATCCTTTTTTTTAAAATGACGACAATCTTTAAAAAATAAAATTAAAAAAAAGAAGGGTGGGGGGGGAATAATTTAAACAGCTGCATCTCTCGATGAGAAGGGAAGAAGATAAGAGGGCACTACTGGTTCTGAGTTTAGGTAACAGTCGATATTTTCGACCTCCGGGACAGCCGCAATCGAAAATACATGCACCCATTCATCGCGACCAAAATAAACAGGCTTGACGTCAGACACGGGAGGAATTTAACATTTAAAAAAAAAAATCTCATGAAGTAACTACCCCACTTTTTCTATTAACCTTTGACACGAGTTTTCATAATATGTGTGTGTGTGTGGGGAGGAAGGGGAGGGGGGAGAGGGAGGCAGACAGACAGACAGTTTCCTGATTTTTCTCCTTTCAATAAATTTCCATCCATTCATTTATTTCATCGTTACCTTACTTGGCTGAAATGTGAAGTTTTGTGGACTCTCTCTCTCTCTCCTCTCTCTCTCTCTCTCTTATCAAGTGTAGTTGTTGATTTGTTACATATATGTACTCATACATGTACTCAATCTTAATTCCAATATTCTTTCAATCAGATGAGCTATGTACATGCGTGTTGCGTGCATTTATTGCCCAAACTTAATTATATGTATGTGAATATCTTTATATCTTAAAAGTATCGTTTATATCCAAATAAAACTCTCTCTCATGTTTGTCTGCCAGTCAGGATACTATGTCTTGCAATGTTGAATCGTTTACCGTATCGTTATCATATCCTATTGTATTGTGTCCTATCGTATCGTGTCAAAATTAATGGCTATATACATTGTATGACGTTAGACTATTTTTTTCCCCGTTCTGCTTTTATTCTCCTTAGTGCAACATCATTGCAGATTTCTCTGAGTGAAATTCGAGATACTGCGGGTCTAGGGGAGAGAGAGTCACCATCTGTAGAAAGGCACCATCCGTGTTCCCTTTCCTGCCATTTTATTAGCCTTGTTTGCCTAGGAGATGGTTTTGATACAGACTTTTGTTGTTGTTGTCAGGGACAATTATCTTGCTGCCATACTCTCCCCCCCCTCCCCCCCCCCCCGCCCCTTCCTTTAAAAAAAAACAAACATATACAGACAGGACATCGCTTTATCATCTCATTCAAAGGTCTAGCACTCATACTGCTGCTCAGGGTCTCGTGAACAGTGAGAAAAGTCCAATTTTGGAAAAGAATCAAATAGCAGACATCCCTCTTTGTAGATAGGTGCATTTACCTGTACCCAACCACACCACTTTTTTGTTGTTTGTGGATTTTTTTTTGGGGGGGGGGTTGTTTTCTGGTGTCGTTTGGTTGGTTTTTGTTTGTTTTTGTTCTCTTTTTTTTTTAGATGGGGTGTTTGTTTGTTTTGTTTATTTGTTTTGATTTTGGTTTGGTTTGTTAGTTGGTTGGCTTTTTTCGCTTCGACTTAAACGATAGTGTTTATTCGGTTTGCCACAAAGCAACTGCATGCATCACCTTGACAACAAAATAACAGTCCTATGTAAATGAATACACATACAAATTGTCACAGATGTTTCCACAGGTTTCGACAACAAATGATATCTGAACATACCCATTTTAAGAGCAGAGGACAAACTATCTTTACACTGCAATCAGGATACTGACATCTCCTCCCCCACCCATCTCCACCGCCTGAAAATGTCCTGTACTGACCAGTGTCCTTGTGCCCCCCCCCCCCCCCTCCCCCTGTCCATATCCTGCAGTCATGCCCCACCTTCAACACTCTGAGACACCAGACGTGGCCCAGTCTGGTAGAGCTCCAGGAGAAGAAACTGTGAGGACCCGGGGAGGTCATTTGGCAGACTGCGGACTTTGCCACAACCAGATTGAAAATTGAGCATGGCCAGAGAACACAGACGAAGACAAAAGGCATGATTATTGACCAAATAAATATATATATATATATATATATATATATATATAAAAATATAATATATATAATATATTTATATATATATATATAATATAATAATAATATAGGGGACGGGGTACTCAGTGGTTTGGAGCACTCGCTTTCCCCCAGCCAAGTTAAGCAGCGTCGAGCGGTTACCATTGGATGGGTGACCGTTTGCGCGCCTTGGCTTCAGTACAATTCCCCCAGTTCACCCAGCTGAAATGGGTACCTGCCCTCTTTAGGGTCAGGGAAGGTAAAGCAGCGAGGGGAGGAGATGGGCGCCGCCCCTCAAAATGCTGGCCCTAGAGAAGTGAGGTCTCTGGACGCTTCGCTCCCCTACGACCTTATAGGTTATGGACTCCTTTCCTTATAATATATATATATATATAAATAATTTGTAAAATTTATAACCTCTTTTTAAGTCACGGCAGATTTCTCTGCGTGAAATTCGGGGCCCCTCTCCCCGTGGTGAGCGCGTCCCCCACAAGACAGCGCCACCCATTTTTTTTCTTTTACCTGTCTGCAACTGTATGTTTCCCTACAGAGTGGCTTTTTCTAAAGAATTTTGCCAGGGACAACCTCCTTTTTTTGCCGTGGTTCTTTACGTGCGCTAAAAAAGGTGTAACACCCGGGACCTTTGGTTTATCGTCTCATCCGAAAGACACGCCCCAGACCACCACTCATGGTTTTAATGGATTGGGACAGTTTCGGGTCCAAACGGATTGGAACCCCCCCGCAGACTTCCGACCCTGGACTTTTCGCTTTCTAGACAACGGGTTTCCTCTAAACCACTGAGCCAAGTAATGTAGTAACACTTTTAAACAATTAAATTTTTTTTTAAACAACTGTACGCTGTTAATTGCAAAGGGCCTAACTGCGTCCATTGACGCACAATACACCACCATCAAAGCCCAGCATAGATTTTCTCTTTCTCTTTTCCTCGGGCAGTAGATGTCCACAGAAGCAGTTTCAAGTTAATCAGGGTGTCATAATTATCATCAGGTTTTGATCAGAGTGTCATAATTATCATCAGGTTAGATCAGGGTGTCATAATTAAACTTTAGGTTAGATCGGGGGGGGGGTTTTAAAA
>CM054136.1:38705158-38722658 GCA_028751875.1 Rapana venosa
GTCGAGCGTGGTTACCAGTTGGATGGGTGACCGTTTGCGCGCCTTGGCTTCAGTACAGTTCCCCAGTTCACCCAGCTGTAAATGGGTACCTGCCCTCTTTAGGGTCAGGGAAGGTAAAGCAGCGAGGGAGAGGAGATGGGCGCCGCCCTCAATATGCTGGCCCTAGAGAAGTGAGGTCTCTGACGCTTCGCTCCCCTACGACCTTATAGGTTATGGGACTCCTTTACCTTATATATATATATATATATATATATAATTTGTATATGTTATACCTCTTTTAAGTCACGGCAGATTTCTCTGCGTGAAATTCGGGCCGCTCTCCCCGTGGTGAGCGCGTCGCCACAAGAGCAGCGCCACCCATTTTTTTCTTTTACCTGTCTGCAACTGTATGTTTCCCTATCAGAGTGGCTTTTTTCTAAAGAATTTTGCCAGGGACAACTCTCTTGTTGCCGTGGGTTCTTTTACGTGCGCTAAATATGTGTAACACCCGGGACCTCGGTTTATCGTCTCATCCGAAAGACTAGCGCCCAGACCACCACTCATGGTCTAATGGATTGGGGACAAGTTTCGGGTCCAAACGGGATTGGAACCTCCGCAGACTTCCGACCTGGACTTTTCGCTTTCTAGACAGACGGTTACCTCTAAACCACTGAGCCATAGTAATGTAGTAACACTTTTAAACAATTAAATTTTTTTTTAAACAACTGTACGCTGTTAATTGACAAAGGGCCTAACTGCGTCCATTGACGCACAATACACCACGCATCATGCCCAGCATAGATTTTCTCTTTCTCTTGTCCTCGGTCAGTAGATGTCCACAGAAGCAGTTCAAGTTAGATCAGGGTGTCATAATTATCATCAGGTTAGATCAGAGTGTCATAATTATCATCAGGTTAGATCAGGGTGTCATAATTATCTTCAGGTTAGATCGGGGGGGGGGGTGTCATAATTAGCTTCAGGTTAGATCAAGGTGTCATAATTATCTTCAGGTTAGATCAGGGGGGGTCCATAATTAGCTTCAGGTTAGATCAGGGTGTCATAATTATCTTCAGGTTAGATCGGGGGGGGGGGGTCATAATTAGCTTCAGGTTAGATCAGAGTGTCATAATTATCTTCAGGTTAGATCAGGGGGTCATAATTATCTTCGGGTTAGATCGGGGGGGGGGGGGTCATAATTATCTTCAGGTTAGATCAGGGTGTCATAATTACCTTCGGGTTCGATCAGGGTGTCATAATTATCTTCAGGTTAGATGAAGGTGTCACAATTGTCTTCAGGTTAGGCTAGATCAGGGTGTCCCAGTTGTGGTCAGGTGGTCGGTGGTCTAGAGGTAACGCGCCTGTCTAGAATGCGAAAAGTCCGGGTCGGGTGTGTGCGTGGTTCGTACCCCGTTTGGGCCCGAAATTTTTCCCCATCCATTAGACCATGAGTGGTGGTCTGGGCGCTAGTCTTTCGGATGAGACGATAAACCGAGGTCCCGTGTGTTACACAAAATTTTCAGCGCACGTAAAAGAACCCACGGCAACAAGGGAGTTGTCCCTGGCAAAATTCTTAGAAAAAAGCCATCTGATAGGGAAACAAATACAGTTGCAGACCAAAAGAAAAAAGAAGAAAAAAAGGGTGGCGCTGCTCTTGTGGCGACGCGCTCTCCCCGAGGAAAGCAGCCCGAATTTCACGCAGAGAAATCTCGTGACTTAAAGTGGTATAAAATAAAATAAAATAAATTTTTAAAAAGATCAATGATCGAGAGGTAACGCACCCATCCAGAAAGTGAGAAGTCGCGGGTTCGATCCCTATTTGAACCTGACCTTTTCCTGCGTCCACTAAACCATGAGTAGAGGCCTGGGTGCAAGTCTTCCAGATGAGACGGTCCTGGAAGTAACATGTATTTAGCATACGTAAAAGAAACCTCCGCAACAAGAGAGCTGTCCCTAGCAAAATCGATAGGGCAAAAAAAAATCTTCAATGATAGGGAAACAAAAATACATGCAGTCACGAAAAAAGCTGGCAGTGCTTCTGGGATCTCTTGGAGCTAGGGGCTGCTCCCAGGGTAAGCAGCCCGAGTTCCACACCCTAATAGCTCTTAGTATCTTCTGCACGGATCTACAGTAGTCTTTGATGACACTGACACTGCGGCCAGCTTCCTATACCTTTCCCAAGGAACCTTGACATTCCTCATTTGCTGCTGTATGTGCACCATCTAGGTTAAAATCGCAGGTGCTGGTATCAAACCAGCTGGACATCATTTGACGACGAAGTTCACGTGCGCATTGCTTCTGCAGTGTGTTGCTTGGGGAATGTGCTAGAATGCGTGACAGTATGAGCTGTTGAAGGTGAGGGCACAAATAAACTACAAGTCTTCTGAAGCATTGAAACTCACTTTTCCTATTATTCTCATCTTTCATTGTTGTTTTCCTCCTCTTCGTTGTTGTTGTTGTCTTCAATTTAACGTCTGTTCACTCTTGGTGATATTAGACGAGGAAGGTGGAAAGTGTATGGGTGGAAGTTCAAAAAAGTACAGAACAGGGTAGAAGGAGAAAGCATGAAGAGATAGCATGTGTGTTGGTGTTTTTGTGCTTTAGAATTAGAAATATTATATAATAGATAATTAAAGAAGTTATCTTTAACATGAGCAAAACTAAAACTTAACAAAGTGTGAACATGAAACACAGAAAAAAAATACTGTAACTACAACAAATGTTCAAGGGGACTGTGCAATAGACATCTAGCAATGGCAAAGGCTAACTTTGAATTTTCAAATACATTTTTCAGAGACTGCTCTGAAAATCTAGGTTAAAAAAAGTTTGACAACCGGGCACTCAAATATGATATGGGTATTGGAAATATGATCTCCACATGGACACCTGATATTTTTTGCAAAATTTTGTGATAAATGCATTCAATTTCATTCTAAAATATAGTGCATTTACTCTTCTTGCCGTTACGAAACTTGTATCAGTTTGAGAGGGATTCATGTAACATGGAACAAGAAGTGTGTGTGTGTGTGTGTGTGTGTGTGTGTGTGTGTGTGTGTGTGTGTGTGGAGAGAGAGAGAGAGAGAGAGAGAGAGAGAGAGAGAGAGAGAAGAGAGAGAGAGAGAGAGAGAAATATGATGATGATGATGATGATGATGATGATCTTTATTTCCAAGAGTAACAGTTAAGCATTCACATACTGTTTTTCACCCGGCCCTTGCCTTGAATAGGGACTATGACAATAAAGTTCGTGCTATGATTGGGGAAAAAAAGAAAGAAAAAGAGAAAAAAGAAATGTTTTTTAAAGTACCAAAATCAATATACAAACACCATGATTTCAACCTATCATTTTAAGATAACGCCTATTATAATAGAATAACCAATACATAATACATACGTATATTCAACAACAACAAATTGACACTTAGCTGACTGAGACACTGATATTAAGGCACACATATTGATTACAGTTTAGTAAAACAGAGCAGAATGGAGAGAAAGAGAGGAGCTTCAATCGAACTTTGAACTCTGAAAAGAATTATTCATAGAGGCCATTGGCCCATAAATGAAGGGAGTAGCTGACCAAATCAACGATTACCTATAAGAATACATAAGCTCTGTGTGTGTGTGTGTGTGTGTGTGTGTGTGTGTGTGTGTGTGTGTGTGTGTGTGTGTGTGTGAGAGAGAGAGAGAGAGAGAGAGAGAGAGAGAGAGAGAGAGAGAGAGAGAGAGAGAGAGAGAGAGAGAGAGAGAGAGAGAGAGAAAACTCGAAAGATTTATTCACAAAAAGGCCATTGGCCCATGGACATGAAGGGGGGTTACCGAATTGAGTAGTATTTTAGTGAAAAAATAAGGAAGCACAGAAAAACCAAACTGTTATTGTGTAACCACAACCACCACAATAAAAATCAGTTTTTAAAAATATGACTTATGAAAACAAGATATCTCTTATTCTAAAGGCTTTACACAAATATAAAGCAAGGCTGTGCACAATCTCAGGGTGACTAGATGCCATGAGTAAACAGAATCTAAATAAATTAGGCTGTCTACTATAATTATTTTACCGGAATGTAATTCTGTCTAATATCTAATACTGGACAGCACAGCACAAAATGAACTTCATCTTCCACTGTTTGCTTACATAATGGGCATAGCAATCTGAGGTCACCATCATCATGTTCTATATATCTAAATTTATGAACATTTATATCTGATACACCAAGTCTAAACTTAAACATAATTCTTTTCAAATGTATGTCCATAATTATCAAGCTTTAGATCAGGTTTGACATCATGTGAACCTATAAATTGTCTGTACATTTGAAATCTTTCACTGCTTTGTATACGACCACTCCACTGCTGCCAACGACAGTCAATCAATCTTTGCCTGAATGCGTTGATAAACTCTACAATTTCCACACCTTGATTGAGCCAAACAAACCCAAAGCCAAGTTCACATAAACAGGTACGTATTTGTGAAGCCCAGGTGTTTTCCCCTTGACATCTAGATCATAAAGCATCTTGTAAGACTTAAAAGGT
This sequence comes from Rapana venosa, assembly GCA_028751875.1. NCBI lineage: Eukaryota > Metazoa > Mollusca > Gastropoda > Neogastropoda > Muricidae > Rapana > Rapana venosa. The sequence continues at coordinate 38,709,671 of CM054136.1, forward strand.
AACCTGCACTCATCCATATGCAGAATCTTAATCCAATATCTGAGGCATCTTACAGCAGCATTAACAGAGCGAGGATATCTATTGGTTTCACTATAAACAAGATCATTAGGTGTACGTCTATCTAAGCCTAAAAACTGCTTGAAAGCAAAGAGGTGTACTGATTCACAATGTGTTACAGCTGCATCCAGTCCCCAAATTTCCGCGCCATACAACACAGTGGGTTGTATTTGTGCATCAAATATCTTAATAAACAAGTCAAAAGCATTATTATTCAATAATCGTAATTTTTTCAAAACAATTAGCAAGCTTCTTTTACCTCGACTTGCCAGATCTTTACATGCAGTTGTGAAACTAAGCTTTGTAGAAAAACAGATTCCTAAATATTCCTATACATTAATCACAGGCATGACTTTTCCATTGGAGAGAGAGAGAGAGAGAGAGAGAGAGAGAGAGATGCACATGGGTGTGTGTAGCTCTCAGTCTGTTTCCACTTGTAATCATAATCCTGTGGAAAAAAGCTTCAAAGGACGAGCAGAGTAGCGCTCCACAGTAGATCTAGTTGACTTGCAAAACCAAGTAATTTTTACTATCTAGATCTACCATAAGTTTTCCCTTCAGGCTGTTCATCTTTCGGTAAACAATGTGACGCCTGTATGTTGTGGATGTATATATGTGGTGGATCGGTGGTCTAGAGGTAACGCGCCTGTCTAGAAAGCGAAAAGTCCGGGTCTGAAGTGTGCGGCGGTTCGTACCCCGTTTGGACCGGAAATTTTTCCCCCATCCATTAGACCATGAGTGGTGGTCTGGGCGCTAGTCTTTCGGATGAGACGATAAACCGAGGTCCCGTGTGTTACTCGTAATTATTTAGCGCACGTAAAAAAACCCACGGCAACAAGAGAGTTGTCCCTGGCAAAATTCTTAGAAAAAAGCCACTCTGATAGGGAAACAAATACAGCTGCAGAAAAAAAAAAAAAAAAAAAAGAAAAAAAAAAAAGGGTGAAAGGGTGGCGCAGCGCTAAGTGGCGACGCGTTCTCCCGCTCTCCCCGGGGAGAGCAGCCCGAATTTCACGGAGAGAAATCTGCCGTGACTTAAAGTAAAATCTGAGCGCTTTGATTTGTTGCTTTACAAGATTCAGCGCTATATAAATTCCATACATTATTATTATTATTATTATGTTCGTAACTTTGGTTTAATTAGACAAGATTTTATTTGTTCTAACAATGTCGCACCAAGACATAAAATGAATAGGACTACAACAAGCAGTGCTTATCATCTCGCCTCTATGTTCCCTCACAGGGTGAGGTGCGTAGTGCCTGGTCTTCTCGGCTGCTTGTAACTTTACTGGAGGTCTGCCTGCTGGCCTCAGCCCACACACCCCCACTTCAGAGCAGCTCATTACTGGCTGCATGTTCGACTTTAGTGTTTGCGTAACCCACCAAACTATCTGGCACGGATTATAGAATCTTTCATTAATTAATGTGCAAATTTGATCTTCTAGGGTGTATACACACGAAGGGATTTAAGGCAATTGCAAATCTGCTCTTGAAGTTGACCTGGAAGATCATAAAAACTCCCACCCTTAATTCTCCAGAAGCACGGCCGAGATTCGAATTCATGACTTCGGGGACCCATGGGATTGAAGTCAAAATGTCTTAACCGCTCAGCTATAGCGTCTGTCAAGCAATGCTTATAAAAATAGGCATGCAAAAATGGACTTCAGCTAAAAATTAATGTCACTATTTTTCTGAAATAACACCCACAAAGTTCAGCGTTCTACAATTCACCTTGCAAGAATCTCAAGTAGCTGTAATAATCAAAAGGTCATAGGCCTAGATAACTCTGTAAATAACAAGAAGTCCACAGGCCAAGAACACACGCGAACGTCAAAGTCTAGAGCATTTGCGTCACTTCCTACGCAAAGAGTAATTCGCCAGACACGATAAGGCGGTACACATGCTCACTGTCCTGGCAATTCTGGTTCCGTGCGCCGTGATTCAACAAAGTGGACGCTGAAGTGACCGCAGAGAAGATGCCAGTTGTGCAAGACTTGGCATCTGTCAGACCTTTTGACTTATTTGACTGGTTCAAATTGTGGAAGACCATCGTTAGGAAACAAACAACAGTATGGCTAAACTTCAACCTCAACTTTTTCCTTTCACAAGTTTTGTTGTTGTTGTTTGTTTAGATGTTTATGTTTTTGTTTGGGTTTTGTTTTTATAGTGTATGTGATGTACTACAGGTAGACACAAATTCGCAGGCGTCTTTGAGGACACTCCATGTTAAATATCACACACACACACACACACACACACACACACACACACACACACACACACACATATTAGATGTTTGCAAATGATCTTATAATATAGCCCATTCAAAGTAAACTAAGGTATGAAGTACACAATAATAATAATAATAATAATGGAATTTATATAGCGCTATATCTTGTAAAAACAAATCAAAGGGCTTGCATCCATTCCACTCCCACACATGCAACCAAGAACAACAGCCACAAGACAGAGAAGAATGAACATCTTTCAATATTACGAAAATCGTTCATGGGAAATGTTCTAGACTACCTTGGTATTGCTACTTTTGTTTTAAAAAGTTTTAACCTACACTCACAGTCGAATCCTAAGACAGGGGAACAAGCAAGTTTTATGGCTACATAATTCTCTTCCATCCCATTTCACCCCCCCCCCCCCCCCACTCCCACCCCTAACCCCCCCCCCCCCCCCGCAGGGAAGGAGGGGATGTTACTTAGTGTGAATAGACAATAATAATAATGATAAACAAACCCATAACAGTGTCAAGAAATGATCTTTTCTGTTTAGGCTGTTGCTGAGGGCTACAGAAGGGCGGGTTAATGAAAGGTTATCAATGTCGCTGATCAAAACACTTTCAAATATATCATCCTGTAAAGCGCTTTGTGCTGCAGCTGTGAAGAGGAAGGAAAGCCATATATAGGCCTAAGTATCCATTGTTATCACTTTCATTCGCTGTTGTCATTATCATCATTATTATCAAATGTTGCTGCTTTGTGGTGATCATTTTCAATCTTGAACTACACTAAAAAGAAATGAAGATTCTTTTTATTCATTCCTTTCCGGATTCTTATTTTCACCTGTTCCAAGTCATTTTATGATTTTACCAGATGAAAGTTGGGGCAGAGACTTAAAGAAAATAGTTACTGTATATGTTTGTTTGGTTCATTGTTGATTTGTTTGGGGGTTGTTGTTTGTTGTTGTTGTTTTTGTGTTTTTTTTTGGGGGGGGGGGGGTTGTTTGGGGGTTTTTTCAGTTCCTGGGCTAGAGCTCCAAGATTCACCAATGGTGAGATTTCTGCGTATGGGGCCGGTTTTTTTGCCACCACTAAACCCACTCTGACTTAAAAAATGTTATTGTATGTCAGTTTGGGGGAGTTCTTGGTTAAATCATCGATTCGTTCATCCTCTGTCTGAAGTGCTGGGATGAGGTTTGAAACTGGAACAGCCTTATGTCAATGTAGCTTATATGTGTAGATCTATAGAATCTTTATCAACCGGTGATGTAAGGTACCGCTGTTTTCCAGAACTGTTTACAACCGAGGACTTTGACATTTGGACACTGGTGTAGCACCAATGACCAGTAAAGAACACTCGACACGTTAAGGAGATCATCTACACACGAGGCCCTACACTCTACATCTTGACTAGTCAAACAAACATGGTCGTTAAAGAATGACAGGCAGTGAAGTGTGATCAGAGTTGTGGGACGTTGCACACTTTAGTCTGAATAACGAAATTAACAGGAAAAGCATTTCAAATGCATAATCATCAACTTCTGCTGTAACATCAAACAATTTGAAGCCCATGTTACTCAATAGACTTAACTCAATTGCGTCAATGACGGTGGTCAAGAGGGAGTTTTGAAGTTTAACCGGTAGTTTATTGACAAAACGATGTCTCCGACTAAACATCAGGAACGTCATTGCTGGCTCAATAGCTGCGACAACAGATCCACTATAACAAGCTGCAGGAAGCTCATGGTGGCGATCGGAAAGAACTGTTATCTTCAAGTGCAGACGCTGCCGTTCGATGCTCTGGTGCAAACACTGTTTGCCATGGGCAATGTTTGATTACTGGCCCAGATATCGGCCTGTTCAAAGCTGGATTGCTGAATCGTTTATTGTCATTCTTGAATAATGTGGTACACTTTGAACAATAATTTCCTCATGCCTATGTGCCAGTCAATAGTCTCTGTCTTACTTGTGTCTGGTTTTCTTTCCTCCTTCGTTCAGACTCCTTTCTCCTGATTCCCTACCCCCTGTCTCCTCCCCTACCTCTTCCACCCATCCACCCCCAACTCACACACATTGCATTGTTGGCTGTTTGATTAACTAAGTTATAAAATCTTCATAACAAGAAAGGAAGGTAGGGAAAGTAATACACAACAGGCAGGAAAAGAATTTCAAACAAAGAAATCTGCTGTGACTTAAAGTGGTAGAATACAATTCAATACCATACCATACCATACTGTACTATGCTATACTATGCTATGCTATACTATGCTATGCTATGCTATGCTATGCTATGCTGTGCTATGCTATGCTATGCTGTGCTATGCTACGCTACACTGCACTACACCATACAATACAAATTACAGGCCTTTTCAGATCCGTGGATTCTAGGACGAAAAAAAATTACATATACACAACAGGCAGGAAAAGAATTTCAAACAAAGAAATCTGCTGTGACTTAAAGTGGTAGAATACAATTCAATACCATACCATACCATACTGTACTATGCTATACTATGCTATACTATACTATGCTATGCTATGCTATGCTATGCTATGCTATGCTGTGCTATGCTATGCTATGCTATGCTATGCTATGCTGTGCTATGCTACGCTACACTGCACTACACCATACAATACAAATTACAGGCCTTTTCAGATCCGTGGATTCTAGGATGAAAAAAAATTACATGCAAACTGTGACATAATGATTTTAAGAGAACAAAATTTTCTGTGCACTTATCTATCTTCCCTAACCATTTTCCGATGGGGTTTTCGTGGTCTGTTTTTGTGTTGTTGTTTTTTTCGTTTCTCGGCTAGAGCTCTGAGGTTCAGCAATTGTAAGATTTGGCGTATGTGACCGTTTTTTGCCCACCTTTAAAGGGTAGCCGCATATCGACTTCGGGGATTTGCCGAGTTTAAGATACACTGCAACTTTATTTTATTAGATAAAGAACTGTTTATGTCGTCAACATACAGTGAGTGCATCCATCAATGTTCATACACACACATACACACATATCTACACACACACGCGCGCGCGCGTGTGCCCTATCAAAAAGACAAACAAAATGCCAAGAGCAGAAAGAAACAAAACAGCTCATCCGTCAGAATATGTAATGCATTCCACGATATATCACCGCAACAGCTTTCTGCCGAGTGTATCATGTAAAATTGGGGCTAGCCTTAAAGTGCAGACCTGCCAGTGCCTTAATTCCTTTCATGTCAAAAGAGTGCATCTGCACATAGTGCTAGTCATTTCTTTTTCTTTTGTTTACTTTCCTGCACTTTGGTCTAACCCACAAATAACGTTCGATGCATAATTTTCGAATTGAAGTCTTTTTTGTTTGTTTGTTTGTTTGTTGTTTTTTCGGGGGAGGGGATGTTTTGGAATTTGGGGTTTTATTTTTCTACTTGAGCTAAACAGGGCTGCTTCTCAAAGGACTTCCTTGTTTCACTTAAAGATACTTTTGAGACCACTTAGAGTCTGGGGTACAATGAAGAGAAAATTCAAAAGTGCTGGGTATACAATGTAATGACAGGTTTCTCATCGTGTGTGTGTGTGTGTGTGTGGACACACAAACACACACACACACACACACACACACACACACACACACACACACACACACACACACACACACACACGATGAGAAACCTGTCATTACATTGTATACCCAGCACTTTTGAATTTTCTCTTCATGGACATCTTCAGCTTTCTCTGACATTTGCTGCAATCTTTCCATTATATCTGCTAGTGTAACAGTCTCTTCCATTTCGCAGCTTTCATCCCCATCTTCCACATACTGGGCACACTCTGCTCCTGTTAAATTCTCTGCACACTCTTCCTCACTCTCATTCTCCCTACACCCTTCCCCACTCTCACCTTCTACACCCTCTCCCTCACTCTCACTCTCTGCACGCACTTCTTCTCTGTCATTTTCTGCACCATCTCATCCCTACCTTTCTTCGATTGCTTTTTGTGATTTTCCACACTCTCCTTCCCCATTTCACAATCTCCCTCTTCATTCCTGTTATCATGGACACAATCTTTGATTCCATTTATGTAACTACAACCACACTCTTTTGCTACATTCACTATTTCACCACATAATTCATTTCTTACATTTTTGTCAAATGAAATTATCACTGTCTGTCTGTGTCATCCTGTACCATGTCATTACATTGATCATCTTGATAGTGGCTTGAAGAGGGAGGGCTGGGTCTCATACACAAACATGTCCATAGCAGTGTTGTTCTCAGAATGGCCTGTAGTATAACACAAACTAGGTGGGGTGGGTAGAAACAAACCCGAAGGGGATGAAACTTGTTCATTCACTTTCTTCTCATTGTTTTTTCTATACCTTTCTGCTCTTATTTTGTCTCTATTCACCCGAGATGGACACTTTTTCCGATACATTGCTTGTTGAACTGGAGTAACATGGGAATGGCTGGTAGTGTTATTTGTCTATCGAATCACAACAACAGTTTGATGTTCTCGCCCATCCACTTTGAATGAAGACACTGTCTGTTCATGCAACACTGCGTTTAACATGCACTCCAATGTTACAGGGAGGCCCACAACTGGCATTTTGAACAGGAATAGTTGAAGAAATGGGAAACTTACTCAGAGCTGGAGAGAAAGCCTCTTGCTGGCAGCCAAGCAAGGCAAGCCACCCCGAGAGAGAGAGAGAGAGAGAGAGAGAGAGAGAGAGAGAGAGAGAGAGAGAGAGAGAGAGAGAGAGACGATGGCTGGATAAACTTACCCACAGCCTGATAAATTCAGTGTGGAGCCCGAACAACTCTGATGAGTTAATGGAAGAGAAAGGAGAAAAACCGTTTATGTCTGCCTTTTTCCTGTCTTTCTAGTTTCCCTTTTCTCTTTCTTCTCTGCGTTTCCTTACCCTGTGAGGGTCATAGGGCCTATTCTAGTGCCAGGTCTTTTCCGTGTTTGTCATTTTGTAGGAGGTCTGCCCGCTGGTCTCAGCCGACATATCCCGACTTCAGAGCAGCTCATTTTATTGTACAGGTTGCATGCTGAGCATGTTCGTGTTTCCGTAACCCACCGAGCACTGGCATGAACTACGGGATCTTCAGCGTGCGTATTTTATGTTCTGTATGTGTACATACACGAAGGGAGTTACGGCACTGGAAGGCCTGCACTTGAAGTTGACCTTGAAGATGGGACTAGTAGGCTTACTGTGATTAGTTGCAGAAATTAAAGGTATGTATCCTCTGAAGAACACACTTTCAAGTCAACTATGTCATCTTCCCGCTCGATTGTGTCTTTATAAAATTAATGAAAGTGTTCAAAACGTTTGTGTGCCAACTAGATATACACTAGCTTTGGACGAAGGTAGCAGTTGAAAAGTAGGAACAAAAATGAGGGGAAGATCTCAGGTAGGAAATAAATGCGTTTTGGGGCTGGATTTGAAAGTATCAAATGAAGGCTTTTGGCCGGGCCAGAAAGAGCAACGGCCAACAGTGGTTTGTTTGAATCTGGGTGTTCGAAGGCACAAAGTGTCTGCGCTGAACGAAGGGAACGGGATGGGGTGTACAGGTGAAGACAGTTACAGAGATAGGAGGATGCAGATTTGTGGAGGCTTTTGAAATGGAAAGTATTAATGTTATACTTTACTCTTTGTGAGACAGGCAGCCAGTGAAGAGATCGAAAAAGAGATGTGTGAGACAGGCAGCCAGTGAAGAGATCGCAAAAGAGATGTGATGTGTTCAGATTGTTTCTTTCTTAGGATTAGTCGAGCTGCAGAGTTTAGTATGCGTTGAAGGGAATATCAATCCATCAATCCATCAATAAATCGATCAATGAGTCTCTCTCTCTCTCTCTCTCTCTCTCTCTCTCTCTCTCTCTCTCTCTCTCTCTCTCTCTCTCTCTCTCTCTCTCTCCTCTCTCTCTCTCTCTGCTTAGAATAAGAATCTCACATAAAATGTTATACTGCATGAAATCATGACCCTCATGGAACAGAATGGAGCATTGTCAGAAAGTAATGCGTGCATTAGTACAGTAAGCACAGAATTCAACATTCATTCTGGCATCATCTCAGTCCTAATGTTGTGCAAACACAGAAATAAGGGGCATTTGGTCAATAGTGAGCTGGCCAGTCAGTGAAACTACTCGTCCCTGGATATGAACAACGCACAGCTACAACCTTGTCACTGGCAAAGTCCAAAAACGTTTTAAAATAATTTGTCTTGAAATATTTCAATCATTCGAAAACATCAGATGCAAACATTCCTGTCCTAGAAGACAGCTTGCATCGTGATGAATTGAAAAACTAAATTCTGTTCTCGTTTTGCTTGGTGGTGGGTTTTTTTCAGGAAATGAAAGAAAAAGATTAAAAAATACATACCTAGAATGAAACCACAACAGTCCACTGCAACGGTAAGATTTTGAGGAATAGAATGGAGTGGGGTAGGGTGAGGTGGGGGGGATACAACCCCCCCCCCCCCCCCCCACCCGCCTTGCCTCCCATCTTTCCACTTTCCATCAATACAAATCCCGCCTTCATAGTAACCATAACCTAAAACTTCAGCATCTCCTCCCTCCGTTCACCCCCTCCCCCCTCCCGAATGACATAATATCATTGGCTGCAGAGGCTATTCATCAAGGAAAGGGGTGGGAGAAACGGCATGAGGACCCACAGGCTCCAATCGCCTGCCGTGTCCGTTATCATCGGCCAGTTATCTCTCTGGTCACCGCGGGTGGCACGACCACTGAAATCTCCAGCTATTTTCGGTCGGTGCTTCCTAAAATGGCTCCGACTAAAATAACCCCGGATTACCATAATAAACGAGAAGAGTTCCTGGGGCAGGTCAGGCCCAGAGACTATTTAACAGGGGCTTCAAACTTGTTGCCTTCACAAAGCGACGGATCATCGATCAGAGGACGATCATCAGCCGCTGGTCAGCTTGCTTGCATCCTGACGAAATTCTCGCATCCCTGCGAAAATATCCCGTTGACATCCAGGCCACAGTCTTTACATACCTACAGAGGACTACTGTCAGAGTCTGGGCCAAAGTCTGTTGCCTGCTGTTTACTTACCATCGAAATCTGCTGGCACCGAAGCCAGAACACGTCTTAGATCTACGTCCAATCCAAAACTGATCTGCTTTTTGCAGTCGTTGTAATTGTCTGCATTCCAGAAAGCAACTCTAAAGCTTTTCATCATGATGACTGTTAATACCTTGGTAAGTTGGGTTTTTTTTAATTTTCGGTTCTTCTTTGTCCACATTTATTCATTCATTTATTTATTTATTTGCTTACTTATCTAAGAGCACTTGCTCTCCCCAAGCCAAGGCTAAGCAGTGTTGAGCGTGGTTACCTGCACACCTTGGCCTTTGCACAGTTCCCCCAGCTGTAAATGGGTACCTGCCCTCTTTAAGGACAGGTAAGATAAAGCAGCGAGAGAGAGGAGATGGGCGCTACCCTCAAGATGCTGGACTCTGACATCTTGCACCCCAACAACCGCATTGGTTGTGGGACACCTACTTATCTACTTGTTTATTTATTCATTTATATATTTATCTAGTGGTTTACACTTTATGCTGAGTTTAGTTGGTATCTTTCAAAATCTGCACTTTGAGGTTTTTGTTCCAATCAGCTCGGCTTTTAATTCAAAACAAACAAATACAAACAGTTCTGAGGTGAAAGAGCTTTCTCAATAAACTGACGAGATGGACCTTAAAAATGTTACGGTAGATGAGTTTACAAAGAGAAAGTTACTGAACTTTTTTTTTTTTTTTGGTCACTGAACCATTAGCGCTTTCAGTAATTGTCAACAAAAATGAGATCAAGTTTTGTTTTTTTTTCAAAGCCAAAAACAACATTCGATGTTAATAGCTTTCTTTCATAATTAGCTTGCGAATAAGAATGTTCTTATTTCTGGAAATTGCAAACAAAGCAAAGTATAGAATTAAAGTTGATGCCATTCAAAGTTTAGTAACCTTATTTTTTAATCACCTCTCTCTCTCTCTCTCTCTCTCTCTCTCTCTCTCTCCTCTCTCTCTCTCTCCTCTCTCTCTCCTCTCTCTCTCTCTCTCTCTTAGTCTCTCTGGCTAATAAAGTTGATGCCATTCAAAGTTTAGTAACCTTATCACCCCCCCCCCCCCCTCTCTCTCTCTCTCTCTCTCTTAGTCTCTCTGGCTAATAGACAACTAAGAAACTACCTTATCATATCCCTGACACTACACACACAACATCACACACAGAATACCCAGTCAGTTCAGTAAAACTCAACTGGATGCTCAAAACCTCCCTGGCAATCAGTTCAGTATAATCAGTCGGGATGCTTGAACCTAAGATCAGAACGATAGCCTGCATCTCTGCAGTCCTGTTAAATTGTTCTTAGGTTCCGAGAAATGACTTAAGTTTGATCATATTTGCTGCGGTTGTGGCTTTTTAATTGTTAGTTGTCTGGCTGGTTTGGATTTATTTTGTTTTGTTTGCTTTCTGTGTTTAGATTTCGAGGTGGTCTAAGATTAACTATTGTCTGATTTTCCTTGCAGACTGTTCCCTACCTGCCCCATCTTCGTTCCCCCAGCCCCCCTGCACGCATCAAGCCTGCGCCCCCACTCCAAGTCCAAACGGCCATCGACAGCCGCAGTCGGCGCCAGCGTCCTGACCGCCAGATAGTCACCAGTACCCCTTGTTCCCTCTCCAGCCTCTCCGCTAAGGACAAAACCTACTTTCTGCGTCCCATGCTGCGAGAGGATCTGCCAGGAGTGACCTCTCTAATGAAGGGGGAAGGGTGGAACGTTAACTTTGACAACATGATGGCTGTTTTTGACATGCAGCCCGAAGCTTATTTTGTGGCGCACACCCTCAATGGACTCATTGTTGGTAAGTGTAATTTCAGCCTTGTTATTGTTTCTGGTATCGAAGTTCATATTCAGTTTCAAAAAGTGAAGAGAAAGGAATGGAAGATGGAGAGACCAGAACTAAAAATATATAAAAAAGAGGGGGGGGGGGGGGGGGGGGGGGGGGGGGGGGCGAAACGAACCACCCATACACCAGCAATACTGGCACGGTTTGCTGGTTAAACAAAAATGAAGGTTAAGTGCAGTCGGTTCCATAATGCAAAGGCCACATTCCTACCTATCTCTTTTAATCCAGAAAAGGCGGAACATCTCTGTCCTTCACCTTTCCTCAAGAACACACTGTGTCAGGCACTGGCTACCTGCATGCTGGTCGTCAAGGTAATGGTCCCAACTCAACCTTGAAATGGACTGTGGTGGTAGGCTACATTACAGAAAGTTCAATCTGGCCAACAGCCGCCCTGCCATTCTAATCTGCACTCACGCCAGCCACAAAAAGAAAGGGCAAAGATTATGGTTAAACTAGGCCCAGGCCTGGTTCTGGCCGATCTTCTACAGGAGTGATCAACGTGCACATTTACATAACCTTTCTAAAATAGTGTGGATGGCCTTAATTCTTGTCTGTTATCATTTTCCAACTGACGTCATAACCAAAGTTATTTAACAGGATAGGAACAAGATCCAGAAAACGACACAGTGTATTCTGGGCAAAGGAAAACGGTCATTTTCTATCAAGAAGGCGAAAAGTTCATGTCGTCACTTGGTCACTCACGTGTCTCTATGTTTCTGAGGTGTTTGCATTGACACCCATCAAACTAGACGACCCATGAATATGAAGGGGTTGTTTATTCCATACATTAAGAGAACTACATCTAAAATCGTCTTATTGCGTTTTTCTTAAAAATTAAAATTGACCTTTGTTCTAAAGCCAGTTTACTTAAGTTCAATCTAGGCTACTGAAAAGCTGTTTCAGTGGTTGGTCACCTGCTGGCTAGTCACGTGGTGCTGTGTAGAAACTGACTCACATACGTACATGTCTAGGTAAGCATACGATTTAAATTCAAAGATGACCAACGCAACAACTACAAAATCAAGATAAGTCAGAAAGATAAGGCTGCATGCAGTGAGAAAATCTAAGCCCTCCAACTCACCACTATTTTCTGGGTTGGCCCCTTATCTGGCCACTCAACTGTAGTGACCTGCCTTCGAACTAGAAAATTGTAGTGGTAGCCACTGGAAGAGCATTAATGTCAGTGGACAGTGTGGACAGCTGTGGTTAGACTGGGAGAGGTCTGAGCTGAAAATGAGGGTTAGGAAAGAGGAATACTTTCACTGAAGATTAAACATGGTTGGTATTGCTACTTGTACAGAACATCTGTGACTCTGTCCGGCTGTCTGTCTATTTGTTTATCTATTTCTCTCTTTTAATAATTTTGGGGGGAGGGAGTGTTAGTGAGTATTGTGTGCAGCTTCCCCCCCCCCCCCCCCCCCTGTCTTATTAATTTTCATATCAATTTATTGATTGTTTTGATATATTTCTGTATACAGGGACAGATTGTAAAGCTAGGCTTGACCGAAAATCTTCCTCCTTGCATACTAAATTTCATTCATTCATTCATCTATTCAATCCTTTTCTCCCTTTCTCTCTAAACATTAAAAACAATATGCGCCTATTTGTTGTTGCAGGTCACGGCAGTGGCAACCGTCTGAACGACTCTGTGGGGGTGATGTCTTATGTGATCGTCAGCAGCCAGCATCAGAAGCAGGGACTGGGCTCCCGCCTTTCCAAGCTGGTCAGAGAAGCTCTGGGGACTCCTACTGTGCTCTTCTACTCCATGGAAGACGCAATCAACTTTCACAAAGGCCGCAAGTTCG
>CM054136.1:38727658-38768304 GCA_028751875.1 Rapana venosa
GTGTGTGAGAGAGAGAGAGAGAGAGAGAGAGAGAGAGAGAGAGAGAGAGAGAGAGAGAGAGAGAGAGAGATGTCTAAACCAAGTGAAGTGTTGCACCTACATCTGTGACACCATACCTGTGACATAATGTCATGAGCCAGTGGGATAAAAGGACAGAACACAGTGACTTGGAAACCTTGTCAAGGGCTTCATATTTTGTGCTATGTTGTCAATGGATTGTATGTTTAGTGTATCTCCACCCTACCCCACCCCTCCCCGTCCCTTTCCAATGGACGAAAGCTTTAGGCAATCTAATTCTGTGTTGTTGTTGTTGTTGTTGTTGTATGCAGGGTATGACTCAAGTTTTAAAACCACTAGGCTACCCGCCCCCTTTTATCTTCTCTTAAATAAAAGGACCAAGGCCAGTCGGATTTATAAGAGTTCTCTCATTAAAGGGGGCCAACCTATATTCTACACCCCCATGACCTTTTTAAAAAAAATTCCTACCCTATGACCTAACACTGCCGTTGCTAGGATAATATTACAGTCCTAGCAGAGATTACTGATTTAGGCTGCCAGTCCCTTGTACTGGCATAACTTTATCAAGCATACAGTCAAAAAACGAAGTAATTAGCAATTCGAATTGAACAGCCCCGACATGGCCTTTGTGGTCGGCAGGGCTATAAACAACAAGACTGTAATTAGATTTGACCTTATCTCAGTGGAGCAAGATTGGTTTGTTTTTGTTCTCTCTGAGAAAAAAAGAAAAGATAGGATCCAAAGAAGTAAAAAAAAAAAACCCACCTTTAAATATTCTTTAACCTACATATTGCTTTAAAACAATTGTCATTAAGTCTATATCATTGTCAGCCATACACATGTTCTTTTCTAACTGCATTGTCAGACAACATCTCTCTCCCTTAAACATTTGATTTGCTCTTCACTCCATGTCTAGACAGGCTTAGATTTTGGGGGAGGGGGGGGGGGGGAACTCTCCCTAGATGTACAAGAACTGCTTATGGTCAGATTTTGCATATGGGACAGTTTTAACCCACCATGAAGGTAGCCACTTCAGGGATGATGTCTAAACACGACACCTGGAGTTTTTTGTTTGTTTGTGTGTGTGTGTGTTGTGTGTGTGTGTGTGTGTGTGTGAGAGAGAGAGAGAGAGAGAGAGAGAGAGAGAGAGGTTTGTTGGTCCCTATGGGCACAAAATGACCCACTCGTCTGAAAGGGGGAACTTGTTTTTAACGTGTGTGCAAGAAGTTCTGTGTGCGTTCCCACACGAGGCCTTGGTTTATAGTCTCATCTGAAGGACTTTAAAGAGAGTTAACTAAGTGGAGTGGGAGTAGATGAAAACTGGTGTGCTTTCTCGTCACTCACTGGGAACAGGGGGACTGCAGGTTTTTTCTGTATGGATGATGGATACTACGTAAAGCTGAGAACTGCGAGCTAGGAGGAAGCTGGTTGAAAAATCTCCCAACCGTCTACTAGACTACAGGATAGGTGAAGAAAGTGAAGGTTGTTTTTGGGGGGGGGGTTTGGTTTGGTTTGTTTGCTTTTGTTGGTTTTGAGTGGGGTTTTCTTTGTGGTATTGTTATATATAGTCAGTGTAAGTATCTTGTTAAGTGAGCTGACCAGGAAAAAGAAACCAAGAAAATAACAACAGAAGAAAACTTGCAGTCTTACCACAGTTGTTTGGTTAGCATATTGAATGGTACAGCTAACTAACTAACTAACTAACTAACTAAATACTATATATATATATATATATATATATATATATATATATATATATATATATATATATATATATATATATATATATTATAAGCTAGAAATCAAGACGAAAAAGTTTTCATTAAAAAATTCAACTCTAAAACCGTAAATAGGCTTACTTTGTTCTACAATTGCTAATCTTTGGAACTCCTTATCCCTAGCACTGAAATTTGCACAAAATATTAACAAATTCAAGAACATTCTGGAGAGCAATGAAAACTTCACACAGTTATTCTCTTAATTTAACGAGTGAAAATGTGATAAATGAACAACTGGCATCTGTTTGATGAACATCCACATCAAGAAAATAACCCTCATGTGTAATGTGTGGGATGGCTTAAAGGATTAGAAATACAGGCATATATAACAAAGCACGTTTTCATACAACACAGACACCACTTTGGCCGCACACCAGCATGTTAAAAAAATCACTCTTTTCCTTCTGTTTTTCTATGTGACTTATATTCATACCGCATGTACTAAGGCATCCACAGAAATAAAAACCACTTTTTGTGAAAGACTAGCCTCTGACTTAAAACTCATGTGATTTTGAACAAATTTAGTAGGTTTGAAATTTTGTAATTTTTCAGCAAACACTGTACCCCCTCACTCCTTTGTTGTCTGCTAGCTTCCTTACCCCTACATGCATGGTGGGGTCAACGCTGTAGGAATACAGGCAATCTTCATTTGATGATTAATTCCAACTTTCTGGTGACTACCTGGTATTTGCTCTATGTCCTCAATCCCAAAAACAAGTGCAGAGTGCATTCTTGATACTTTTAAAAATCTGTGAAAATCGCCAATATTTTTTTCGACTGGCACTCTACATGACCCCAAAATTAATACCAATGTGCAGCCTTTGCGTTCCTAGACAGGGAGTGCCAATCCTCTTTATTCCGAAATGGAGCACAACTTTTAGATGCAAATCTAAATACATCTCCCTCTTTCAAGAGCAGAACGAATTAAATCAGTCCTTGTTTTCAAAGGTGACATAGCTAAAAGGAATAAAAGTCCTTGTCCACAAGATTCAGCATTGATAGTCCTTCAGGTAGGATGGCTGTCTGCTCTTGGGTAGATCTTTGGGTTGCTGCAGGGACATGAGTTGAGGGCTAGTCCTGCTGACTTTGGACATTTGTTGGGGTTGAACCAGATGAAGCAGGCGGACCCTGGGTTGCAGATCTGCTTTACCCAGGATCAGGAGGATGTGGTGCACAGGGTGTGAATGGAAGCACACCAAGAGTGATTGGTGTTTGGGAAGGGGGAGGACCACAGAAAACGGGAGGTACTGACTCTGGTAAGGATGTACATGGCACGTACATCTTATGGGTCATCTGCTGATTCCTGTAAATGAGGCCACCGTCCGATGTCTTGATGATGAAACTGCGTGGAGCTTCACGCTGCCTGGTGACTGTGCCTTCTTTCAGCAGATCAGGACAGGTTTTCTGGGGCAACAGCACCATGTCTGGTGTTGTAGTTTTCTGTCATCTTCTCACGGTACTCCTTCTCCTTCCTCTTCAGAGTGATGATGTCTGGGGTCTTGGGGGAGAAGGGATTCTGGTGTACATGGGACATGGGTTTTGAGGCGGCGTCCCATACTCAGTTGTGCTGGGGAAAACCCATTGGCCAAGAATAAGGCAGGAGAATGGACAAGAAGGAGGTGATAGGAAGAAAAGGAACAAGGCAAAATCAAAGGGAGGGATAGAAAAGATGGAAATCATAGTGCAGAATTTCCAGTAGGTGCTATTTATACTAAAAGGCCCTCCCGACATCCCCACAGAGAAGTACTAATACTACTAGGCCTACTTCTGTTACTACTTCTGTGACACTACCCAGAATAACCCAGACTCTTTGCTGTCAAGTCTCCCACAGAAAAATGCTCTTCATGGATATCATTTGCATCCATCGAAAACCAGACAACTTACCCAGAAACTGATCCCCTCGATCTTGTGCAGAACAAAAATCATGAGAAGTGTATGTACAATGTACAGACAGCCAACCACTTTCACCCCTTGAGTGAGGAGGCCAGTGCCGAGCAATCCCCTGTCAACTTTAATGAGGAAGCCAGTGCTGAACAATCCCCTGTCAATGAAAAACATCATGCTACAGCTGTTCCCAATGCCACTCCGGATTCAGTTCCAAGAGACAACAAAAGACTGAATCCAAAACCATGCGAAGTTCTTTCTTCTCGCTCTGTGCCCAGCAAAAGCTCTGTTCTGCTGATTGTTGATTCAGTCATCAGAGACATAGATCTACGCAGATTATCAAATCAGCAAGGCTCGACAAAAATCTGTGTTAGTGGCATGTCAACGGATGATTTGTTTGATTGATTACAGCATCAAGTGGCTCTCGCCATCTCAAATGTCTGATTATACATGTTGGTGTTAATGACTGTAGAACTTCAGGACAAGTGACCAGAGAGACCTGGTGTGACCTTATTCACCTGGCCAGCCAGGTGTTTCCCAATGCCAGGCTTATTCTTAGCTCAACTATCCCTCCCAAGGCAAACACTGATATCACCATCTAACCACAACATGCAAAAGGCTTGTAAGCAGCTGAACTTGGAGTTCATTGATAATAGTCCAACTTTCACAACCAATACAGGAGGACCAAAGCTAGCTCTGTAGGCTAACCCCATTCATCCTAGTCCTGCAGGCACTGCCAAACTGGCTCTGAACTTGAAGCCATTTTTGTGTCCCCCTCATTATCATGTCAGTGACCGAGAAAAACGGGATGAAGCCATAATATCCAACCAAGATTTTAAATCCCCTCATACTGACTACCTCCTTCCCCCCCCCCCCCCCCCCCCCCCCCTAGATTCCATGACACCTTATCCAAACCTGAACAGAGGGGATAGGGCTAACACTATTGCACATCAAATTGCATGTGCCTCTGATCCCACCTTCCATCCACCCCCTCCCCTAATGCATGATGTCATGCAGTTAAGTCAGCCAAAGGGGAACAAAGGCTGTAGGCCCCACAACAAAGTGGGTGTGCCACCAATCTTGCCTAACACCTACCTTCTCTTCCCAACCCCCTCAACAGGAAACAACCATGAGGTGGCATAGGCCTCCTCCACTGTCCATTCCTATCAACCCTTATGAACAGATACTGGCTAACTTCATGGCCTACATGAACACACAATGCCAACTTAATACATAGGGGTTTTAATCAATTCATTGATCAGTGTATCCAGAGATAATCAAGATCAGTGTATCCACTTTGGACAGATAGTCTATTTGTGAACTGCAGTGCCATACATCAGTTGCTTCGGTTTTCAAGGTGAGATAGACAGCTGCTTGATGCTCAGCGCTGTGCCCAGAACATAGCTAGGTGCAATCTCACAGAATGGAAACAATGACAACTGAACCTTCAATTGTTGCTGAATACTCCAAGTAAGGTAGTTATAGTATCACAAAAAAGGGGGGGTAAAGGGTGGTGCTGCTCTTGTGGCCGCAGCTCTCCCAGGGGAGAGCAGCCCCTGGGAGAGCAGCCCGAATTTAACGTAGGGAAACCTCATGGCTTAAAGTGGTATACAATAAAATAAATAAAATAAAAAATAAATGTTGTAGGGTGCTGTGTATGCTTGTTAGCAGGCGCGCGTGTGTGTGTTTATTTCATTCTTTTATATCGAATGTGTTCTTCTTCAATTTAATGTCTGTACACATTAAGTTATATTAGACACAAAAAGGCAAACAATTCAGAAAAAAACAAACGGTTAAGGAACTGTCTAACTACTGTAACCATAATACAATGAAAGAAATGAATTTACCTTGTGAATAATTGTATAACTAATTAAACTACAACAGATTTTTTTTAATACACCTCATGTATTCCACACCATAAGAACACTGGAAAAAAAGGTAACAATTTCAAAAACTATACCATGATGGATAGAATGCCTCTGCTTCAAATCAATAAATGACATATTTACTTGTGCTATAGCAACTTACTAACACAACTCTCTTTCAACAGCAAAGTAATTTCACAGAGCAATTTAGTTATTCAAAACCTTATGCAAAGATCTCTCACGAATGGTGGGAAGGTGCTTTTTTAACACTTGACATCCAAAAGAATATGAATGTTTGAGATTGCCCCACCACACACACAATGCACATTTCTAGAAAATTTTGTATGAAAAGCATTTAACTTCAGTCTATTAATAAGACTTATGACTGGCCTTTTGAGTGATAAATCTAACCCAAAACGAGAAGAGAGAAAGAAATCTGTCTGTCCTCACTGTATAGACCAAAGGAAGCTACATCCCCATATCCCATCACTTGACAGGCTGTAACATCGTGGCCTGGCATTCAGCGAGTTGCTTGTCACAGGACAGACAAGAGATTTGAACCAGAGACAGAGAGAAGCCCCCTCTAAACATGTCGCCAGCCCGCCCTGTACAGCGTGGCGCCCAGCCGTACTAGCACCACCTGATCCGGCGCCAGAAATGGAATCCTAGACTTATTCCTATTGTCTTTAGTATCCCTAAAGAGGA
Organism: Rapana venosa; assembly: GCA_028751875.1. Taxonomy (NCBI): domain Eukaryota; kingdom Metazoa; phylum Mollusca; class Gastropoda; order Neogastropoda; family Muricidae; genus Rapana; species Rapana venosa. The sequence goes on from CM054136.1 coordinate 38,733,909, forward strand.
TTAGGGCTAGCCTACTAAATGGGCTGGGAGTGATAAAGGGGGTTAGGAAGAGATTAGAGGAAAAATAGAAAAAAATATAAAAGGAAGAAAATAAGTAGTAGGGAAAATTAATCCCCCCAACTCACTTAGCAATCACACTGAATACACTGTGAATGTGATGAACAACAACATTCATTCAATGTATTTCTCCAGGCCAGGCAAGTTGGGTTCGCAACTATATTCTTCTACTACTTCTGACAACTACTACTAAACTACAACCACACACATCACCAATTGTACTACAAATACAATTCAAAACACAAATTATTCTGTTACTCTTGTCCAATTCTCAAAACATAATAATGTCCAGTCCTCAATACACAACCAATCAAAGATACATCTCACATCAGTGACCAAAAGATTCACAACTGACCAAATCAATTAAATGGTCAAAAGGAAAATAGATGATGATAAACGATGTTAATGATGCAGATCCATCATGACAATAAACAATAAACGGATAAGGGATAAAGCAATGAGCGATGTTCCTGAAATAAAAAGGAACAGACAATCAATAAACCATTTGATCTCTTCATGAAATCAAACTCTATCACAGGATCAAGGATACAAATCACCACAAGACCCACACTTTCAGGTATAACATATTAATGACAACTTAAATTAAATTTAAACACTATCACCCATCAAGGATGCAAATCACCACAAGACCCACACTTTCAGGTATAACATATTAATGATAACTTAATATGAATACCCACACAGCAAACACTGAAACAGCAAACATTAACCAGAGTTTGCCACAGTAAAACAAATCTTCAGAATGTACTCTGTTTACCCATTTCCCAACTCTTATGGGAATAATTATCCTCACAACAACTCTAACATATCCACTTAAATCACCACATACAGTAACTAGTCTTACACATGTTTCATTTACTTGGGGACAGCTGATGGTCTATTCTATGAAACTGTGTAAACATTAATTGACATAAACTTAATACAAATAATCCCCAATGACATTCCAAAGTCATTGCACCTGTTTTAGTGTTTAAGGATTGCTATATCATTCCTCACAAAAATAGAGGTTTGCATTCTTCATAATAACAATCATTACAAAACGACACTAGGCTTTTTTACAAACATATATTATACATAGTGATAAGCCTTAGTTTGATTTATTCAGCATTTTGTTAGCTGAACAATATTCTGCCCGAAATTGAACCTAGTACAACACTGACAATGACTAAGCTCAAATTTGCTACTTGCTTTCTTGTTCAAAATAATCACTTCTAAATTTGCATGCTTAAAATCTTGCGATTCACAGAACTTTGTCAGAAGATTCATGACACCAAAGAATGGCCAGAAGAATGGACACAGTCTCTTGTAATACCCCTACCAATGAAAGGAAACCTCAAGCAATGCCAGAACTACAGAACCATCAGTCTCATAAGCCATCCTAGCAAGATCATGCTGCGGGTAGTCCTCAACAGACTGAAAAACCAAGTAGAAAAACTCCTGGCAGAAGAACAAGCCGGCTTTAGACCAAAACGCAGCACAATGGAACAAATTTTCAATCTGAGAATTCTGATAGAGAAACATCTCCAACACCAAAAAGACTTGTATCACAATTTCATAGACTTCAAAAAGGCCTTTGACAGGGTATGGCATGATGGCCTCTGGCAAGTACTCAGGAACTTCAACATTGACAACTGCCTCATTGAAGTTATCAAGGCACTGTACGAGAATGCAAGAAGTGCAGTTTTCATGAACAATCACATGGGCGAGTTCTTCAAGACCACGGTTGGGGTCCGTCAGGGCTGCCTTCTCTCACCTGTACTTTTCAACCTCTTCCTTGAAAACATCATGACAGAGACACTGCAAAACCACCACACTTCCATCTCCATTGGTGGAAGACCCCTTTGCAACCTCAGATTTGCAGATGACATTGACCTCATGGGCGGCAGCAAACAAGAACTGCAAAACCTCACAGATAGTCTATCAGATCGAGCGAGCGCATACGGCATGGAGGTCAGTACAGAGAAATCAAAGATCATGGTCAACAGCGCTAGTAATGACAGCAGGGAAATAAAGATGAATGGAGAAATACTGGAAGAGGTGAGCCAATTCAAATACTTAGGCTCCATCCTAACAAAAGATGGCACATCAAACAATGAAGTGAAAGCTTACATTGCAACAGCAACATCTGCTCTAGCCAGACTCGAGAGGATCATCAGAAGCAACAACATCAGCTTCTGCACCAAATATCACCTCTACAAATCCCTAGTGATATCTATCCTCCTATATGGCTGTGAATCATGGACCTTGTCAGCAGAGCTAGAGAGGAGAATCCAAGCATTCGAGAACAAGTGCCACAGAAGACTCCTCAAAATATCATACAAAGAACACAAGACCAACAACTATGTGAAAGAAGAAATCAAAAAGCGTGTGGGGCCCCCAAGAACCTCTGCTCTCCACCATAAAGAGGAGAAAACTGATGTGGTTTGGTCACACCACAAGACACAACACCTTAGCAAAAACCATCTTGCAGGGTACAGTTGAAGGCAAGAGAAGAGGCTGCCAAAAGAAATCATGGATTGACAACATCAAAGACTGGACCACCCAACCCCTGCAACACCTTCTACTAGCCACACAGGATGTGAATCATGGAAAAAGATCTCTGTTGTGTCTTCTCTCATGTCCCCCCTAGGTCATTTGGGACATGGGACTGAGTGAGTAAGTGAGTAAAATCTTCATAAATGAAATTAAACAGATACCCCATAAACCTTTCCAACTTTTTAAAATTAAGCTGAAGTTAGCTTAAAAAATCAACCATACCTTAATGGGGAACATCAGACTGAGAGAGTCTCAAGCAAACATGCTCTGAGCTCCACTGTTTTGGAGGGAATCAGGGTTTGAATAAAAAGTTTAAAATCAAGGGAAATAATTCATCAAGAAGAGACTACTCTTGTGACACATGGGAGTTATTCCCCCTTAATATGCTGAATAACACTAAACACAAAAAGTACCTTGTTGTGAGAGGTGTTACAATAAAAAGCAAAGAAACAAAGTAAGTTCAAGGAAGGGCAAAGCGAAAAAAAAATACTTTCAAGATTTGCTGTCTTCTGCCCAGAATCCCCAAACGATTTGGAAAGCCATTATCCCAAAATTCATAACAGAAATATCAGCAGAAAACCTTAATTCTCACTTTGCAAACATTGCTGAATCTATAATATCAAATAATAGAACAACAACAAATGAGCTGACAGAATTAAAACATCATTGTTCATCAAAAAGCATTTCTTCTGAATTTATCATACCCCCAATCACAATAACAAAAGTGCTTAATAGCATACTCAAATTAAAACAATCAGGATCAAGAGACCTTGACAAAATAGACAGTAAAATACTAAAAAATCAGCGCATATGCTATAACTGATACTTTAAGATATATCTTTAACTTGTATATTGACAAGAATTATTTCCCATTGAAGTTTAAACAAGCCAAAGTATATTACCTTTACACAAATCAGGAGACAACCAATCTGTCTAACCATAGACCAATATCCATACTATCAGTCCTATCTAAACCATTAGAAAAACATGTACAATTTCACCTGTATTCTCATTTTAAAACCCATGATTTAATTAATGAAAACCAGTAAGGATTTCGTGAAAACCATTCTTGTCATACTGCCCTAATACAACTGACCCAGTGATGTCTTTTGAATATCAATAATAGTGAAATTATGGGGGTCCTTTTTTTTTAGACTTTGCTAAAGCTTTTGATGTTACAAGCCACTCTCTCTCTCCTCATTAAAAAATTAAAATGCTACAGAATTTCCGACCAAGCATTATCATTTTTAGATTCATTTCTCAGAAATCATCAACAGCTTGTTGAAATGGGGCCCAGGAGATCAACCTTATTACCTGTGATATATGGTATACAACAGGGATCAATACTATAACCATTTATTTTCTCTGTCTATGTTAATGACCTACCACTGCATATTTATGGTTCATGTGAAATGTTTGCTGATGATACATCAATTCAATGTAGCAACAGTGATCCTAACCAGCTTGTGAATGATATGCAGGCAGATATGATAAACTTATTGAATGGACAGAACTCGATCATATGTCTCTTAATTCAAACAAAACAAAATATATGTTTATAACCACTGGGCAAAAAAGACAGAAATTGTGTTTTCCATTCGCCTCAATATTTATCCAAGGACGAAAAACTGAAGAAGTTGTTTTACACAAAGTACTAGGTGCAGTAACTGACAATGATTTATCTTGGTCAGAACACATAGCCACTTTAGGAAATCTCAGTAAGACTATATCCGCTTAGAAAAATCAAACATTTTCTAAACCTACAATCACCAAAACTATTCTTTCACGCATGTATTCTATCTCTTATAAATTATGTTTCAACCTTATGGGATAGTGCTAGTGAAACAAACCTAAAGCATATAAGCTGCCTACATAAAAGAGCTATCAAACTAATCTGATTGAATCCTAATACATTGACCTCCAACAACTACAAAGAACTAGATATTCTTCCACTCAAAGACTGTCTGCATTTCAACAAGTGTCTATGTATGAACAATATATTAAACAGAAAAGCCCCAATGAAAATTGTGAACAATTTGGCCATTAATAAAAACAAGCCTACTCATAGATTATCTTTGCCCAGGCCCCATAAAAATCTCTATAAATCAAGCCATGCTTATTCAGGAAGAACAGTGTGGAATAATCTACCTATCTCCTTAAAATCAGCTCCTTCGAAACAAACGTTCAAGAAACTCTTGAAGAAACATCTGATGGACAATTTGTAAGTCCACTTTTATACTCGAGGCCATCTTACATCAGGCTACCTTATTGTTATTCCTACCTTTGTTATTTGTATTTTCTTCATTTGTTGTATGACTTGAGCTCATGTTATACTGTCTTGGTTTTGTTTTATCTTGTCTTGTGGGTCTTGTTTTTGTTGGTTTTTGCTTTTTGGGCTTGTTGTTGTTGTTTTTGGTTTTTTTAATTTTCTTCATTTATCTCTATGACTTGAGTTTATGTTATACTGTCTTGATTTGCTTTATCATGTTTTGTTACTATGGATTTATATATTTAAAATTCCATAGATTTTTGTCTTCAACATGTGTGAACATTGTATTGTGATTGCTTTTATATGTCAATTTTCTTGATTTTCTTTTTTTGTGAGGGCAGGATGAAAAAAGTTGTATTAATCTTTTACCCTCAATAAAGATCATTTTGACTTGACTTGTTGCTAGGCCTACTGCTACTACTACTTCTAATATACTACTACTGCTGCTACTACTACTATACTAAAAGACAGCCACAAGATGGTCACAAATGGAGAGAACTGTGTTGTTGTTTTGGTTTGTAAGATCACTCCGTGAAAAGACACAGCCATGTTGACTACCTGATAGAAGCAGTGGAGTGACTTCCTTTTAAGCCTGGGTTAGCCTGATGAGCAGTGGTCCTTGTACCAGTAGACCTGTACAAGTTGGAAAGTTGGGTAAGTGAAGAAAGTGCTCGGATAATATTTTACGCTAACTGTTTCACAGTAATCACAATTTTAATTAGACTGGCAATTGCTTGCCTTATTTTACCATAAATTACGATAGAATTAAACACTCAAGATCCCCTGTTGGGATTACAGGCCGCATGTCACTTGTCAGTATAGGGTTGGAAATTCTGTGCTAGGATTTTCCTCTTTTCTATCCATCTCTTTGTTTCTGAGCTGTTACTTTGAAATGGCTAGAATGTTAGTTTCGTGTTCTTGTTTTTTATACTTCAGCCTCTAGAACCAGAGAACCAATCTCAGATGGGGACCACTATAGGTTACAGTAACTTGAGTAAGTTACACTTAGTCATTGAGTCAACCACTGTCACTGTGTCAGTTATATTTAGTTTACAAGAAAGCCTCCTCTCATCAGCTGCTCAGTGTTGTATCATAGTATACACATGTGCCAGCTGTCAGGTAAGATAAATAATTCGATTGTTATGATTTGTACATCAATAAAAATCCACCATACAAAAATCTTATACATAGAGCAACCCCTTCAAATAAAAATTGGATCACCAAATGTTGGGTCACTTCATGGAAGATCGTTGGAAGTGATTGAGATGCTCCAATGATGAAAAATAGATATTGGTGTAATACAAGAAGCTTGATACAAAGGAGAAGGATGTCAAATGTTAGGAGTTGGTGAGGACAGGTACAAGCTTTGGTGGAGTGGAGGAAAAGAGAATGAACATGGAGTCAGCCTACTTGTCCATGAAAACTTAAACTGGCTTGAAAATGTTGTGAAATTGAAAGATGGATTGGTAGCTCAATGAACATTAAAATAATTTGTGGAAAAAAGATCCTGCACATGATCTCTGCTTATGTGCCGCAGGTGGGTAGACCCAAAGAAGAGAAAACTGACTTCTGGGGAAAACTAGGCGAGAAACTGGCTGAAATACCAGAAAAGACATTGTGGTAGCAGGGGATTTGAATGGACATGTTGGCAAGGACAGAACTGGATATGAAGACGTTATGGGCAGGTACAACTTTGGAGATCGAAATCAAGAAGGAGAAACAATTCTTCAGCTATGCCAACAGAATAGCTTACCAATCTTGAATACCTTCTTCAAGAAAGAACAAGAGCACTATATCACTTTCAAAACTGGTGAAGCAGAAACTCAGATTGACTTCATTCTCTCCAAGGGAGATGCTGCAATGGCGACAAACTGTACAGTTATTCCAGGGAAAGAATGCCTCTCACAGCACAGATTGTTGTGCGCAGATTTTCAAATAAAAGATTTGATAACACCAAGGAAGAAAGCAGTCGAGAAGAAACTGAAAATTTGGAGGCTCAAAGACAAGAACATAGCCTTGAAATATGAGCAAAAAGTTAGAGAAAAAGCGGTTGGACAAGACCATGACTGGAACCAATTGAAAGAAATTCTCATGGAAGCAGCAAAAGAAACGTGTGGAGAGACCAAAGAAAGAAGACATCGACAGAGAGAAACATGGTGGTGGTGCGATGCAGTGAAAGTAGCAATCCAAGGGAAGAAGAAAGCATTTAGGAAGTGGCAGCAAACAAAGATGTTTGAGGACTTGATACAACTGAAGGTCAGCATAAGATGTTCAAATTGCACAGCAGATGAGGAAGGAACGGAAAGACATCAATGTAGCAACATTTGTAAAAAATGAGTCTGGAAATATCATGACTGAGAAGCAAAATATTCTGCAGAGATGGAAGGATTACTTTCATGATCTGCTAATTATTGAGAATCCTCATGCAATCGAGGAAGTGGAGAAAGTTGAAGGACCTGTACAAGAAGTGACTGAAGATGAAATCAGAAGAGCAATTCGAACTATGAAAAAGAGAAAAGCCACGGGGCCATCAGGAGTGGTGACAGAAATGATACAAGCAGCAGGAGAGGAAGGAATAAAACAACTTATGATCTAAAGAAAGTGGGTGTTACAATCTTGTTCTAGTACACTGAATATTATAGTATAAATAATTTTATGAATGTTATTTGTTTTATTTGTAACAAGGATAGGAGCTATTGTGAAATGACTGATATATTGTCACCAAGTTTTTTTTCTGACTAACTTACATTGATTGTGGACTTAAAACACCACCTTAGGGCAAGGTTTGGTGTCTCGTCTGTGTTTATGTTTATGTACACAGGTGCTTATAAAGAATCAATGACTCAGTGGCCTAGTGTCTGGGAGACTCAGGAAGTCATTGATTTAACAGAGACCTCCACCAATCAGAGCTTGAATGATCCTGATCCTGTTGTGGTAAGTCTGTGTTTCGGATGCCCAAAAGTGCTTACATTCACACACATATTACACACACACACACACACACACACACACACACACACACACTTGGGCAGTTTTGGTTTGTTTCTTGTTGCTTTGTTCGCCCCTCATTTACCACCCAACAGCTGAAATTGATAAACATAGACTGAGGTGTGTTGGTCATGCAAACAGAAGCACATGAACAAGTTTGATGACAACACTTCTCCAAGGCAAGGTTGAGGGTAGAAGGAAAAGAGGCTGACCACCTACATCCTATGTTGTCAACATCACTGAGGTTAGCGGTCTGGGAGATAGAGAAAGGTGGTGAACCCTGGTGCATTACATGAAGCTCTTGCCATTGACAGTGGCAATGGAGACTGGTGAACAGGTGTTTCCCATCATCAGCCAGGATTGCTAACTGCTTATGACTTTCCTGGTGTAAAGCAGGAGGAAATTATTCTATGGCTGTCGTAAATAAGATTGTAGGAAAGACTCATGAATATAATTGAACTAACATTAGCGAACTAACATTCGCCTTTACTGATGTCAATAGCCTCAGGAGGTAGTCATGTGTCAGTTTATAGCCTGGAAACTATAGTAAATGAACCTTTTTTCTTTAAAAAACACAATGTTAGATGAATATGGGATTCTTTTGTAGAATCAGAGATGTTAACTTTTGTTTTGCTATTGCATGCATGTTTGGCTTCCAACATGTCAAACTGTGCTATTTTGTTGCAGCAGATGACTTCTCCAACCAATATGAACCGTGCAGGTATGTTATGTATTTTTGTCACTGGATGGTGTAATTGTCCTTCATGGGGTGATTAAAGTGTTTTTGATTTGACTTGACTTGGCTTCACACACACACACACACACTCGTGCACGCACACACACATATGCATGCACACAGGCACGCGCACACTTACACACTCACACTCACACACACAGCAGAATTTTAGTAAACACTTATGGTTTATCGCTTCATAATCAGAGAGCAAATGCTAGCATTGTATTATTAGCATTAGAGAAAATACTTTTTTTGGTTGAAGGTGTATGTGATCCTCATGATTGTCTGTCTGTTAATGCAAAGAGTCTTTATTAACCTTCCTGTAATTGATGTTGCTCATTGTTTTGTGAATAGATCTTGTTTCATTATATCAGCAGAATCAGCTAAGTAAAAGTGATCATATTACATGATTATAAATAAATTTTATATGCAGCAGATTATTCTGCTTCTCTTTTGTACCTGTAGGTTTTGGAGTGAGTGTGTGTTTGTGTGTGTTAGGGGGGTGGGGGAGGGTAAGGGACAATGTCTCCTTTTTATCGTATTAGGGGGCCCTTTGTCCCCCTATTTTTAAAATCCTAGAATGAACACTGTATGAATTTGTGGTGTGGGAAAAAAGGTGGTCCATTTGTTGTTTTGGGTTGGGTTTTGTTTTTATAACGTATTTTTGACTGTGTGGCTCTTTGTGACGGATTTGTCAGCTTAACACATATCTTCCTGCGGCATGAGTCCCTCATGACTTACTCATTGTTTACAAGAGACCACGGAACGAGGGACTCGTGTCCCAAACATTTCTTTCGTTTTGGTGAATAGTTTCGGTTAGCGTTGCTAATTTCCTTTTATATGAAGGGAGATTACTCTTGATTTTTCCTGTGCCTCGTGTCAACTGTGTGTTCAATGCAGACGACAAGGAAGATATAAGAAATTTATCGATTTCTGAGGTTCATGAGCAGCTGTTCATGGATGATGTCAGTGGGTACAACACTGATGGGTCTGATGATGGGTGGGAGCCTGATTGAGATGAGAATAAAAGTGATGAAATTGAAACTGATGCTGATACTGATAGGAGTGTGAGTGACAAAGAAAGTATGTCAGTCCTGATTGAAGTCAGCGCTACTAGATCACACGAAACAAACATCTGAGGTCAGAGTGTGAGGGGGTGGGGTCGTTGTCAAGGTAGGGGTGGTAGAGCGGAGTGGTTATAAAAACTAACCAGATTTTTTCTACATGGATACAAATTTACAACCTGCTTTCAAAAGTATTTTTTAACATGCACTCCACATTTCACAACAATCCATTATTATTATTCTTCCTTTTTTGTTATGTTTCTCCCAGGGGAGGTTTGACATTGATGAGCCTTCTCCATCTCTCTTTGTTTTGAGCTTCCTCCTTATTTATGCCCCTTTCTCTAAGATCATCTGCAATGCAGGCAGCCCAGGTCTTGCTAGGTCTTCCCTTTGGTCTCTTTCCATCCACTACGAAGTTCATTGCTCTTTTTATGATGTGGTGGTCTGCTTTCTGTTGAACATGACCAAACCAGCACAGTCTATTGCTACTAGCTACAGACTTCGGATCATCAACTTTGCACATTCTCCATATTTCTTCATTCGTGATCCTGTCTTCCCATTTGATCTTTGTCATGTAGCGTAGCATTCGGTTTTCACAGCTCTTCAACAAACGTTTGACGGTTTTTGTGAAAACCCACGTCTCTGAGCCATACAGGAGAACAGGTCTGATGCAGACCTTATATATCAGACAGCGTCTCTCCAGTGGGATTTTCTGATTTCTGAGCAGACTTGCCAGTTCTTTCCATTTCTTCCAAGCACTCACAATCCTGGTTCTGACAGCTAACTCAGATTTTGCTTTGCAACTTATCATCTCTCCCAGGTAGCAGAATTCGTCTACCACTTCTAGCTTCCCTTGTTCAAATTATAGCTCCTCCTTTCCTGCATCGGTATTGTCTTCACCCTTCTTTCTTATTCATACAACTGGGGCAGACAAATACTCGGTCCTCCTTCTTCAGACTTTTGAGCTTTGAGCATATTTTGTGACACCAATATTGACATTTGGAGCATTTGATCGAATTGTTCCCTACACCTTTGTGGCAGACACCACACAGGTATTTGCCTTGCTCTCTATGTGTTCTGCTGTCTTTTCCAACTGTCATTGCTTTGGTCTTGCAAACATTTACCTTCATTCCTCTGCGTTCTAATCTCTGTTTCCAATTGCCAAATCTTTGAGTAGTGTCATCACTGTTCTCAGCTATCAGTACTAAGTCGTCAGCATACAGCAGTTCCCAGATCTCTTCTGGCCTCTCCACTTCCTTGGATATTTCATTCATCACGAGGATAAAGAGCAGAGGGCTCAATGCGGATCCTTGGTGCACTCCTACTTTTATCTCAAAGCTTTCTGACGTCCCAATTATAGTTTTCACTTTTGATCTGGAGTTCTTGTACAAAGTCATAACCATTGAGATGGTGTGCTCCGGTACACCTTGTTTCCTCAAGGCTCATTGGATTGCCTTTCTGGGTACTCTATCAAAAGGTTTTTCCAGGTCAACAAAGATGTGCGTCAAGCTCTTTTTCTTCTCCATATACTTTTCCTGCAGTTGTTTCACAATAAATATTGCATCTATGGTTGATTTGCCAGCTTGGAATCCAAACTGTTTTTCATCAGTATTGCACAGGCTCTTCAGTCTTCTTTCCAATACCTTTTCCCAGATCTTCATGCCATGTTCCAGAAGCCTGATTCCTCTGTATTTTCCACATACTAGTGCATCTCCTTTACCCTTGAAAATGGGAACAGTAATACTGTCTTCCCATTCTTCGGGCATTTGTTCTGTCCGCTGTATCTTCTGACATATTTTTGTAAGTTGTTTTACTCCTTCCTCTCCTGCTGCTTGTATCATGTCTGTCACCACTCCTGATGGCCCGTGGCTTTTCTCTTTTTCATAGTCGAATTGCTCTTCTGATTTCATCTTCAGTCACTTCTTGTACGGGTCCTTCAACTTTCTTCACTTCCTCGATTGTATGAGGATTCTCAATATTTAGCAGATCATGAAATTTATTTCAATATCTGCAGAATACTTTGCTTCTCAGTCATGATATTTCCAGACTCATTTTTTACAAATTTTGCTACATTGATGTCTTTCTGTTCTTTCCTCATCTGCTGTGCAATTCGAAACATCTTATGCTGACCTTCAGTTGTATCAAGTCCAACACACCATTCGTTCCATGCTTTTTCTTTAGCTTGGGTTATACAGCTTTTGTGGCTTCTTTTGATCTCCTGTATATCTCTCTGTCCTCAAAAATCTTTGTTTGCTGCCACTTCCTAAATGCTTTCTTCTTCTCTTGGATTGCTACTTTCACTGCATCGCACCACCACCATGTTTCTCTCTGTCGATGTCTTCTTCCTTTGGTCTCTCCACATGTTTCTTTTGCTGCTTCTATGAGGATTTCTTTCAATTGGTTCCAGTCATGGTCTTATCCAACCGCTTTTTCTCTCACTTTTTGCGCATATTCCAAGGCTATGTTCTTGTCTTTGAGCCTCCAAATTTTCAGTTTCTTCTCAATTGCTTTCTTCCTTGGTCTTATCATATCTTATATTTGAAAATCTGCGCACAACAATCTGCTGTGAGAGGCATTCTTCCCCTGGAATAACTGTACAGTTTGTCGCCATTGCAGCATCTCCCTTGAAGAGAATGAAGTCAATCCGAGTTTCTGCTTCACCAGTTTTGAAGGTGATATAGTGCTCTTGTTCTTTCTTGAAGAAGGTATTCAAGATTGGTAAGCTATTCTGTTGGCATAGCTGAAGAATTGTTTCTCCTTCTTGATTTCGATCTCCAAAGTTGTACCTGCCCATAACATCTTCATATCCAGTTCTGTCCTTGCCAACGTGTCCTGCTACAATGGCAATGTCTTTTCCTGGTATTTCAGCCAGTTTCTGGCCTAGTTTTTCCCAGAAGTCAGCTTTCTCTTCTTCGAGTCTACCCACCTGCGGCGCATAAGCAGAGATCACGTGCAGGATCTTTTTTCCACAAACTATTTTCATGTTCATTGAGCTACCGTTCCATCTTTCTATTTTGACAAACAACAATCCATTGAGAAACAAAATTTTAATGAAAATTTTTCTGACCTCGCCCTCTTTCAGCAGTCACCACTTGAAATTTACTTAGTATGGAGAATGAGATTGCTCAGGTTTATGTGGGACGGAAAGAGTTAAGGATTTTTATGTCTCTGTCCTCTCTCTCCTTTGCTTATTTTTTACCTACCCAGCCCGTTCTTCTGCCTTTTTTAAAAAGTAAATCTGACATTTTTTCTTTTGAACTTTTTAATAAACTGCCCTGAAGTCGGAATGTGTTGGCTGAGATCAGGAAGCAGACCTCTGACAGAGTAACAAGCACAGGAGAAGGCCAGGCACTACGCAGTCTACCCAATAAGGCCATGGCCAAACCAGTAGTTTTTAGTTGCCGCTCTACCAGTATATCGTACACACTTAGCGGGTGGTCCTAATGCAGTTGTGGGTGGAGCCAACAGTGATAGTTAACTGTGTGAACTACTTCTCTGCTGTTATTTATTTCATAATGTAAAAACATATCCATTGATATGTGTCTCTCAACTGTGTCTATGTTTTATGTACACAGGTGCTTGTATTGATTTAACAGGCAATGATTCAGAAGTCAAGAGGGGAGCCCTTTCTTTATCAGAGCTCGCCACCATTCAGAGAATGAATGAGTATGATCCTGTGGTGGTAAGTCTGACTGTTGTTCTGATGCGCAAATGTGCATACATTCACACACAAACACACACACACACTCACACACACACACACACACACACACTTGGGCAGTTTTGTTTTTGGTTTGTTTTTTGTTGCTTTGTACCTTGGCTGGACCTCCAAGATTCACCATTGATGAGATTTTGCACAAACCATTTGCCCACCAATAAGGTTGCCACATTTTGACTTCAACAGGGATGGTGTCTAAACACAGCACCAGTATGCTGCTTTTTCTTTTTTAAGTTGTCATCTGTGCCTACCACCACTTTATGGCCTACTCTCTTGAAAGTGGAAACAGGTTATAACATGTGTGCAAGATGTTTTGCACATGTTTGCTCATGAAACCTCAGTTTATAGTCTCATCTGATGGACTTTAGAGAGGGGTGGAGATGGTACTGATAGGAAAAATTCCCTCAAACGGGTGTTTCAGTGATGGCTCAAACAAGTGTCGTCAGATTGCAAGCTCAAGGCACAAACCACAAGCTATCTCCCCCCTCACCCTCCCTGCCTGCACATTTGTATTTATAGGAAATCTGCTTGCTTGCAAGCACTGATGCTTCCCTGTAATATTCACATGCACACATCCCCCCTTTCTTCTTTCTCTATCTCTGTCTGTCTGTCTCTGTCTCTCTCGTATCAAACCCAGAATCCCACAGTTTACTTGTAAGGCAGGTGAACATCTAAAACTATCCTGCCATTTTCCTTCATGCACCATCTTGTGACAAAAAATCAGTATCAGTGGTTTTTCCATTACCTTCTAATAATAGCATTGTACATTCTGTACCAGACCCTGACCATTGTTCCTATAGTATATTTGCTGGACTGCGACAACACAGGCCACCTTGTTGAAGGCACTCTTCAAAACCCTCTGCCATCAACTATCCCCTGCTTTCCAGGATTTGTCACGTTTTTTTGTGTGTCTTCTCCTATTAACGTTAACCCAGGTGGTACCTGCAGTGTAGGTAGGAGTAGGACTTGGGAGTCTATACAATGCCAATGGCAGTGTTTGCCCCTCATTTACCACCCAACAGCTGAAATTGATAAGCACAGACTGAGGTGTGTTGGTCATGCAAACAGAAGCACACGAACAAGTTTGATGACAACACTTCTCCAGGGCATGACCACCTACATCCTACGTTATCAACACCACTGAGGTTAGCGGTCTGGGAGATAGAGAAAGGTGATGAACCCTGGTGCATTACATGAAGCTATTGCCATTGACAGTGGCAATGGAGACTGGTGAACAGGTGTTTCCCATCATCAGCCAGGATTGCTAACTGCTTATGACTTTCCTGGTGTAAAGCAGGAGGAAATTATTCTATGGTTGTCTTAAATAAGATTGTAGGAAAGACTCATGAATATAATTGAACTAACATTAGCGAACTAACATTCGCCTTTACTGATGTCAATAGCCTCAGGAGGTAGTCATGTGTCAGTTTATAGCCTGGAAACTTTAGTAAATGAAACTTCCTTTTTTTTTTTTTCTTTTTTTTAACACAATGTTAGATGAATATGAGATTCTGTTGTAGAATCAGAGAAGATGTTTTGCTATTGCATACATGTTTGGCTTCCAACATGTCAAACTGCTATTTTGTTGCAGATGATTTCTCCAGTCAATGTGAACCGTACAGGTATGTTATGTATTTTTGTCACTGGATGGTGTATTCTTGTAAGTCAGAGTTTAATATTTATGACAGATGATGTGCTTCACACACACACACCAATATGAAATGTAGCTTTTCTATGTCTTTCAAGATTATGATACATATCAATGTTCCTGTCAGTATTGTGATTGCCCTTCATGGTATGATTTTGACTTGACCACACACTCGCACACACACACACTCACACACACACACACACACACTCACACACACATGCGCTCACACACACTCACACACACACACTCACACACACACATACACACACACACTCACACACACACATACACACACACATACACACACACACACACACGAGCAGAGTTTTAGTCAACACGTATGGTTTATCACTTATAATCAGAGAGCAAATGCTAGCTTTGTGTTATTAGCATTAGAGAAAATACCTTTTATGGTTGAAGGTGTATGTGATCCTCATGATAGAATTAGTTCTTCTTCTTCCTTTTTTGTCATGTTTCTCCCAGGGGAGGTTTGACATTGATGAGCCTTCTCCATCTCTCTGTTTTGAGCTTCCTCCTTATTTATGCCCCTTTCTCTAAGATCATCTGCAATACAGGCAGCCCAGGTTTTGCTAGTGAGCACAATCATTTCATATCCTCCCAAAGACATTCTCTGGGGTGGTTGGGATTAGTACTCCTGCACAGAGATGGAGCCAGCCATTTCAACTCCTACGCTTTCTCTAAATCTTTCTCCTGAAACTGTGTACATCCTCCACGGTATCTAACAAGCAGCACATGCATCCTGTGAGGCATGGTACACACCCAACCTTCCAGATGTGAGCAACCACTACACCATTTTGTTGACAACAATATGCCCTAAGATGTAATTGACACCTGAAAACAATTCAGCAGCAAACTCCAATCTTTAATGATTGTTTTTCTTCACTTTCTACTTAAAAGTTTGGAAAACATCTTGTTTTCATCTATTCCTATTATTATACTAGATTTGGTTTCTTGCATACCCTTGTTTGCAAACATAAAGGAACATGAGAAGTTATCAGCAAGGGTGTTACTTTCATCAGCCATCAGCTTCTTCCAACTAGTGACACGCGGTCTTTGGTTTCAGTTGATCTAACTATTTGAAGTGGGAAAAAATGGAAGAACTGGAAAGGAGTGTTTACCACCTTTACCATGGCAGGGTCATAAAATCAGGTTAAGTGGTGAACTCTCAGATTTTCCCTCCTATGATATTTCCTCCTGATTAGCTGGTTTTTCATTTGAGTTTTTGCTACTGGGTTGTTTTGTTTTTTATCTAATGAACTAATGCACTATAATTTCTTGAACATGCTACTTTTTCTTTTAAGCCCAGAAATTCATCTAGTTTTTAAGTATTTTTTCTATATCAAAATATTTCCAAAAGCATACGCTACTCTTGACAAATTCTTGAGACTTGACTTTATGAAACTTGACTTTTACATTACATCATAACAAAGATCATCAGCTCACCACAGCCACATCACCACTGTTTCCATCAGCACCTGCATATTTTATTATGGTTACATGTCCAGCTTTAATATGCCAATAAACACACGCATCATTTTAGTTGTCTGTCTGTTAATGCATAAAGTCTTTACTAACCTTCCTGTAATCGATGTTGCTCATTGTTTTGTGAATATATCTTGTTGCACTATATCAGCTAAGTAAAAGTGATCATATTACATGATTATATATAAATTTTATGTGCAGCAAATTATTCCACTTCTCTTTTGTACCTGTAGGTTTTGGAGTGAGTTTGTGTTCGTGTTGTGTGTGTGTAAAGGGGCGGGGGGGGGGGGGGGGGGGGGGGGGGGGTAAGGGACAATGTCTCTTTTTTTCCATATTAGGGGGCCCTGTGTCCCCCTATTTATAAAATCCTAGAATCAACACTGTATCAATTTGGGGTGAGGGGAGGAAGGTGTATTCATTTCCTTATTTTGGTTCGTTTTTTGTTTTTATAAGGCATTTTTGATTGGCTCTTTGTGACTGATTTGTCAACTTAAGGATTAGAGCGACTGGGAGTGTAAGCACTGAGTGTCAGTGTTGGCACTTAGTATTTGGCAGTGCTATAATACTGAAGATGCTATGTGTGTTTTAGATTAGAATGCCTGGGAGCATAGGCAGTGGACATCAGTGTTGGCAGTTAGTATTTGGTCATGTTATAATACTGAAGATGCTCGGTGTGTTTTAGATATCGTCCAGTGGAAAATTCTAGAAAGAAAAGCTCGCCAAATTCTCCAGGCTGAAGAAAGAGCTTCAAGGCAAATGTCAAGAAGAAAAGCTCAGAGCAACTCGGTGATCACTGTTCCAAACACCAGGTTTGTGGATTTACTTGTTTGTCTGTTATTTCTTTTTAAAATCCAGTGGGGCTGCCGGGGGCCTGTCGGTACAAAAAAACTGCACCCCCACCTTCTGGAAATCCTGTGCTAAAATTCCCTCTTTTCTACCCCTCTCTTTGTTTATGCGTTGTTCTTTTTTTTCCTGTCACCTCCTTCTTGTCCATTTTCTGCCTTCCTCATCCATTCTCCTGCCTTTTTTTCTAGAAAGACTTAAAAGATGACAATTCTTTCCCACACCAAAGTTGGATGCATTGGGCCTGACTTGTCAAGTGGTTAATGGCAGAGCAGTGCATTTTCGCTCATATGTCAGACAACAATAGTTGCTGTCTGAGCATTCAACGAAGAAGAACTTGTTTTAAAAATAAAAAAGAGAGAAAAAAATAGAGCAAAAGGCATTTCAATCTGTTATGAAAAGCAGATCAAAATTTTGTATCTTTCATCCATGTATACTTTCTTGATTTAAACGAGTTCTTTTTTTCCCTATAAAAAAAAATCAAAATCAGTTGCAGAAATAATTACTATTTGTGCCATACTTTAGCTCATGATGGATGTTAAATATGGTCAGATCATAACAGGAGTAGGGGGCAGGTTCTCATAATTGGCGTCTGAAAACTAGTTAAAGAGTGAGGTACATTTTGAATGAGAGCATGACTCTCTGTTTCAGGGAATGGTTTGGTTTTTTCCTTCAGTGGGAGCCTGTGTTGAAACATGGCAGTTTAATTTGAAGTCAGCAGACTTTGTATAAAATGCTCTATCTTCTAAGAGAATGCATTGACAGAATAATGAGCTTGGTTTACAATGACATTGAAAATCTGAATTTGCTGTCATGCTGTGTAGTTATATTTGATTTTTTAGCATTTTCCTTAGCAGTGTAAGTAGTGGTACATCATATAATGCTTTAGGTAGGCTTCAGTGTTTTCTGTGGTGAAAGCAGTGGCATTTTTTTGATGAATTCTTTTGTTTTCAGCGGTTCTGCAAAGGTCACCTGTCCACTCTGCTTGGAAACTGACTCCCAGGTATGTTAGCAATTAGTTTTAAGTTTAGCTGCATCGTACTTAGCAAGGGCTGTGTGTGTTGGTTATTGCTTAAGTCACATATGGTTTGTCTATCTAAGCAGGAATTTAAAACAAAATCCTCTTGTTTTTCAGTTTGAAATAAAAAGAAAATGTAGGTATTTGAAGAGTGCTTTTTCAAGACTCCACTCAGGTGCATTGAAATTGGTAAAAGTGGTTTCGTAGGTGACTTTGTTAAGTTCAGCTCAGGCTGAGAGTTAATGATCATTTACATTTTTTTCCTTGTTATTTTTGTTATATTTTTGCTGTAAGTAGTGAGAGAGAAGTATTTCATGGTAAATGTTTACAATGGTAGCAGGTCACAATGGTTGAAGTATATTTTCTGTATACTATTAAACCATGAGTTGATGGAATCATTTCATCTTTGTTTCCATGGCAGTTAAATCAAGGCTGTAAACAATTTGAAATGTTTTCCCATAGGATTTTGAAAAGCCAGTAACAAGATGATTATTAGATGATGAAGATGATGATGATAATGATAAATAGTATCTGTTTGGCACAATATCCTAAATATTTTTAGCTCATAGTGCCTTTCAAAGCAAAGAGTTATCTAATGCCTACTTCATACAATATCTTGCTTTGCTTCATGATACATGCACAAACATAACATACAGAATGCACTACACACACACAGACACACACACACACACACACACACACACACACAAATGTACACACACATCACCCTTTCCATGCACCGTTTTACTGATTTAAACCTTTAGAATGTGGCCAAGTATGTGACTGAATCAGATACAGATGGATGCAGTTTTGTTGCAAGGAAGCCATAGTGTTTCTGAGATATGTTAAATTCAGGCAAAAAATTTCATGGGGACTCAATTTAATCAGAAATTCAATCCGCCAACATCTTTTGGACATTGGCTAGTTTACGTATAGTGGCTGAAAAAGACCATATTGACAAATACATGACGATGTGATAATTGCATACACAAACTTGTATGCATACACTCACACACACAGACACACACACACACAGTTATAGATATAAACAAAGTAACATCATACACATGTATACATCTGTTTGTGCGTGCATGTTCATATACTCATCCTTTTCCTGAAAAATAATTTCTCATCAATCCCCAAAGTTGAAATTCAGGTAAAAATGGTCACATATGCAAAATCTCAACTCTAGCCAAGGAATTGGGTGGGGGTGGGGGGGGGGAGATTCTTGTCAAAAGACTGAAACAAAAATGAACATCTGTTTCCTAAATTAAATCAATGTTGTTGTTGTTTTTTAGTTCCCTCCATCTCCCTCCACCGTTTCCTTTTTTATGTTATTCCTGAAAGTTTTCTTATTGATTCCATTGTCACCAAGGAGAAATATGTCTTTTGGTGCTTTTTTGTTATTTCAGATTTGTCAAAACAGGCACCTGTGCTCCACTTGGTGTGGTCATGTTTTCTGCAGTACTTGCAT
The DNA here is from genome assembly GCA_028751875.1 of Rapana venosa. Taxonomy (NCBI): domain Eukaryota; kingdom Metazoa; phylum Mollusca; class Gastropoda; order Neogastropoda; family Muricidae; genus Rapana; species Rapana venosa. The sequence goes on from CM054136.1 coordinate 38,753,786, forward strand.
CGAGCAGGCAATTTCAACCCGGCACGTCTGTCCCACCTGCCGTAAGCCACAGACAATGCTACACATTCATCCGGTGTATTTGTGATTTTGCTTCATTTAGTAATGATAGGGAATGAATGTCAAAAGAATGTGTTGAAACTGAGGCAAAACTGTGATATATATACTTAGAATTGACATGTCAGGAACATAGAATAAAATGTACATCTGTATTTCTTGAGAAAGGATTGATATGGGTGAAGTGATCACATTGGTGTACTTCATAGAGCTCTACATTTTTTTTGCAGTTTAAAGAGTTTGAGGAGTTGTATGAGATCACAGTGAAAACAAACCTCAGGGTATTCAACCAACAGAAATATTAGAGAAACTGATGCTTTGAAGTTTTTGTAGTATCTATCATTAGGCCATGTGATGTTTTACTCGAATACTAAGAATGAACTTTTGTGTCTGTGATATTGAATGTTGTGATTTATATGTATGTAAGAACCCAAGAAATACTCTCTGTGTGTATGTGTGTGTGCTTATTCCATTCTCCTCGAAATAAAAAAAATTAGATCACACACACAAACACACAAACACACACACACAAACACACACACACACACACACACACACGTCCAGTCCTTCAGATGAGACTATAAACCAAGACCCTGTGTGCAAACGCACGCAGAACATCTTGCGCACACGTTAAATCCTGTTCTGCTTTTCATAAGAGTAGGCCATTGTGTGCTGGTTGGAACAGATGATAGAATTTACAAAACTTCATACACACGGGGACTGGATATAAAAAAGCACATAAGTGCTTATTCCATTATCCTCGATGTAAAAGTTTGGGTTTTTTAAAAAACATATCCTGCTTTCACAGTGTGAAAAACTTCAAAATACTGGCATGCCTACAAATTCACATTGAACGTATAATTTGGATGGTATGCAGCAAATACACAATTCTCAACAGTACTCTTTCTATAGAATTACTTTTTACTCAAACTGTGGAACAACTAACAACTTTAAATAAAAATTATGACTGTTATGTGCTCCGTGCTATCTTTTTTTTTAAAAATTAATCTGGCATCATTGGTTGTAAAGCTGTTTCAGTGTATTATGTTTTTTTGTAATATTCATACCAAAACATAATCATCAGCCTCAAGAGAACGATAAACTGTCCTTTTGCCAATAGATATAGAAATCAAAAGCAAGTGCACACACACTCACTCACACACACTTGTCAGAATACATCATCCTCATGCTCATTGATGTTGTTGTTGTTGTTGTGCGTTCCCCAGCTTTACACCCTGGGGGTCACCCAGAACATGCAGTCTGACTCACTCATCCCACCTGGGAATCTCTGTGAGATAGGAAGTACACACTGGATGAGAAGTTTGCGTGTATGACTCTTTTTCAAGCACCTCGCCATATAGGCAGCCATACTCCGACTTCAGAGGATTTTTTTTCTCCTTTAACAAAGGAGAGTGCGGGTTGTTATGTTAAGAGCTTGTCATGGCTGAAGGCAATCTCAACACAACATTTTACAACATAACAACGTTTTAATGTAGGCCTTGGCAATTAGCTGACATCAATAATAACTGACACAGCTTTTGGCCTGGGCCAAATGCTCATTGATCATCATGCAGAGACTGAAGAACTTGGTGTAAAATCTGGTGGGGGAGGACATTACAAACCTGAGGTACACAAATAACACTGCTGTCATATCAGACTACAAAGACAATGATATATGCAAACAATCATTGACAAAGTAAATGGAGTGGGCAGAACTGCAGGCCTTGAATTAAACTTGATGCCAAGAAGACAGGTCACACATATTGGTGAATCCATGGATACAAACAATCAAGGTTATGGAGAATCCCTCTAAGTTGTTAATGATTTCAAATACCTGCCAAAGCTTCATGTACCAAGAGTAAAAATTGCTTGACAAAGAATTGTCCATCTTACTATCATTTGGAAAGACGGGAAATAAGCTCAAACGCTCTGCAAACACTAATTTCATGTAGTTCTAAGTGAGGCATGCACTCTTACAGCTGCAGATAAAATCAAAAGTACAGAGATTAAGTTCTACAGAAGATTCCTAGGAATAAGCTGGCCCAAAAAACAAACAGATAAAACATTTCAAGGTGGAACAAATAAAACATTTGGAACAAGTTAACAACCAACCTAAACTTTTAGGTCTGGATAGGAAAAGGAAAATATTTTGGACATGCTATGAGACATTACAACCACCATGTGATAAAGGTGGTGGCCCAGGAAAAAACAGCAAGAGACAGCAAGGAAGATCATTGACTTCCTACATAGAGAATCTAGCCTAATGGACAGAGTTGTCAAAAGGTGAGATATACAGGATGACTGAGGACAAGGGAATGGAATCGGCCGACAAGCCATGCATCAGCAGCAGCTAACATTTAAAGTGCCGACACAACGGGTGGTCAGTGGGAATATAAACAACACGAAAAGAAAGGTTAATGTATAGCTTTGTTTTGCCACATATTGTTTTGTATTTTATTGCATTGTATCAAATTACCAACTATATTGGCAATTGCATTGTACTGTGAGCATCCTACCCACTTTTTAAAAGCTGCCTCATCTTCTGTGATCATGTTCCTGTCCTGCTGTTCCCACCCCACTCTTTCTTGATCTCTCCACCCCAGATATTTTTCCCTCAAGGTCAGAAGTCAATAGGAAACTCATATATGTCAGGTCACCATGGGATCACAAGGCACTGCACTGCTGCTGGGTCAGTTTGGTCGTGTTCAGTAGTGCTTTCTGAGCTAACACACCCAGGACACTACAACTAAGCCCCCGTACCGATGAAAATAAAAGCATAGTTCAGACTGCGAGATGTGACCACCACAACATCCCACCTTCTCCCATGAACCTCCAACCCCTAAGGTTTTGACAAAAACTCTCCACAGGCAAAGAAAGTGTATGGGAAACCAAAACTACAGTCACCAGATTAGTCATGGGTACCAAATCAGAGACAATTTTCTTTTAGTGCAAGATGTTTAGTGAGGATGATTATTTTAATGATGCTGGTAAGGAAGTGCATGTGTTTTGAGACTGCTTGACTGGGCTTTACTCTAAACTGTCCATCTTGGTGTCAAACCAGGCCCAGGAGATATAGACACCTTTTTTTTTAAAAGTAGGAGGCACCGTGGTCGAGTGGTTTAGGCGGTCGACTCGTGATCCAGAGGTCGCGGGTTCGATCCCCGCTCGGCTCAGTGTTGTGTCCTTGGGAAAGACACTTTACTCCTATTTTCCTCACTCCACCCAGGTGTACAAGTGGGTACCAGCTTTGCTGGGGAAGTATCTGGCGACAGACTAGCGTCCTGTCACAGGGGTGGTGAAAAACCATCAGTTTGCTTAACGCTACAGAAACCGGGATAAGCTCCGGCTCTATGGGCCTTCTGGCTCGAAAGAACATACTTTACTTTTACTTTTTTTTTAAAAGTTAGGTAATAAGACCAACACTCTCAAAATAGCATGTGTGTATAGTGGATGAAGCTCAACCATGTAGTCCCAGTATTCCCAATGAGCCCATAACAAACACTCTGGGTAGGAGCCGGCCTGAGTCGGAATAATCTCCATGACTATGGGACTGAAACCCCCAACCTTCCATCCCATAACCCAAGGCGCTTATCACAGTGGCATGGCGACTGGTTGCATGCTACCCACTTGTTAAATGGGTAATTTATGAACTGGAGTGTAAGCTCAAGCCACAGTGTGTTGTTGCTAATGGAAGGTCTAGAGCAATATTATGAGTTATTACTACTGTGAGGACCAGTGCTCCCGTCCATCCCGTGGAATGCTACTGCCAGGTTTACAAAGGTACCACCTCTCCTTAAGCACCTCATACACCCCTTGGCACTTGGCACTCAACTCTCACTTCTGGGTCCGGGTCCTTAACCCACCCACACCCCGGTAACCGCTTCTACTGGCGGGCAAACGTTGTGAGGGGTTGGTGATTTCTTACTCACCAGTAGGAGTCTTGGAGAGGAGATGGGCGCCACCAAGCTTCCTCAAGCCCACTGCAAGGACATGATGAGACATACAAAACAGAAAAACATGCCAGATCGCTCGAGGCCCGGATCAACAACGACCGCACTACCCACTGCAAGCCTCCAGGGTGGGAGTGACAAACACGCTACTGGAGCAGAACCAACTCTAAAGCTTCCAAATAAAGGAGTAACCACCGGAACATGGAATGTGAGGACTCTATACCAAACAGGAAGAGTACAGGAACTCGCACATGAACTAAAAAGATATAAATGGGACATCCTCAGGCTTGCGGAAGTCAGATGGACTGGCTTCAGAGAAACGGCCACAAGATATGGTACAGTGGAGAAGAGAAACTACATCAACACGGAGTAGGCTTCATTGTCAGGAAAGATTGTGTCAAGCATCATCAGCTGCACACCAGTATCCAGCAGACTCATCTTAATCAGAGTTTCTGCAAAACCCCAGAATCTCACCATCATCCAAGTGTATACTCCAACATCTGACTACGATGATGACCAGATAGAAGAATTCTATGAACAACTTCAAAACGTCATCTCCAAAACGCCCAAAAAAGATATTATTGTGAAAGGCGACTGGAATGCTAAGGTGGGACCTGATGCCTATGACACCTGGGCAGGAACCACAGGACGCTTTGGACTAGGAGAAACAAACGAAAGAGGACAGCAGCTGCTGGAATTCGCACAGAAGCACAAACTAACTGGCAAACATACTCCATCCTCACAAGCCATCCAGAACATCAACTTGGCACTCACCAAATGGTCTGATTCACAATCAAATTGACTACATTCTGTCACCCCAAAGATTCAAATCCAGCATAAACAAGGCAAACACAAGAACATTCCCAGGAGCTGACATTGGCAGTGACCACGACCTTGTACTTATACCATCAAGCTGAAACTGAGAGCAAAACAACAGCCAAAAAACCCACGCATAAGATTTGATCTGGAAAAATTCAAAGACCCAACAGTGGTTGAGATCTTCCAAACCAACATTGGAGGAAAGTTCGCTGCACTCACAGCCATCGACAATGATGTAGACACACTAGCCAACAACATCAAAGAAGTGCTATTGACAGCAGCAGAAGAAACATTGGGAAGAAGCAGAACAAAGAAACAACCCTGGGTGACAAATGAGGTTCTTGACCTCTGCGACAAAAGAAGAGAGCTTAAGAAACAAAAGTTTACAAGTCAAGAAGCCAATAACAAATACAGGAATTGCCACAGAGGAGTGAGGAAAAAGATGAGAGAAGCCAAAGAAGCGTGGATAGAAGAACAATGCCACAGCATCGAAGTTGGAATGGCCAAGGGAAACAGCAAAACAGCTTACGACACTCTGAAATCACTAACTAAAACCACACAGCCTAAAGCCTCTGTTATTGAAGACAAAGAAGGAAATCTTTTAACGGAAAGCAATGCCATCCTCCAACGCTGGACGGAATACTGTGAGGGATTGTATAACTACCCACTACGCCCAGATACCAACATAGCTTCTGACAAACCCCCTGAACACCAAGATAAAGACCCACCAATACTAAGGTGTGAAGTAGATACAGCTATTAAACAATTGAAGAAGGGAAAGTCTCCTGGAATCGATAACATTCCAGCTGAACTCAAAAAATGGAGGGAATGAAACAGCAAGGCGATTCACAGAACTTTGTCAGAAGATTCACAACACCAAAGAATGGCCAGTAGAATGGACTCAGTCTCTTGTAATACCCCTACCAAAGAAAGGAAACCTCAAGCAATGCCAGAACTACAGAACCATCAGTCTCATAAGCCATCCTAGCAAGATCATGCTGCGGGTAGTCCTCAACAGACTGAAAAACCAAGCAGAAAAACTCCTGGCAGAAGAACAAGCCGGCTTTAGGCCAAAACGCAGCACAATGGAACAAATGTTCAATCTGAGAATTCTGATAGAGAAACATCTCCAACACCAAAAAGACTTGTATCACAATTTCATAGACTTCAAAAAGGCCTTTGACAGGGTATGGCATGACGGCCTCTGGCAAGTACTCAGGCACTTCAACATTGACAACTGCCTCATTGAAGTCATCAAGGCACTGTACGAGAACGCAAGAAGTGCAGTTTTCATGAACAATCACATGGGCGAGTTCTTCAAGACCACGACTGGGGTCCGTCAGGGCTGCCTTCTCTCACCTGTACTTTTCAACCTCTTCCTCGAAAACATCATGACAGAGACACTGCAAAACCACCACACTTCCATCTCCATTGGTGGAAGACCCCTTTGCAACCTCAGATTTGCAGATGATATTGACCTCATGGGCGGCAGCAAACAAGAACTGCAAAACCTCACAGATAGTCTATCAGATCGAGCGAGCGCATACGGCATGGAGGTCAGTACAGAGAAATCAAAGATCATGGTCAACAGCGCAAGTAATCATCATCATCATGAGCCATTACACCCAGCGGTGTGTAGGGCAGCAACAAAGCGTTTCCACTCCTGCCTATTCTGGGCCAACCTAGTCACTGATCCCCAAGAGTGCTGCATGGCCTTCATCTCACTTTCTACAGTTCTTCTCCACGTTGCTTTTGGTCTTCCTTTCTTTCTCCTTCCTTCTGGGGTCCAGTGCAATGCTGTTCTTGCGATTGACTGTGGGTCTCTTCGAAGGATGTGCCCAATCCACTTCCACCGTCGTCTGGTGATGATGGTTCCCATGTCTTCTTGCCTGCATCTCCGTAGTAGGTCTTCATTGGAGATCTTCTCTGGCCAAAAGATCCGGAGAATTCTTCGTAGGCATATGGTGTGGAAGGATCGAAGTTTGGTAAGATCCACTTCCGTCATCCTCCAGCACTCAGAACCATACAGGAGCGTAGACCCAACACAGCTCTGGTATAGTTTCAGCTTGGTGTTGGTGCTGTACTGAGTTGATCTCCAGATATTGTTCATCTCCCTAAACACATTCCTGGCCTTGCCCAGTCTGTTGTGGATGTCTTCTTTTGTGCCGCCCTCTGGTTTGATGATGCTGCCAATTTATGTGAACTTGTCTGTCTGGCGCAGGTCAGTTCCATTCACTTTCACAGGGGCTGGTGTGTTCACATTGAGCAACATTGTCTCTGTTTTCTTGGTGCTAATACGAAGCCCCACTTGCTGTCCGAATGTTTGGAATCTTCTGGTCTTCTCCTGGTTATGTTGGTGTGTGTGGGATAGTGCAAGTAATGACAGCACGGAAATAAAGATGAATGGAGAAATACTGGAAGAGGTGAGCCAATTCAAATACTTAGGCTCCATCCTAACAAAAGATGGCACATCAAACAATGAAGTGAAAGCTCGCATTGCAACAGCAACATCTGCTCTAGCCAGACTCGAGAGGATCATCAGAAGCAACAACATCAGCTTCTGCACCAAATATCACCTTTACAAATCCCTCGTGATATCTATCCTCCTATATGGTCAGCAGAGTTAGAGAGGAGAATCCAAGCATTCGAGAACAAGTGCCACAGAAGACTCCTCAAAATATCATACAAAGAACACAAGACCAACAACTATGTGAAAGAAGAAATCAAAAAGCGTGTGGGCCCCCAAGAACCTCTGCTCTCTACCATAAAGAGGAGAAAACTGATGTGGTTTGGTCACACCACAAGACACAACACCTTAGCAAAAACCATCCTGCAGGGAACAGTTGAAGGCAAGAGAAGAAGAGGCCGCCAAAAGAAATCATGGGTTGACAACATCAAAGAATGGACCGCCCAACCCCTGCAACACCTTCTACTAGCCACACAGGATCGTGAAGCATGGAAAAAGATCTCTGTCGCGTCTTCTCTCATGTCCCCCCTACGTCCTTTGAGACATGGGACTGAGTGAGTGAGTGAGTGATTACTACTGTATTATCATTGCCTTGCTGGGCCATGCAATGAATGAGAAAGTGAGGAACACCATCAGACTGCCCATAGACTGCTAGTTCTATGAAGAATCTCGTTCAAGAGGATTTTTCCACTGGAGTTAACATCAGTGCCGACTCCACTCCCAGCGTCCTTTGGATGAAACCATAAACCGAGGTCCCATGTATGTGTCATGCTACCAGTCATACGCATTTTCCCACATATACTCGCAGCAACCTCCAGCACACTCACACTATTTCTCTACTCAACCAGAGGCCACTCAATGTTAAGTTACCTCTCCCTCTACAAAGGGATTTATTTACTATAATTATGTCCGATTAATTTCATAGGTAAAAAGCACAATTCAGTTCATTCAAGGATAGGTGGATAACTTCACCATTGTTCAATATCCAGGAAGAAAAAAATAAAGGAATCTGTCTCAAGTTTATAACAGTCTCCTGTATCCTTTTGAGGCATGACCACCAACCACTCGTTCACAAATAAAACTGTTCATAGTTACACAATTCTTTCTTCTTTCTGAATGGGTCATCCTCTGCTACTGTAGACACTTAAAGATTCTCCAAATTACTTCTGGATGGAAGATTATTCACGTTAACTATTCATCTCAAAGTGAAATGGCCCGGGATCCTGTGACAAGACTAAGAATTAACTTTAATTTTATATTCCATTTTGGTACTCGCCCAGTATTTCCGATGAGTGTCCCTTCCTTTAAGGTCACCCTATTGTTTCATTAGTTACACTTTCCTTCACTACCATCTCTTATTTCCATCCATAGATTTCGCCTTCTTTTACCACTTCCTTTTATTTATTTTTCTTTTGGTTTACTTTCTTTTTCACCTCTTATTTCTTTCCTTAGTTACCATCATAAGTCTAACTTGACAAGTTCAAGTTTAAGTACAAAATTTATAACTTATTACCTCTCCATCCCAACAGCCTAGCTGAATGGGAGAATGTAGGTTTGAGGTTCCAGACCTACCCTGGCCAAAGGCAAAAGTGATGAAGTCATGTTTTGACTTTCCAATGTTATCTGACTGCAGATTTGGAGAGAAGAGTACAGGCGGTGGAGATGAGATGCTTTCGGAGACTCCTTGGCATCTCCTACAAAGACCACATAAGCAACGAAAGCGTGCATAACAGAATCCAGCAAACCATTGGACCCTATGAGAACCTTCTAACGATGGTGAAAAAGCGTAAACTTAAATGGTATGGGCATGTCACAAGATCCAAAGGACTTGCAAAGACAGTTTTACAAGGCACTGTCCAAGGAGGAAGAAGAAGAGGCAGACCAAGGAAGAGCTGGGAGGATAACATCAGCAAATGGACAGGCCTAGAACTCAACAAAACCCTGAGAAAGGCAGAACAGAGAGAGGAATGGAGGGAACTGGTTGTTGAGTCTTTGAGGGTGCCCCCACTGTCGTCAGACTACGGGACAGATAGATAGATAGATAGAATGTTAACTTTGGTGAGAACTATTTATTTCTTCTAGCCAGTCACTATCAAGTAGTGATGAGAGGATGCAGGCCATCTTATCTAGTGAGTTAAAATCATATATGCAACCCTACTACATAATTAGAGAAAAGGCCCTAACCTTCACTTAGAAAAAATATACTTGTAGTAATAATAATAAGCTTGGCCACTTTTCACCCCCCCCCCCCCCCCAAAAAAAAAAAAAAGCAAATTACCCCAACATCCACACATGTGCGTGATTAAATGTTTGCGCACATGACAGTATGAATGCACACAGAAATCTTGTGCACACGTTAAAACCTGTTCCACTTTTCGGAAGAGTAGGCCATTGTGTACAGGAGGGAACATATGACAAAATTCATAAAACTGCACACACACAGGGACTGGATGTAAAAAAAAGCACATGAGTGCTTATTCCATTATCCTCAAAATAAAAGAATAAAATAAAGTAATAATGACCTCTCTTACAAAATGCTTTGGTCAAGAGGATAACACTTAAGAGGTATAGTCATATAACAGGATAGGACAGCCTTTCAATTGAGGATGGATCATTTTGCAAAGTACAATCTGTCCAGGGAGGCAAGACAAGGCAATGCAGAGCAGGGTAGAAACTAGAATTCTTTATTTTGTGATAACAGATAAGCACTCTTTTTTTCTTTTTAAAAAATCCTGTTACAGCCTTTATTTAGAAGAGAAATAAGGATAACTGAAGGTGAAAAAGTGGGACTCAGGTAAGGTGAGAAAGAAATGGTTTGACATTACCGAATGAACTATATAATAATAATAATAATAATAATAATAAAACCTTTGCTGATATCCCATCACTAGCACATGAATGCTACAAATAGTAAGAGCTGATGTTCTCATCAGAGCAGCTTGCCCATGACTGCTCTTGGAGGACTATTGCAGACGTGCACTGTAGTGTAGCTTATGTTAGAAAGATAACTTGGTGAAAAGTTGTTGTTTTTGTGATTGTCTTTATGTCCCAGCTGAGAATGGTGGAAAAACCGTGGGATGTTTAGATAACACAAGGCTAAACACCACCTTTAATTTTGCTACTTTTCCTTCTGTTTTTCTATACTAACTCTTCCATTCATACCACCAGTACTAAGGCATCCACAAAAATAAAACCACTCTTTATGAAAGACTAGCTTCTGACTCAAAACGTATGTGATTTTGCACAAATTTGGAAGGTTTGATTTTTTTAAAAATCAGCAAACACTGAAGGAAGTCAAGCAATCCTCATTTGATGATCATTTCCAACTTTCTCATGATAACCTGGTATTGATCTATGTCCTCAGTCCCCAAAACAAGAATAGGGTGCGGTTTTTTCATACTTTAAAAAAATCTGTGGAAATCAGCAAACATTTTTTGGTCTGATTAGCACTTTACAGAATATGCTACTTGACAAGAGGTTAAAGGTGAAGTGTAGGCTTGAAGGGTACACAACCCTATCAATTTGTGGGTCATATATAAAGTGGCAGTCAAAAGTTTTTTGTCCATTTTAACTTCTTTTTTTTAAAGTATGAAAAAAAATGCACCGTGCACTTGTTTTGGGGATTGAGGACTAGAGCAATACCAGGTAGTCACAAGAAAGTTGGAAATAATCATAAAAATGAGGACTGCTTGTATTTCTACAGTGTTGACACCAAGCATGCATATTGAAGTAAGGAAGCTAGCTGTCAGGGGTACAGTGTTTGCTGAAATTTTTTTAAAAATTCAAACCTGACAAATTTGTTCAGTCACATGAGTTTAGAGCCAGAGGCTAGTCTTTCACGAAAAGTGGTTTTTATTTCTGTGGATACCTTGGTACATGTGGTATGAATATAAGAGTCATATAGAAAAACAGAAGGAAAAAGCCATTTAAAAAAAAATTTCCAGTGTGTAGCCCAAGACAGTGATGTTGATTTCCGGTGTGTAGCCCAAGACAGTGATGTTGATTTCCGGTGTGTAGCCCAAGACAGTGATGTTGATTTCCGGTTTAGACCTAAAGCATTGGAATAATTCCCCTTTAGGCCTAATGTTGCAATATTGAGACAGTTGTGAGTTGGGTAAGTTTAAAAAGTACTGGATAAGATGCTAAACGTCCCTGCCTTCAGGCTAACCACAGTCTTTATTTATACTGTTCTGAATATACTTCGTGTTGTTTTTGTTGTGTTTTTTTTTTAATACCAGGAGCCATACATAAGCGCCTGTAGACCTGTTTTTAAGGAATGAACAAGTGACAAGTCACAAAGATCGAGATGCAAATTTGCTCTTCAATGTTCGAATAACCTCCTCGGTTTATAAATCTCCAGAGGCCTTTGTGATTTATGTCTCTGGACCCTCCTGTGTCCCCAAGCGAAGATCAAGATGTTTCTTAGGCAATCATGGGGAATAAATATTGCTAAAATTAACTTTGATGATAACATTTTTGATAGAACATGTAATAATAACACGATTTGACAAATAGGCCTCTCTCTCTCTCTCTCTCTCTCTCTCTTTTCTCTCTCTCTCTCTCTTATATATATATATATATATATATATATATATATATATATATATATATATAGAACAGGTACAGGCTGTTAGTGATAATATATAGAACAGGTACAGGCTGTTAGTGTTAAGTTCTGAAAGCACACATGGATAAATGCTGGACTCATGAACCATATCCTTTCCAAAATGGTCAACAATCACTGAATCAGCCTTTTTTGTGGTTAAAAACTGCTAATTATTTGCATCAGCATTAAGGTGCATTGTATGATCACTATTAACAAATTTGCAGATTTCTATGAAAAAGTTACTTGCAGCAATTTTTGACTTGTTTGTGTCAGGGGTAAGGATAAAAAAAGATGGTGCCCATTCTTGGTCATTCATGTCAAAGCAATGCAAAAGATATGAGAGTTCTCAGCAAAAATAATCCATATCTACTAAAATAGTTAGATAAAGTTTAAAGAATAGAATTATTTACTTGGTTCCATGCATACATGTATCTCCTTAGACATGATACACATACCAGAGCAAATCATATGGAGTCTAAACTCAAGAGGTGACCATTGAAGTGAAAAAAATGTTATTCTTATACATGTTCTTGTTTAAACACTTTGGCCTCTCAAACCATAAAATCAGTCAAGATCAGATGGCAAACACCTTACTACTAGTACTATCAGCTGCAACAACTTGAACAAGCCTCATCTCATCAGCTGTATTATACATGTGACAACTGTCAGGTCAAGTTGACAATTGTTACAACTTGTGTAGCAATAAAATTCCACCATAGAAAAATCCGACATATGGGGCAACCAACTTCTAAAGGGTCCAAGCTAGGTCTTGATTTGACTAATAAAGTATGGGTCTATCACAATGTGAAACTGTTAAAACAGTAAAGAAAAATGGTACTTTGATTACTTGTAATGATTACAGATTACTTGAGGCTCTCCTGCTTTAAATTTTTTCAAGCTAATTTTACTATACTTCTCTGCATTTATTTGGTAGGATCAGTCTATCAGAATGTAAAAATTGTTTTTAAAAAAATCAGGAAAAAAATGTGCTTTGATTAGGCTCTCCTGCTCGAAACCTACACTTGCTATATTTGATCTGCTTGAGACATGTTGGGAATTAGGCACTGGCAGGTCTGCACTTCAGTGGGATCTTACAAGTCTCCACCGTTAATCCACCAGACACTGCTGTCAAGATTTGAACTCATGACTTCATGGACCCATGAGATCAAAGTTAGTCTTAACCACTTGGCTATAGCATCCATTATTTTTATGATCAGGAGCATCAAGAAACCCATTTCATGTGGGTGTAGTGTGCATATTATATGCTAGAAAATTAGAAACCAAGGAACTTGCAATTGGTAAAATGGTGACTAATCTGGAATAATTAGAGGGTAAGGTCAAGTGTGTTCATCTTTTAAGGTATGTATACATAAATGTCCAAGTGGTCAGTTCATCATGTGCTGAACACTAGAGGCTAACACATATGCTAACTAAACTCCTGGACATTACCTTGAACCTTAAACCGTACCAGCATCAGTTTGTCATTGATTTTATTCAAACTGGTCAATTTTAGATAACAAATTGCTTTTCTACACAAAAAAGCTCACAAAGTTTACACTGCAACATGATTTTTGATAGATAAAGGATGATTTAACAAAATCTTGTCAGTGAATCGCTTCGGTTTGACAAAAGTGACAGTGATACACCCTCTCCATTGTTGCCTTTCTTGGTCAAGACAATTTCTCCTCCCTTCCCCACCCCCCTGTACTTTTCTATCATTTCCTGTTAAACACCAAAGCTACCTTATCCTATTCAGTTGCATTAACTTTGTGGGTTTTGGTTTTTTGGGGGGTTTGGGGGGGGGGGGGGGGTTGGTCCTCAATAGTTGTCAAGTTTTATTCATTGCATCATTAGGATTAAGGCCAAGGTCATGGCCTCAGGGTTTAATGTCGTGTCATGTATTGAAATGTAGCCACCAATAATGGATGCTAATTAGCCATGACCGAGTGAAGTGCCGTGTAACATGGCCACCACAATTGCTGCTGATACATCCTTGAAGTCAGAATCCAGCTACCTCAGTGGGAGGAAAACAAAATAGTGGTCACATAAATATATACAAAATCTCACCACTGGTGAAGCTTGGAGTTCTAGCTGAGAAGGGGAGGGGGGGGGGATTTTAATTTACAAACTAGTAACACACTGGGTTCAAAGAAAAAAGGCTGCTATAAAATCTCAGCTTCCACTGTGTTTGTGTAATGTACTAATGTGTTGCACAAAATAACCAGATCTATAAAAAAAAATCTTTAAAAAAATTTAAGCACCCAGAAGTTTGAATGCAGTTACTGAAATGGTGGGAAAACCTCAGTGAGTCATATAATCTCACCATTGGTGAACATCAGAGATCTAGCTGAGGAACAAAAACAAAAGCAAAAACAAACCCCCAAACCCACCACCCAAAAAAAAGGAAAAAAAGAGTCCACCACCCCCACCCTTTCCAAGTAATACAAGTAAACACAGTTTTGTTTCAGAAATTCATCAATAATATTAACAGGATCAAGTCTGTTGACCAGTCAGCTGACTTGTCAGTGAAAATTTAATGCTTTTTTTCGTCATGATCTCTACAACATGGTTGTAACATTTCTCATTATTATTCATTTACAAGGAATTAATATTTTCTAAGGAC
>CM054136.1:38768804-38793804 GCA_028751875.1 Rapana venosa
CCCGGACTTTTCGCTTTCTAGACAGATGCGTTACCTCTAGACCACCGATCCACCATGTAGTAGTTTCTGAGTAAGGGGGATATGAACATAGCAGTGGTACATAAGAACTTTATTCCCCGGCATATAGGGTGCACTTGCACTGGGCAGTTAAGAGGTTAAAGGCAGCTCAGCGGATTTTCACTCATAAGACAGACAATTATAGTTGCTGTCTGAACATTTGTTGAAGAAGACACTTGATAAATCAAAATTTCATTTCAAAACTGGTGTTTAAAAAGAAACCAGTAATTGAGACTGACATATAAAAGAAAACAAAATCACATGAATTTAAAGTTAGCCAATGAATTTTAGGCAGAGCACTAAAGTATGAAGTGTGTATTGCAGGAAGACTACACCCTCCAGAGCACGACCAAGCCCTATTGTATCTGTGGCATCGCGTTCCCCTGCAAATAAGGCTGCATCACCAAAGAAGGGGCGAATGAGCACTCCAGCTTCTGGTGGGAAGGTACACAAGTTTGTTTTTTCAGATATGTGATCAAATTACAATCATGTCCACTGAAAGGCATGTTCTTTCACAGTGTGTGTTGGTAGCAGATATTTACTACTTACAGATGAAAAACCAGTTGGCAGCTGAGAGTTATTTCCAGAAAACATGCACCAAAAGATAAATGTATTTCTATTTCCTGGACTTTTAACATGTGTTCTTTCTAAAACAGTGTAACTCAAACAAGTATTGGGAATATGAGAATATGTCCATGGGGGAAAAAGTTCACTCTTAGTCTAATGTAGAGTTAAACTTTTTTTTTGATGGACATAGTCTCACATTCCTGCCATTGTTGTTTACATAAACAAGATCTGGAAAGCAGTGTTATCTTGCATTGGCATGATGCTGCCATGTTGTCTCCACTACTATATGTTTTTTGGAAAAATTCTTCTCAGCTAACCCTGGTAGTGCTGAATAGACGGCAGCAAGGCTCAGTTTCTATTGGCTGAATCAACCCTAGTGGCGCGGTTCCCGGAATAATCCAGTAAAGGCAGGTCTAAGCTATGTGGTGGATCCTGGAATATTCCGGGATGACGTAGGTGATCGTAATTGAAAGCTCACTTTCGCTTTCAAAGGTCAGCCAATGAATGTTATGGCCATTGTAGACCCGCAGAAAGGGGTGAAGGTTGTTCAACACACACAAGCACCTTCAGTCAAAGGTCCAACTGAGCACTATTCACTACTCAGCATCTATTTTTCATCAAACTCACCATATCTGCTGTATGGAACATCTTTCATTCTTGTAAGAAGGGTGTGTTGGCAAGTGGTCATTTTTTAATCTCTCCACTGTAGACTCGGGCCAGCACGATGATTCGTCTGTGGCAGTTCCAGTCACAACAGCGTTAACATGACAGGGAGTCACTTGTTTGTAGGTGTTAGTTGCCCTGTTAGGTTCTAGAATAATTGGGAACTAAATAACTAAATGTGAATTTTGTATGCTTGCAGGGTACTCCGGGCAGTCCATTCAATCCAACATCAAAACAATTGCGTAAGAGCATTTCTGATTTGCGTCGCAAGTCTCAGCCCCTTCAGGAGGAGAACTTGTCCCCGCGTGTAGCTTTTCTAAAAAAGCGGGTATCCTTTGGACCCAAACTGAGCCCAGAACAGTTTGACAAAAACTTGCCCCCGAAGACCCCTGTGAAGAAAGGGGCAGCTCCAAGAAAATCTCTCCCCACTCCTGTGCCTGCCATGAAGAGGAAGTCGGTCACTGCCCCAATTCAAGAAGAGGGAAGTCCTGATATCTTTGCCAGCCAAGCCACTCCGAAAAGAAAGCCTGGTTCACCTTCACCCCAGTCTGCTAAAAAGGCCAAGCTTTCTACACCAAGAAGCACCAGTCCCTATGAAAAAAGTTCTTCTCCAAAAAAGGCAACTCCATCACCAAAGGCTGCTTCTGCCTCTTTTAAAAAAACACCAAGCCCGGCAGCCAAAAAGTCCCCAAAGGGAAAATCACCATCGGTAACACCAGTCACTGTGGTTAGCACTGGTTCATTTGGAAGCTCTGCCAAAAAAGCATCAGCAAAGTTGCCAACTCCTGTGAAGGAACCAGTAATTACAGCCTCTGTGTGGACACCATTGTCTACCAAGAAATCTCCAGGTGGAAAAAGTACAAGTCCAGCCTCCAAGAAAATGCCAGTGGATGTAACAGGAAGTTCACCGCCTGCTCCAGCATCTCCAAGGAAAACACCAAGCAAGTCGCCTGCAGCCAGTCCAAGAAGCCGGGCTGCTAGTCCTGTAATTGCAAAAACTCCAGACAGGAAAACTCCCAGTAAGTCACCTGTACCAAGCCCAAGGAGCAGAAGTACTACAGACCTTAGAACACCAGTCAAGGCAGTTGGAGCTGGATCCCCAGCATCAGCCAAGAAGACACCGAGTAAGTCGCCTGTATCCAGTGTTAAGAGCAGAAGTGCAAGTCCTGCAATGAAAACGCCTGCCAAGACTCCAGCCAAGGAGACACCAAATAAATTGCTGAACTCCAGCCTTAGGGGCAAAACAGGTGCCAGCCCTCTCATCAAATCTCCTCCCAAAACTGCAGCTCAAAAGACAAGTAAGTCATCCCTTGCTAGCCCCAAGGCAAGAGGTGCCAGCCCAGCAGGTAAAACACCTGCCAAGTCGCCTGCCAAGACACCAAGCAAGTCACCTGTCTCCAGTCCTAGGAACAGAAGTGCCAGCCCAGCAGGTAAAACACCTGCCAAGTCGCCTGCCAAGACACCAAGCAAGTCTCCCATTGCCAGCCCTAGGAGTCAGAGTGCCAGCCCAGCAGGTAAAACACCTGCCAAGTCGCCTGCCAAGACACCAAGCAAGTCACCTGTCTCCAGTCCTAGGAACAGAAGTGCCAGTCCAGCAGGTAAAACACCTGCCAAGTCGCCTGCCAAGACACCAAGCAAGTCACCCATTGCCAGTCCTAGGAGTCAGAGTGCCAGCCCAGCAGTTAAAACACCTGCCAAGTCTCCTGCCAAGGTGTCAGCCCAGACACCAAACAAGTCGCCCATTTCCAGCCCTAGGAATAGAAGTGCCAGCCCTGCAGGTAAAACGCCAGCTAAGTCCCCAGCCAAGACTCCAGCCAAGACCCCAAGCAAGTCGCCCATTTCCAGCCCAAAGAACAGAAGTGCTAGCCCAAGGGGTAAAACACCAGCCAAGAGTACCAGCATTGTGGCAGATCTTTCTACATCACCAGTGATCAGTTCAAGGAACAGAAGTGTCAGCCCAGCAACTAAAGCCAACTCTTCTCTATCCAGAACCCCTGTTACGGCAACCAGCCGTCAGTCAGTTTCAACTCCAAGCAGAGGAAGATCGGCTACAAAGAAGAGCACTCCAGCATCCAAGAAGACTCCTGCAAAGACCCCACAGAAATTGTCTGTTCCAAGCCCAAAGGTTGTGGAGTCTACTCCCAAACCTGTACAAAACTCCCCAGCATCCACCAGGAAAGCTGGAAAGACGACTCCTGTCAAGTCACCAGCACCTAGCCTGAAAAGCAGCAAGATTGACTCAGCAGTCAAAGCAGCTTCGTCCACAGTCACAACTCCAAATGTGGCTGCAGAGAAAAGTCCAACAAAGAGACCTCATTCAGCATCCCCAGCCAAAAGTCCTGCTTCCAAGGCTGGATCTGCCAAAAAGACAGCAGGAAGGATGACTTCACCCTTTCCAGATGCTGGAGATGCTCCCAATGCCAAACGACGCAGACTTGAAGTGGCAACTCCTAGCCCCACAGGTTTAAAACGACTTGTCAAGACTCCAAAGCCCAAGGCTGTTATTGCCAGCCCTTCTGGTGTTGCCAGATTGATGAAGACACCAAAACCTGCAAAGCAGGTTGCTGCAACTCCCAGTCCCTCAGGTGTGGCACGACTGGTTAAAACTCCCAAACCCTCTAAAGCAAAGGCAAGCACTCCAAGTCCTGTGGGTCTCACTAGAATAATGAAAACACCTAAACCCACCAAATCCAAGGCAACACCTAGTCCTTCAGGTGTCAGTCATTTGATGAAAACGCCCAGAGTTTCAAGGTCTTCGCGATCAGCCACACCAAGCCCCTCTGGTCTGCAGCGACTGATGAAAACACCCTCACCTTCAAAATCTGTCAGCCCTACTAAGAAGGCTAGTCAGACCAAGGAAATAGCTTCCAGCCCTAGAGCAGCACAAGCACAGGCAGGACATGTGAATCGACAGCCAACACCCAAAGCAGCCTCCGGGAAGAAAGTGCCTCCTAGCAGCCCACAGAAAACGCCTAAAATGCAGACTCCAGAGAGCACCCAGGCTGCTGTGAAGAAAACTCCGGCATCCAACCAAAAGAAAACTCCCAAAACCTCTCCACGAAGGAAATCAGCCACTCCATCATCAAGCAAGGTCCTGAAAGTGCGCAAAAGTGCAAGCCCTGCTGGAGTAAAGAGGCTATCAAAAACGCCAAAGTCGGGCAAAAAAGGAAAGAAGGCAGATTTGGCTGCTTTATCGGATCTGTTCCAGACACCTAAAACTGAAGGCCCAACTGCGAAAAACCTTACAAAATCAGGCAAGAAGACCCTTTCTCATATTGCTCACATACTGAGCCCTCATGGTGAAAGAATTGCTGGCCCCAAAGCTGACCTAAAAAAATTAAAACAGTTGCCCGCTCTCAGGGCCATTTATGGCAAGACTGTCACCCCCAGCCTGTCTGAAGTACAAGCATTCACCAAATCTGCAACCCCCAAACCATCCCCCAAAATGCCTTCTCCCAAGACATCCAAACCCTCCACACCCCCCAAGACTGCAACTCCCCAAAGATTGGGCACAAAGGTGCCACCCACCCCAAAAAGCTCGAAGAAGAAAACACCAGGCAGGAAGCTGTGGTCTGACATAGTGAGAGCAGGTGCTGCAGTTCCAGCTCCAGCCAAGAAAGCCACTCCACCCAGAAAGGCAGTTAAAAAACCAGCTGCTCCCAAATCAGTCAAGGTAAGATTTGCCAGTCTTTCCTGCTCATTTTTTTAAAAACCTAAAACATACATTTCAACATAACACGATATGTATAACAAAAGCTGTCCAAAAACTCTTTGCCCAGTGTTTCTCCAGGCATGGTACATCTCCGCAAATTTGGCGGAAATCTACGAAAAGAAAAAAAAGAAGTTTTTAAAGGGGATAAAAAAAATGAACACAGGTTAAAGGGATGTGACTTCCATGCTGATTACTTCCCTTCTCTTCTTGACATCACAAGTGATCATAGGTAGCAAGTGAAGGGGGCCATGTGTATCAACAATGGGTATCTGGTTTCATGAAAGGGATAGACTAGAGGGGTGAAAGGGGATGGTGTGGGGGGGGGGGGGGGGGGGGTCACTGACTGTTCCACCTCCATGGCTGACAATTAACAGGCCTCCCCTTTTTCATGAAGAGCCCCCTCCCTCCCTCACACACACACTCTTTCTCTGTCTCTCACATACATACTCCTCTCTTTCTCTTTTCTTCCCTTCCATCTGTGTGCATGTGTCATTCTATCTCACACACATACAAAACACACACACACACTCTCTCACACACAATGTGCATGCACACACAGTCACACACTGGGGGGACGGAATAGCCTAGTGGTCAGAACATTGCTCTTGTAATCTGACGACCCGGGTTCGATTCCCGTTTAAGGGGATATTTTCCCCTGGAGTTAAACATCAGTGCAGACTCCACTCTCCCCAAAAGTCCTTCGGATGAGACTATAAACCGAGGCCCCGTGTGCGAATGCACGCAGAACATCTTGCGCACTTGTTAAATCCTGTTTCGCTTTTCGTAAGAGTAGGCCATTGTGTGCCAGTGGGAACAGATGACAGAAATTACAAAACCGCATACACACGGGGACTGGATGTAAAAAAAAAAGCGCATACGGGCTTATTCCATTATCCTTGATATTAGAGAATAAAATAAAAATAAAAACACTGCTTTTTTGTATTATTCCATGTGCTTCCCCACCTGGCACCACCACAACCCCACCCTCTCTGTCTATCTGTCTCTCTCTCTCTCTTTCTATCTCTCTGTCTCTATCCCTCTCTCTGTTAGTTCACATTTCTCTAGATATGTCCTCATATTTGCTATGTGATTACTTGGGTGTAAAACCTCCTTTGGGTTGAAAAAATGATTGATAAGGGAGAGCTTATTTTAGGGCAAAATTGCTTAATATGAAGAACTGAAATCAGTTCAAGGAGAGGCTTTTTTACAGCCTAGAATTGCTGAAAAACCTTCAGCTTCAGGGGACGTTGCCCCCTGACCCCTACAAAGGGGCTCTGCCCCATGACCCCGCCAGGGAGCAATGCCCCCTGGACC
The DNA here is from genome assembly GCA_028751875.1 of Rapana venosa. NCBI lineage: Eukaryota > Metazoa > Mollusca > Gastropoda > Neogastropoda > Muricidae > Rapana > Rapana venosa. The sequence goes on from CM054136.1 coordinate 38,775,118, forward strand.
CCCCAACCATTTCAGGGGAAAATGTTTTCCCTCCAGTACCATGCCTGTTTTCTTGGAGGAGGAAGGAAATGAGGGTCATTGTCAGCCCTGCCATCATGCTGCTCTGCTTTCTTTTGCCTCCACTTCTAACAGAATCATTGTCATATAAACTTTTTTGTTTGTTCCATGAAGCATTTCACATTTTGATGTACTTTAAATGTATACATTAACAAAAACAAAAAAACACACTGATTTTTCCAAAATATGAGAGAAGTGTTGGAAATGTTTTGTACACACCCTATGTGCTGTGTATGCTCCCTCTTTTTGTGTTAACCCTAGAAGCTTAGTTTGAAACTGGCAGGAAGATGGTTTGTGAATAGACATTTCTGACCGGACTTGTGTGGTTTGTGAACAGAAAAAAGTGGGTAGGACTCCCAAGACACCCAGGACTCTGGCCAGGCTGACTGCACCCACCACAGGTCATGCGGATTCACCCGACACCATCGTCATAGGCAGGAAGGCTGTTCGCAAAGGGGGGAAGACCCCCAAGAGAAAGAGTTTGGCAGTAAGTAGTATCCATATCGCATCCATGGCACATGTGTTATTTTGGTGTCGTTGTGCAAGATAGTTGTTGGGTTGTTGTTTTTTTAAGTTGTATTTATTCTGCTTTTTCTTTTACACTGCTGCAGTATAATATGAGACTTCTGTTGCTGATGCTCTAACATTATTGAACATCTTGCAGCATTGTTCCCAAGAACACAGATAAACTCTACATGAGCAATCCCCCACCCCCTCCAAATTCTGTTGGCAGCTAATTTTAAGAAATTCTGGAAGTGTTAAAAAAAATCATGATCACTGAGAATCTTAGATGAGAGGGGAAAGCTGGGCGGTATTAAATATCATATTTGAAGACTTGTGAAGAAAACTCGAGAGGGACCACCCAAAAGTCCATGTTTTTTGCCCCTGTGTTAGTGAAGTAGTTTTTTTGGTTTTTAACTAGTTTGTGTGTGTGTGGGTGTTTGTTTTTATTCTAAAAAAAATGTTTTAAAAGTTTGTCATTTGTGCCTTTTATTCATCTGCGTACAAGGTAGTTAAGTTTCATAAGGATTAATAAAGACTTGAAAAGTTTTGCACCTTTTACAACTAATTTCATACCACAAACATTTTCACTTTTGGGTTATGGTCTTTTTGTTGTTGTTGATAAAAGGTAAACAACACACTGTGTCTGTTTTTAACAGAAATCAGGCCGAAGCTCAGTGGGGCCACTGGACACCCCAACACAGCAAGCACTGTATGCTGAGTTGCCAGACACCCCTAACGGACCAGGGGAGATGTTTGTGTCTCCGCTGTCAGCAGCAGCAGCATCAAGTAAGTCCCCGGCATGGTCATGTCAGACATGAGTTGGTAGAATATTCAGCTATGTTTGGTGTTTGTTCTGAATGGTTGAAGTGATGGGTCATAGTTTGGATGAGCTAAAATATCCCATCCATGACTGACTGACTTTTTAACTGGAAGGTGACGGACGCCTTGCTGAGAGGTCAAATAAGACCATTCGACTTCAGTCCTGTGGGTCCAGAAGTCCTGGGTTTGAATCTCAGCATCAGCATCTGGTGAATTAAGGGTGGGGATTTTTACAATCTCCCATGTCAACTTGAAGTGCAGACATGCCAGTACCTAATTTCCCCTCTTGGATATGCACATGCATAGATCAAATATGCTCTTTAAAGATCCCATATTTCATGTGAGCATTTGGTTGGTTATGGAAATACAAACATACCCAGTACAATGAAATGAGCTGCTCTGAAGTCGGAATGTGTCGGCTAAGGCCAGTGGGCAGACTTCCAGTAAAGTCACAAGCACAGAAGACTAGGAACTACACACCCAACCATGCAGAGGGAGATTGAGAAACTGGAAGTTTACTCTCAAAAAGATCAATAAAATCAGACAAGATTATTTATATTGATTTTTACACATTGATATGATTTGATCATTATCTATAGTATGAAAATTAAATGTTATTGAAGCTCCAAAGGTAAAGAATACAGCCAATTTTAAAGGAAGCAGATCCTTTGCATCCATCATTTGGCAAGTAGAGAGAAAAGAGGGGAAAGTACTTTAACAGAAATGGAGAATGTGTGGCATGTCCTAGAAGCCTTCCACAGAGGGAAGAATCAAGACGGTTCAGGTCCTGAGAAATTGTTGTGTTCATAGCTTCCAGTGTATATGTTTTCCTGGGGGGGGGGGATCAGTAGATATGTTGTTGTTGCCATGTTACCTAGGAATCAGTTAGAAATACTTGTGTTTACTCTTTAACTGTCTGAATTTATTGGTTATTGATTGATAATGATACATTTTGTTGTACCTTGGTGATCAAATAAAATCAGATCCTCCAAAATAATTTAAGTTAAACCCTAACTTTGGCAAAGATGCCGTGAATGTGTGTACAGTGCAAGTGTCAGAATTGCTTTTGAAGTCATCAACGTCCTTTATGCCCCTGTTGTACGAGAACACCCTTTAAATGAATGGTTGGTGTCTGAAAGAAATAGTTTTCTAGAAAGGTAAGATGAAAACATGAGGCATGTCAGTGCTTCTTTTCTTGACACAATTCAGCTCTTTTCAGATATTTTTTTCTTAGGAAAACCTTTTGGTTTTGGTTTTTTTTATTGCAAGGAAAGAAAAGATTTATCCTTTTCTGTGCAGTGGGTAAAACCTATGCCTGTGTGTTCAGGTGGCAAGAAGCAGAATCGCAAGAGCACAAGTCTGCTGGGTGTACGTGACCTGTTCCACCAGAAGAAGAGCCCTAAGGAAGCTCGCCTGTCAGGTATCAAGCGCCTGGTCTCCTCACCACGTAACAAGAAGAAACAGTCACCAAGATTGTCTGGAGTGGCTCGCATCATGAAAACTCCCAAAGAGAAGGTGACGGCTGCAGCCAGCAGTCCCTCCGGAGTTCAGCGCCTGTTTGCTACACCTGCAGCTGCCAGTGCGAAACCTAGCAAAGCCAAGACCCCAGCTAAAGCAACTTCTCCTGCAAAAGCTGTTGCTTCCCCAGGCAAACAGCTGTCCTCTGCACCTGGTGAATCTACTGCCAAGTCCCCGGCCAAAGCAGCTTCTCCGGCAAGGTCTCCAGCCTCCAAAACCAAGTCCCCAGGCAAGGGCCGTGGCATGAAGAAGGCAGAGTTGGTGGTCACCCCACTATCTTCACCAGTGGGCAGAAGGGGTCGTGGAAAAGCAGCAGCTGGAACTCCAGGCAAGCGGCAGTCCCCAGTCAAGAGAGCTGGGCGCTCCAAGCCTAAACCTGTCAGCAGCCCCGCTAAAGCATCCACCCGTCGAGGGGGGGCTAGTCGTGTGACAAGTGCCAGCCCAGCAAAGAGCCCCAAGCCAAGTCCAGTTCCAAAGCGGGGTGGGCGGTCCAAGGCTGTAGTGAAGGAAGCAGCAAGCCTGACACCTGTGGTCATGGATGCCCCTGCAGTTGGCAAGAAAGCCACCAGAGGTAAGGCAGTGGTGGCATCCCCACCCAAGCCAAAGGCCAGCAAACAGAAGAAAGCTGCTCCTGAGCCAATGGCAGTTGCATCACCAGCACCTTCACCTCCAAAGGCAAGGAGCCGGGCATCGCGCAGCAGAAAGGCAGCCAGTCCTGTGAAGCCAGCCAGCCCAGCTCCAAAGCGAGGTGTGAAGCGAGTAGCCAGCCCATCACCTGCTCCTCCTGCCAAGAAACCTGCCACTACCAAGACTAAAGCATCAGCAAAGACTGCTTCACCTGCCCCTGCCTCAAGGCGTGGCACCAGATCAAAGGCTGTCAGTCCTACAGCAAAGAAAGCAGCTAGCCCTGCCAGGCCAGCTCCAAGGGGCAGAGGAAAAGCTGAACCAGCAAAACCTGCAAGCCCCAAACCAGAAACCAAGCAGGCAGCTAAGAGAGTGGCCAGTGCACTTCCAGTGGAAGAGCCCCCAGCCAAGAAAGCCCGTGGAAAAGCTGCTGTTGCTAGCCCGGCACCTGTCAGTTCACCCAAACCAAAGCGTGGATCAAGAGCTAAGGCAGCCAGCCCTGTCAAAGCCACTGCAGCATCACCAGCTGGGAAACGAGCTACACGTGGAGGAAAGAAGACTGCTGCAACCCCTGCCAAAAAGTCGGCCTCCAGTCCAAAGGCAGTGCATGGTGGTGCCCGAGGCAAACCAACAGGGGCGCCAAGTCCAATGAAGGAAGCTACACCACCTGCTGTCGTGAAGAAGGCAACCAAGGGCAAGGCTGCGGCTAAGGCTAGCCCTGCCAAAGCACCAGTCGCTGCAGGAAAAGCTACCCGTGGAAGGAGAGATGCGGTCACAAGTCCTGCCAAGGTAACAGTATCTGAGAAAAAGCCAGCGCGTGGAAAAGCTGCTCCAGCTGCCAGCCCAGCTAAGCCTGCACCTGCATCTCCCATTGGGAAAAAGCCAACACGTGGAAAAGCTGCTCCAGCTGCCAGCCCAGCTAAGGCTGCACCTGCATCTCCCATTGGGAAAAAGTCAACACGTGGAAAAGCTGCTCCAGCTGCCAGCCCAGCTAAGGCTGCACCTGCATCTCCCATTGGGAAAAAGCCAACACGTGGAAAAGCTACTGTAAGTGCCAGCCCAGCTAAGGCAGCACCTGCATCTCCCATTGGGAAAAAGCCAGCGCGTGGAAAAGCTGCCCCAGCTGCCAGCCCAGCTAAGGCAGCACCTGCATCTCCCATTGGGAAAAAGCCAGCGCGTGGAAAAGCTGCCCCAGCTGCCAGCCCAGCTAAGGCTGCACCTGCTTCTCCCATTGGGAAAAGGCCAACACGTGGAAAAGCTGCTGTAGCAAGCACCACCCCAGTCAAGGCGTCCCCAGCTGTAGTGAAAAAACCTACGCGTGGAAAAGCAGCAGCAGTTAGTGCCAGCCCAGGCAAGGCTGCCCAAAAGAAGCCTGCACGTGGGAAAGTTGCTGCAGCTAGTGCTAGCCCAGTGAAAGCTACCCCTGCTGGGAAAAAGGCCACCCGTGGTGGTAAAACTGCAAGCCCTGCCAAAACAAAAGCAAGTCCAGCTGCTCCCAAAACAGCTAGAAGCACTCGCGGGAAGGCTGCCAGTCCAGCAGGAAAGAAAGGAGCCAAGGCAGCCAAGTCTTCGCCAGTGGCCTCCAGGACCACTCGTAGGAAACGATGAAGTTGCAGGCTCTGAGGTGGACATCAAGTGTTTTGCATGCCTGTTGTGTTCATTTTTTTTACTCCATGTGTGTTCAGACATTGGTTTTTATGGACATCAGACTGATTATTCACTTGAGTATGTTAATGGTGTTATCACAACTATATTGTAGATGTTAAGCCAGATGCTTGATTATAGTTTACTTCATGTCATTCATCAGGGTCATTCTGTCTATCCATCTATCTCATTACTCTTTCATGTGTTCATTGTTTGCAGAATCTGATTTTTTTCAAGAGTGCATTGCTATTTCTTTTTGAGATATGTTTATTTATTCAGATGACAGGAGTGTTTGTGTATAGCCTTACCAATACTGTACATATCCATATGAAAAGGAGGGGAAAGATGCAACAAAAACTTGTTTGAGAAGGAAAAAACAAGAAAAATAGGGGTTTGTTCCCACCTGTGAAATTTTAGGCTTCTTATCTGTTTGTAGTATTAGGAAATATTAGAAAAACTTTTTTTTTCAAGTCATAATCTTCAAGGCCATTTGAATCTTTTAAAAACAGCTCTACATGAGCTTAGATTTGTTTTAGGGACATGTTATTTGCAGTCTCTGGCATACTAATATGTCTTCCAAAAGATTCCTTCCTAGGTAATGTCAAACCAGAGCAGACTGTAGTGATTTGCTGCATGTGTCTGTAGTGGTTTGGGGACTTGTCTCAGACTGTCTGATCCTCAGTGTTGGGTAACATTTCTGATCCAAGATTCCTGGCGATAAAATAACGGTAGAATTGACTTTTCGGTATCACTAATCAACACCAAATTGACCCATCCAAAATATGAAGTGTTATGTAAAATAAATAAATAAATAAAAACCCTCTACTGCCCTTCAAAATTCCAGAACTAACAACTCCCCTACCTCCCCCTCCCCTGACAAAGGGAAAGACATGCTGTAAAATGGAGACAAGTTTTCCTATTGCAGGAGAAAAAAGAGGACAGGCTGGGGCATAGTAATGTACAGATAACTGTTTTTGTTACCCATTGTTTGTGTTGATAATGGATGCACACTCGATGGCAGCTCTTTTTGTGCAGCACTTGTTCATACAATGTACAAACTGGAACTGGGTTGAATTTTGTTCCTATATGTGTGTGTTAAAGTATGTATTCATGAATGGATATTGCCTTATGCTTCATGGAGTAGATGATTGGTGTAATTCTTTTTTCTTTTTTTAAAATATTTGGTATTCATAACTTTGGCTGACATTTTTTCCTATGTATCCTTTTTTATTCCAAAAGATTTTTTTAAAGACATTTTAAACAAGTACTGCATTTTAAGTTGTCTAAAGATATTAATTCTTAAGAAATAAATGACATCTAAATATATTTTATGCTATGAATATTAATTATGCTTAACACTTTTAGACTTTGGAATATATGTCAATGACAGTTGTGCAGGTCTCCTGTTTAGCACTAGCTACAGTGCAGAAGAGTCTGTCACTGCCATGTCTTGTAGCTGCATATTGTGTAGGCTTTTTATGAATAGTTTCAACAGTAAAACCAACTTTTTGTATGTTTAAAAATTTTTGGTTTGTTTGCTATGTGCATGCCATCAAGTTAACATTTATCTAGCATGTGTTGTGTGGGGTGGAGTTGGCTCTACCTATAACAACCAGGGATGGTCTGTATGTAGGGTTGTTGGTCATACCTCGGTCAAACACCTCAGTGGATGTGTTTTAACAGCCAGGAACTTATTGAGCTCATATTTAACTCTGTGCCTTCTTCCCCCCCCCGCCCCCCCCATTTCCATATTTTTTTTCTGTAGTTTAATGTTTTTCCTGTGGCATGGCAGATGGATGTAGGGTGAATGGAGCATTTTTCACGCAGGAAGAGTTCCAGAAAATAAAAGCTGTCAATGACATGAAGAGCATCAATTTGACCCTTGTACAGTTCTATAATGCTTTGTAGCATTGGCTCCAGTTCACGTTTGAGATGGATACCAGATTTGGGAAGTTCATAGAGAGGCAGATTATTGCTTTCCCATATGCTGCATCACCGCGAGATGCTGTAAGATTATGCTTTGCCAGAGGCAAAAATTTGTTATCTGATTGATAATCCCACGTTTGAAAAGTTAAGACTTCATTTTGTGGTTCTGTAACAGAGTAAAAGTAATGTGTTTTGGTATTGTGGTCAGAAACAAGGTTTCAATGTTTGTTGACTAAGGCTGTAAAATTGGCCCAAAAGTTTCTCAGATGTTGAACTGTTATCAGTGTTAACCATGTTGTATTGTTCCTTCTGTGTACTTACTGATAATCTGCGTATGTAAGTGGTTGTTTTCGAAGTATAAATGTTTGTATCAAATGCTTATAAAGTAGGTTGGACAGCCAAGTTTTGTAATCCAAGCACATTTTATTTTACCCTTCATCATATAGTAGTTTTCCCCAAACCAATGCTTTGAAATCAGAAGCTTTTATTCAATTTTGTGTATAAATACAAATTGGATGTGAGAGATTTCTGTCGTCTGTGTACATATAATTTGAAACTTTCAAAACGATCACAGTAGCATTGTAGTGAAAGAGGAGACTGACATGTTTAGACAGCAATATTTCAGACAGAAGGTAGCGGCAGGAGTGGTTTAGTAGGTCCCGTGTGTTTGAACAGAGTTGCAGAAATTTTGCTCTTCACATGGTTTAGGTTCTGGAACAAATTTTTAGCTGCCAAATTCTTAAGATGTAATTCTTCAGGTTGTTGGAGTTAAAATGCTTTTAAAATTAATTAAACAGAGTCTGAATCCAGTGTGAATGGCAACAGTGTGAAGTATACACTTTGATTTGATTAAGGGTTTGAAGGAAGGAAAAGGCTTATTGGGCTTCATCCTCCTCTGATGAAATGTTGCCCTGTTGGGATTGATGACCTGGTGGAAGAAGAAGAGTCCTTAGCAGTGTCAAACTTAAACTTTTTTGTTTTGTTTTGTTTGCAGGGTTTTGTGTGTGGGTTTTCCCACAAGTATGTATCTTGTGTTTTTTTTGTGTTGTCTCTCCATCATCGTATCTTGTGTTTTTTTTGTGTTGTCTCTCCATCATCATGCCATTGATTTGTGTTACTCATTTGACATAGTTGGTAATGGGTGATACTCCTTTTTTTTTTTTTTAAAGGAAAAAAAAATGTTGCGCGGGATTATTTTTTATCAACTTGTAAAATTTTATATAAGGTGAAAATTCCATTCTTGTAACAGAAAATCAATCATTTGGATACCAACCTTTTTTCTTTTCTTTTTTTTACAGTTGACCTTACTGGTGTTCACAGAATTTCACTGTTTTTATCAGCTGCTTTAAAATAGAAATTTGCTCGAATGATAAATTCTCTCCCCCTTAGTATTATTACTATGTTATTTTTAGGTGGGTTTTTTGGGGGGCTGGGTCTTAGAGATAAATTAAATTTAAGGTTGAAATCAAATTTTGTTAGCTGTCAGTTTATCAGCTCAGGGATTTGTTTTGAATTACTTGCTATGTCAGCATCCACAAATACATGCATGCATAGTCATTTTAGTCATCAAACCTCATTGGTACACACTAAAATTGACTACAGTACACCAAAGTGGCTTTGCCTTGCTCTTTGGCAGTTGCTAGTAAGTAACTCTTTGGAAAGAAATGTTGATGCATGCTGCACAGTAAGGGTGAAGTTTGTTATCTCAATTTTCTAAAACAATGCAATTTCAAGAATGCTCAGCACACTTGAAACAAGACATAGCCTAGATGCTTCAATGGCTGGGTAGAAACATGCTTTCTAATTCATAGTGACCTTCAAGCATCCAGCCACGAGAAATTTGTCAGAATATAAATCATTTGTGCATTAAGAGAGTTGTCTGTAAATCTCTGTCAAAGAAGAAACACTGGACCCCATATGATATTGCATCCATGTGTTACTCTTGTGTCAGGGTGGCTTTTAATATATTGACTGTCTGGAAAGAACAGCACTTTTGCAGCTGTCCTGTGGATCAGATTAGCCACCTTCATTAAGTTTTGTCACGCTGTTATCCATGTGAAAGTGATCTCAGCGTTTTTCTGTTCACCTCTTTTTTGAAACTGGTTTTGTAACATGGAGCTCTAGTTACACATGGAATTTTCAAATACACCAAGAAGTAATTGACATGCAGAAAGATGTTGCTTTTTTTCATGTAATATTCAAAGGTCATTTATTATCACAAAATCTCACCTACAATTTAGAAGAACAAAAGCATGTCATCCATGGGAAATGGCAGCTTGACAAAATTGAAGATTTGTAAAGAGATTGTTTATTGCATATGGTGATAAAGAAGAGACTTTAAATTTACCTAGAATGGGCGAGACTTTAAATTTACCTAGAATGGGTGTGACTTCAAAGAAAACGAAAGTACAACTGGTAGATCTGGAATGTTTTGGAAGCCAGCATAAATACATTCACAACTGCAGTGTATGTGAAAAGTTTTGGACCATTTTGGAAAAAATAAAAAGTGCCTCAAAATTAATACTTTGTGCAGTGTGTGCATTTTATGTGTGTTAATTGGTTGATTTTCAGTATGGTTTTGCTTTTCAGATATTATAGCATATGTTGACCATTGTAATGATCAGTGGTCAGGATGTGATGTATGTTTAGAAAACGAGAAGTTGCTGATTTGATCACCATCTGAACCCAAACTTTTCCTCCATTAAACTTTATGTGGTGGGCTTGGTGCTAGCCTTGGATAAAACCATAAACCAAGGTCCCATGTGCAACAGACATGTGGTGCTAATCAAAGAACAAGGAAGAGAGTCGTCCTTGGCAACATTCTGTAAAGAAAAGCCACTCATACTGACATAACAGAAACAAGTCACATAGCTGCCAATCATTCCCTTTTTTTTTCTCTCCAGTTTTAGCCACAATTCCATATTTTTAGATAAGAAAATTTTGTAGTTTCCAAATATTTAAAGGGGAAAAAAACCCAAGGTTCTTATTCCAGAACAACACGGATTCACAGGGTAGACAAGGCAGAAATGGCACTTGAAGGCTTGATGCAGTCGAATAAGGAAAACCTGAAAATGCTAACTTGCAAGAAGTAACTTTTTATTTAATTCATGATATAAACAAAATTAAGTACAAATGTATTAAATTTTCACACCAACTGACAAGCTGACTTCACTTTATAAGTAAAAACTGACAAAGTAAAAGTGGCCAAAATCATGGGTTTTTGTTGTTTTCTTAAAGAATGAAAATGGTTAAATGCAAATATAATGATTTCTCTTTGTAAATTAACTCAATGGAGTCGCAGTGAAATGGATCCCGCCATTTTGTGGTGACGCGTGATTTTGGCTTTATTTGAAAAATTCAGCAGACTTGCCCAACATAATAATAACATACACATTATACATCATTGAAAAGTTTATAATGTGTAGTTTTGAGATTGTTTCAGTTTTTCAATAGATGACTGTTTTGTTTTGTTTTTTAACAAATTTTAAAAATATGTCGCTGAATGCTGAAAAATTAAAAGTTTTGAAAATTAGGGCTGGGTATCTTGCATGGCTTGAACTGTTCATCAACTAGTCAGTCCCTTTCAAGCAATGTGATGATTTTTCACCAAAGTAAAGTTCCCTGAAGCTGGCTGAATCCATCTGATGTCAGTTTTTGTGTAACATATTTTTGTATTTATTAAGAATCATAACACTGGAGAGCTTGAAATCCCAAAGATATCACTTGTTGACATGTCAAACAAAATTAGCCAACAGACACAAACTAGGCAAGTTTATGGTCAAGGAAAGCAACTGTGTTTAGATAAATGATTGCCCTACAGGCCAGAGTACTTTCCCTTGAGCTGAACATCACTGTATTTTCAAAAATTCGTAATTCTGCCAAATCTTAAGCTTCGGCATGTCACAGTGAAGGAGAGTTAAAAGAATTTAGGTTGTAGAACAAGTATGAAAAACAGGTTTTTTGTACTTGTTATAGACAAAAAGGTTTACGAGGTTAAAACATGGTTTCGGTGGCCATATTGGACTGTTTTCATCATCCATGGCAACAATGCATAAAACTGAGTAGTTTATGGATTTGGGGGCTTTACAAATGATGCCCTTTCAATATATATTACAACTTCTAACTAAACCTGAGCTTATAAACAAAATGTATGTTTCAACCCCTATGCCCCACCTTAAACCAACAGCTATTATTTTTTTAAAAACCCAAATCTTTCGCGCTTTAAAGCAAGCATTGAATGGTTAATGATTGATTTATTCCTGAACATGTTGGATCTTGGCCTGATAAAAAATGCTCAATGTCAGTGTCTTTCCCCTTTGTAAAAATGATAGCTTTCACAATTAATCAAATCCCTGAAGTCCGAATGCAGCTACCTTAACGGTGGTGGGTACAAGTGGTTGCATGTGCAAAATCTCACCACTGGTGAAGCCCGAATCTGTTTCAAGTCCTTGAAAACAAAACCACAAACAAACCAGAAAGAGTCTTTGAAAACAAATGTGGAACAGTGTGTCTGTAAATATGTTCCCGAAATAGAGACAAAGCAAATAAATGAAGCTCCATGCAGCCCTATTGCAATTTTTTTAAATGGAATTAATAACATAATGCCATACAAAGATTTGGGAAATGATTTGCAGCACGTTATTTCACTTAACATGCTACAAAAAAGAACACACAGGCAATTGATATAAAAATTGTTTACACATCATGACTTTCAAAGAATGGACAAAACAAAAAGAAAGGCAGGATTTACCTATTCTGCCAATATCAGAATGACAAAAATACATAGTAACAAAGTTGTGGTCCTTCATACTCGCTAAGACTTACAAACAGCTAATAGGGAATGAACACAAGTTTGGTATCCCAGAACACATCACGACACAGCCATTGAGGCTGGTAATCTGCTTCACTTTAGACCCTTTATGAGAGACAGAGGTTGGTGATCAGGATGAAACTTATGGCAAGATGATACTGTCCATAATACAACTCATCATTTGACTATGTAGAAACTTCTCTGAACATACTGTCTTTACATGAAGCAACTTTACAAAAAAGAGTAGAGGCTTCTTGTTTCACCTGCAAATCGTGTATTGATTTTGTCAGTGGTGTCTATTATCATATTGCCAGTTAAGTAGTGACTCAAACCAGTACTCTTCACTTGATAGATGACTGAGCTCTTCAAAAACTAAAAAAAAAAAGGTAAAGGTGTCCCATAACCTATAAGGTCGTAGGGGAGCGAGGCGTCAGAGACCTCACTTCTCTAGGGCCAGCATATTGAGGGCGGCGCCCATCTCCTCTCCCTCGCTGCTTTACCTTCCCTGGCCCTAAAGAGGCAGGTACCCATTTACAGCTGGGGGAACTGTACTGAAGCCAAGGCGCGCAAACGGTCACCCATCCAAGTGGTAATCACGCTCGACGCTGCTTAACTTGGCTGGGGGAAAGCGAGTGCTCCGACCACTGAGCTATCCCGTCCCCTTCAAAAACTACTCACTGTAAAAAAAATTTTTTTAAAGGAACCTTGTGTCAAGATCCCTGCCCCCCCCCCAAAAAAAAAAATTAGCACAAGTAACATGCAGGAAAAAGAATAAGATAATTGCTTTTAGCCTTGCAACTGTTCATGACAAAATTTTGAAAAGATGTACAAGTCCCCTTTCGATACATTTGCTGAAACAGTTGAAGGGTAGATTGCCTAGTGTCACAACTGTGAACAGACGTGAAATGAAAGTAGCTGATTCATGCCACTGTAGTAGAGTTTAGCAGGTAAGAAAGACCGCAAGATTGCTGGAAAAATGGGGGTTTTCTGTTAATGTAAATCCTCCAGAACAAACCACAGGTGCTTAGTTGGTAGTCTGGCAGTGCTGGTTCAAGCCTAGCAGCTATATCAGTTTGCTTGCCTCTCACTGTGAAGACAACAGTGTTGTCTTGTGCAGGTAGACGCTTGGAAGTTTCCCTCTCTCTTCAAAGAGGAAACCCTATACCTGGAAGTTAGGCTATCTACCCTGTCTTGTGAGTTTAAAATATTGAAATCTTTATCATCCCGCTGCAGAGTTGCCGACATAAGTCTGAACAGCTATTCCCACCAAACCACTCTATATCTGAAATCTTGTGGAGTGAAAGACATGCAGTTGGGAGTCTACAACTTAACGACAGTCATTTTCAACTTGTGTATTAAAAAAAAAATTTAATCCTCCAACAAATCATACAATGAACAAATGGTCATTTCTCTTAAGTATATGAATGGTATAAGTACACCTTATATGAATTCTAAAAAATAATAAAAAATTGCCCCCCCCCCCCCCCCCCCCCCCCCCAAACAAAAACCAATCAACAAAAGACGGGAAAGAAAGCAATTTGATACACAACATTTGACGGTTAAAAATCAAAGTCAATCATGCAGCTCGAGGTGTGTGGTTACACCCATAAAAAGCAGGATCCAGTAAGGAAAATGCTTTAAAGATTTCTTCATGTTACGCTCAGATGTTGTGAAGCAGAGTGAAGTTTTTCTGACTTCCTTATAATAATGGTGCTTTTCTCCAGGGAGTGAACATGACCTGAAGTGAAAAGCTGAGGGTAGCCTTCATGAAATGGTTGTTCAAAATAAGCTTGATGTAAAATCAAGAGCATGCAAGGGGAAGCCCACAGCCCCACCACTCAAGCTAAAAGCACTTTGTACTATTCACTGAGAAGCCCAGAAATATCACACGTTCCATTAGCAACGAAGGAAGTAACCAAGGTGTCACATAACATTTTGCCCTGTATAAGTAAGTTTAAGAACCCACAGTGACATTAAGTGCCATGGCATCAGTTATTGAAAATACCAACCAAAAAAAGGAGGGGAGAGGGGACAGACCATTCATAATATGTATTTCTATGGGTGATGCTTCCCTTTGGTGGCATTGTGTCACTTGAAAAGGACAGATTATGCTATGGCATGAAAAAAGCACTACACTTCGGTAACACAGTGTTCCATGGATTGTCATCTAAAGAGATGGATTATGTTATGATAAGAAAGAATAATTACTTGGTCACACAGTGTTCCATGGATTGTCCTCTAAAGAGATGGATTATGTTATGATATGAAGAAAGAATAATTGGTCACACAGTGTTCCATGGATTGTCATCTAAAGAGATGGATTATGTTGACATGAAGAAAATGTTATACTTTGGTAACACTGTATATCCTGGATTATTGTCAGAAGTGACAAAATATGCGATGGATTGATGATGACACTACACTTGGATGGGGTAGTGATGATGATCTAGCAAAAGGATACAGATAACCTTATTATGCATAAAAATCATGTAATAAAATGTAAAGCTTTCCTACAAACACACCAGCACATTAGGAACAAATTCATGCAATTTGAATGCGCAACTGAACGATCACCAAATTGAACAAAGTGTGACAATATCCAGACAAAATGTACCACATGGTTGCTCACACTGGAGGACATCTTCAACTTTTTACACAGTACATTATGCTGGATAGAATCCAGCTCCTAACAATATTCAAATATTGAAACAAGAACATTGAGAAATGGGCATGTGTGTGTGTGTGTGTGTATGTTCTCTCCAGACAATGACTGCTCAGAATTAAAATTGTTAACCATTCACATTTCTTGCACATCTTTCATCCCTGATGCCTGCACTTCTTTCTCTGAGTATTGACCAGTATGAGCTGGTCACCACCTTAGTTAGGCCAACCACTATTCACAGTTGTAAAAGTACATCACTTTTTACAACACATATAGACCTCGCTTTCAACAGCAGAATTTACTTAATATAAACAAAAATCTACTATCAACAGAAAGCATGTCTAAAAAACTCGTAACCAACTTGAGGACTAGTTTTCAACAGTTCCAGATGTTGACAGATTCGATTTTTTCATCTTCCATCTACTATCTTGAGCTATCCATTTCTTGCATGATTTGGAACTGAAGCGTCAGCTCAAAGCAGCACATGAATAGTTCAGCTAAACAAGGAATGAATGACTGAATGTATGATTTACACATGAATGTCCTATTTATACAGTACATAACAATCTCCACACCCACCAGCATGATAGCAGAACTCCACAAAAAAGCCTAGTTTGGCTGGGAGTTAAGTCACCGACACAAGGTCTTTTTCAACCCTATGGTTCAGAAGACCATTCAAACCTGCTTGTTGGGGTCTGTCAGTGTAACAAGGATGAGCTGCCATATACAAAAACATTGGAAAGGTGTATAAAGTGAAGGTTGCTCTGAGCCCCTAGGCTTCAGTCACATATAACACACAAGCTTGCCCGCACAAAACGACCATAAGCTTCAAACTCAGCACTGATTGGCTGGAGGATGAGAGCTGACCGTTTGAGATAGAACAGGACCTCTTCTGAACAGTCAGGTTGAACGGAACACCTCAAGCCACTTGAGACGTCTATTAGAGTGACAGACAATCTGTCCTGGGTCTGTTTTGCCCTGACCTGACCGTCCCGGCCTTATGGTTCTGGGAGCTAGTCAGTTGCCCCCTTTTGCTATCAGCACAAGATAATTGCCTGGCTGGAAGACATTGGTTAGCTTCATTGATTTCTATCCATCACAACAATGTTACAGATAAAACTGATCTGCATGGTGACAAACTGATTCACCACCAAGTGGACCTGAAAAAGGCAAAATCTTACCAAAATGGGTGATTAAAATAAAAAAATTAAAAAGGAGAAAAGTTTTCCTGAAAAATTGGAATGTAAAAGTCTAATTTTTGCAACAAACAAAACCACCAAAAAACCAAGGGAAAAAAACCCTTTCCCCCCAAAAAAACAACAACAACAAACATTCTAAACACAGAAAAATGAGAACCTTGGATTGAGCAATATAAAAAATAAAAAAATAAGAAAAAAAATGGATATACTAATTTTCTTGCTTACTGCAAAAGGTCTACTTCAATGAAGTGGGGTGGGGTGGGGTTTCATACCTGATGCACTGATAAAAGTTACTGAAAACAATAAAGATGATCCAGTATGAAAGGAAACAATCAGGAAAAATCATCACTTGATTAAAACACACACATTACAATGTATCACATTTTGGATTCAGCAGAAAGACATCAACAACTGTCAAGAAGCAGAAGAGACTGGTGCAGGGGATTTCACTGAAAAACAAACAAACAAACAAAAGAATACAAGTCCAGTATTCCAGTTCAGATTCACTGATCAGTTGAAGAAACAATTTCTACAAATTGATTCCAGCAGTTTTCACTTGCAGTGGAATTAGAGAAGAATGCCATTGCATGAGCAACGCAACAAGTAAGGCACATCTCCCAACATTTCACGCCAGCTAACTGTCCACACCTACCTACCTACCTACCTACACACCTACCCCTTTCTGCTCAAGCACAAGCAAAACTGTCATCCCTGGATACCTGCCATCCATACCCAACATTCAAAACAATCTGACCATCAAATTTTCCATTTTACCGGTCAAAGTCTGGGAATATGAGGGGGAGACCAAAAAATAGGTATGACCATAACTGTCGTTGCACTGGTTTCATCTCTTTACAACGTTACATTGTTTGTAGGAATTCAAGATCCATAGCATCGAACCAAAGAGTCTTGTGTAACATGCTCTCAAAATTAGGTGAAATTTTTGTATTTTTAAAAAAAACCCAAAAACAAGAAAACGTCTGAAATATCAAAAAATGTCTGATGAAGTCATCTGTGGGATGACTACATTCATTAAGAAAAAAAAAACTGTCCGAAGTACCAAAAACTGTCTGAAGTACCAAAAATAATGTCTGAAGTACAAAAAAAAATGTATGAAGTACCAAAAAACGTCTGGATAATATATTCTATTAAAGTCTGAAGTATAAAAAAAATTCTGAAGTACCCCCAAAAATTGTCTGAAGTACCAAAAACAAAATTGTCTGAAGTACCCCCCCCAAAAAATTGTCTGAAGTACCAAAAAACGTCTGAAGTATCCAAGAAAAAAAAATTGTCTGAAGTACCAAAAAATGTCTGAAGTATCCAAGGAAAAAAAATTGTCTGAAGTACCAAAAAATGTCTGAAGTATCCAAGAAAAAAAAATTGTCTGAAGTACAAAAAAACATCTGAAGTATCCGAGAAAGAAAAAAAGGTCTGAAGTACCAAAAGATGTCTGAAGAAGTAGTCTGTGGGCTGAACACATTTCAGAAAACAGAACTGCAAGCAGGCTGGATGGATGTAGGGGGTGGGTAGTGGGGTGGGTGTTCCTCCTTCCCTCAGTATTTAGGAGCTGGGTAGGTCAGGGTGTGGGCGCCCTGCATGGCATTGTCTGACTTCAGGTTTAAGGACACCACCTTGAAGTGCTCCACAATCTCCTCAACAGAGGCAAACTCCTGTAACAACACAATTTTACTTTTTCATTAATGTGTGTGTGTGCGTGCGTGTGTGTGTGTGTGTAAGTGTGTGTTTGTGTCTGTGCGTGCGTGTGTAAGTGTGTGTGTGTTTGTGTCTGTGCTTGCATGTGTGTGCCCTTCTGACAGCTTTAGTTATTAAAAAGATCTAAACCACTCCTTGATCGCTTTCATCGTTGCTGCAAGTTCCCCATCCTAGGAGTCACCCAGAATACGCACACTGTCTCTTGCTCATCCCGTCTGGGAATCAACACGAGACCCTAAGTACACACTGGATGAGAAGTTTGCATGTATGACTGTTTTCAAGTACCTTGCCACAGAGGTAGCCATATTTCAACTTATGAGGATTAACATTTTCCACCATAACAACATTTCAATGTAGGCCTCAGCTTTTCACTAGCATCAGTAACGGACACAGCGTTTGGCCCGGGTCATCTTTCAAGAATGCAGGTTGTTATGCTATGGGCTTGTCATGGCTGATGACAGACAATCTCAACAGAACATTTGAAAGCATGACAGCCACGTACTAAGAAAGTCATGTGGTTTAAATTAAAAAAAAACTAAAATAAACCAAAAGCACCCTCCCCTCCCCTCTCTTGCAAAGAAACCCAAACAAACAAGCAAAAAATCCCCAGCAGCAGTAACTGAGCAACAACAACACATTGAATTTATAATGATAACCAACAGATTCAATAGACGACCTATTTCATAATCCTTTTCCATTTATAATCCCCCCACCACCACCACAAACACACACAAACAACATCAGACAAAGGAAACCCAGCAGCAGTTACTAAGCAACAACAACAACACAGAAAACTAATAATGGAAATCATAAAGTTCAGAAGACAATTTCTCAGTATTGTTTGTTCCTTGGCTACAGAGCTCTGAGGTTCACGGTTGGTGAGATTTTTGCATAACTGTTTGTATCCACCATTAAGGTAGCCACATTCTGACTGAGGAGATGGTGTCTCAACATGACACCTGTGCGCATGCATTAAAAAAAAAATTCTCATCCATTCCTACTGTTACACAATGGCCTACTCTTCCAAAAGGATTTATGGGGGTACGGGATAGCTTGGTGGTTACAGTGATGTACTCGTGATCTGCTGACCGGGGTTTGGTTCTTGTTTGAGAGGGTTTTTCCTCTGGAGTTAACTTCAGTGCCGACTCCACTACCCCCAAAAGTCTTTCGGATGAGACTATAAACCGAGGTCCGTGTGCAAACGCACGCAG
>CM054136.1:38796304-38834634 GCA_028751875.1 Rapana venosa
CTACTACTACTACAACACACGCACACACGCACTTTCACACTCACCAACGCACATCTACTCATACATAGTACATGCACACATTCGTCTAATATCACTTAAGAGTGAACAGACATTGTTAAATTGAAGACGACAACAACAACAACAACACACACACACACACACAGTGATTCGTTCATCCACAAACAAGAAAACAAAGGACACTGTCACCTCCTGAACTCTTCCACCTGGTTTTTTCACCTCCTGGTAGGCGTATCGACTTCTCTGATCTACTGTACAAAACAGACAGGCAGAAAACAAAAAAACCCGTAAGTAAGCTGACAACACAGGAAACTGGATGGACAACATAACACTTAACATCTAATAACAAAAAGAAAATATTTTTAAAAGAGAGACGGAGAGAGAGTGAGGAAGGGGGGGGGAGGTGGGGGGGAAGAGAGAGAGAGAGATTTGTGGATAATGAAATGAGCACTTATGCACTTTTTTTTTTTTTTTTTTTACATCCAGGCCTTGATTGCATGCACGTATGTAAATTTTGTCATCTGTTCCCCCCGGCACAAATAGCCTACTCTTCCAAAAGGCACAACGAGTTTTAATGTGTGCGCAAGATGTTTTGTGTGCATTCGCACACAGGGCCCAGAGAGAGAGAGGAGAGAGAGGAGAGAGAGAGAGAGAGAGAGAGAGAGAGAGAGAGAGAGAGAGAGAGAGAGAAGGGGAGAGAGAGAGAGAGAGAGAG
Source organism: Rapana venosa (assembly GCA_028751875.1). Taxonomy (NCBI): domain Eukaryota; kingdom Metazoa; phylum Mollusca; class Gastropoda; order Neogastropoda; family Muricidae; genus Rapana; species Rapana venosa. Next base: position 38,797,038 of record CM054136.1, read on the forward strand.
AGAAAGAAGAGAGAGAGAGAGATTGCAGTAAAAAGACAAATAAAAGAGAAAAGGACAGAGGAAAAAACAGGCATCCAAAAGAAAAAACAATTTTTTAAAAAGAAAGAAAAAACAAAGGACTTATTCTTTGCTCACCCCGGCTAGGAGGTGGGGGAGATTCTGGGGGTCTCTCCGCTACCCCACGTCTGGCTGGTCTTGGTGGCACATTCACATCAACTGAAATTCACACAGACCACTCTGTATTCACATATACACCACTATTTATTCGCATACACACCCCTCTTTATTCGCAGATATACCACTCTTTATTCACATACACCACTATTTATTCGCATATACACCACTCCTTATTCACATACACACCCCTCTTTATTCACAGATATACCACTCTTTATTCACACACACACACACACACACACACACACACACACACACAGAGGAGGAAGGAAGGTGGCAGGATGGTTAAGACGTTCGCCTGCCAACAAGTTAACTGTGAGGTTGTGGGTTCGATTCCCAGCCTCGCCCTTTCTTCCCAGTTTGACAAAAAAATCAAAGTAAATGTCAAAGTCCTTTGGATGAGACTATAAACCGAGGCCCAGTGTTCGAACGCATGCAGAACATCTTGCGCACACGTTAAATCCTGTTCTGCTTTTTGGAAGAGTAGGCCATTGTGTGCCGGTGGAAACAGATGACAAAATTTACAAAACTGCATACACATGGGGATTGGATGTAAAAAAAAGCACATGAGTGCTATTCCATTATCCTCGATATAAAAGAATAAATGAAACAAATAAATAAATAAACACACACACACATATACACACACACACCACTCTATATTCGCATATATACCACTCTGTATTCACACATATACCACTCTTTATTCACACACACACACATACATATATATACACACCACTCCATATTCGCATATATACAACTCTTTATTCACACATATACCACTCTTTATTCACACACACACTGCTCTTTATTCACACATATACCCCTTTTACTCACACATATACCACTCTTTGTTCGCACATATACCCTCTTTGTTCACACATTTACCACTCTTTATTCACACACACACGTACCACTCTTTATTCACACATACACCACTCTCTATTCGCATATATACCACTCTTTATTCGCATTCTTTATCCACACATACTGCTCTTTATTCACATAGATACCAGTCTTTATTCACACAGATACCACTCACTATTCGCATATATACCACTCATTCACACACACATATATATATATATACCACTCCTTTTTCACACATACACCACTCTTTATTCAAATATATACCACTCTTTATTCACCCCCACCAAAAAGCAACCAGCAAACTTATTTCTTTTCTCACCTGATGGTGGTGGCGGTGGATACTGTTGTGTCATCTTCTGAGTTCTCTGGAAAAAAGGACAGGGGACCACGATTGATCAAGTCCTGTGTGTGTGTGTGTATGTCTTCAATATAACGTCTGTTCACTCTTAGTGATATTAGTGTGTGTGTGTGTGTGTGTGCGTTTACAATACATTTTGTGTTGTACAATACACTCCATCAATAAATTTCTATATTCACTCACAGGACATAGGCAAGACTCTGGAGTCAGAAACCACAAAGGCATTTTGAAAAACTTGTGGATATATTAGATAGCAGGCTACAGGCCACAAACTGCAGCATCTTTCACTCCACCATACTTTCTGAAATGAAGTAAACAGCCTGTGATAATCATAAAGCTTTTTACTAAAAAGAAAAAAAAGAGAAGAAAAATTAACACAGATTTTCATATCTTATTTGTAATGGGCGGATGAAGTAAACAGGCTGCATTATAATTCTTAAGCTTTTTATTTTTAAAAAACAATTTGTAATATTTTTTCATTTCTTATTTGTAATCTGTACAGACAGGAAATGTTTACCTGTCTCTTTTTACTGATCAAGTCAAACCGTTGTTGTGAAAATCAAACTGATCTTAAATCAATCTCACTGCTTATAAATAAGCAAACGACAACCACATCTTAAACACAGATTGATCTCATAAAAAGTTTTTAGCCTTTTAATCCTGTAAAGAAATACACACACACACACTAACTTACACACACACTCACACACACACACACATATACACACACACTCACACACACACACCACAAAATCATGGTTAACATTTTGGACTGAGGCGACAGCTGTCAGAAGCACATGCTGGTTTATTCAGTCCACTCATAACACCCCCACATCTGCACAACATCTTGGTCAAAAGTACCCACAGGATGAAACATGATACTGGCAACCTTTGTCTCACTCACAAACCTCCATCACATGTACATTTCCTCCTTCACTGTATCTGTTTCCCTGCAGGATGTGATACTGTCAGTTGTTACTCACAAATCACATTAAAAGCAAACACTAACTCAGGTACAGTAGAGAAAGGAGCCAATATAAAATGCAAAATAAAATAGCAACCCCCCCCCCCCCCACACTCCCCCGCCTCACTCCAAAACACACACAAACAACAAGCAACGGCTTTCAGGCAATATGATAAATAAAAGAGTCTGATACAGAATGTATAAAAACCTCAACACCCACAAGTCTGATCGTAAGCATAACCACACTTTACAAAATGACTGGAAACTACTGACAGAACAAAGTTAACAAAAACAAAAAAAAAGACAAAAGCACTTCAACAAATTAAAATATGTGATAAACTGCAGCATCTTGGAACAAAAGTCTAAAGAATCAAGAACAAACAGAGCATGCTTAACCAACATGGCACCAGCAAAAAATACTGCAGTTGACTGTTTTGGAATCTCCTCTGAAGTCGGAGTGTGGCTGCCTACATGGCGAGGTACTTAAAAATTCATACACGCAAACTTCTCATTCAGTGAGCAATTTCAACCTCACAGTGATTCCTAGGTGGGATGAGTGAGTCAGAGTACACATTCTGGGTGACCCCCAGAGCATTAAGCTGGGGAACGCACAACAACAGCAACTGTTTTGGAATGCCAGATAAACCAACAACACTGGTACAGCATGATTTTGATTTTCCCCCGTTCCTCAGCTACAGCTCCGAGGTTCACCAATGGTGAGACTTAAGTATATGCGAATGTTCTTTTTCTTTGTCATCAAACGCTCAGACAGCCACTATTGTTGTCTGTCATATGAGTGAAAATGCATTGCACTGCAGTTAACTGCCTGACAAGTCAAGCCCAGCAAACTTCAGCGTGAAAAAAGAGTTCTATTCTCATTCTTTCTTGGAAATGAAAATATAACAAACTGATTTGTGAGCAAAAAGCAATTTGTCCATTCAACATCTGTGAACATGATAGAGAAATTTAAAGAGTCTTGGTGTTTACTTTCTGTAAAAATTAAACACATACAAAAAAAGCTTGACTAATTCCTGTTTTATAAGACAAGAAGTCATAGACATAGCCAGTATATACCAGACAAGACAGATATGAATGTCACTCTTGATATTTGAAGCATACATGACACACACTAGGCTAGGAGCGCCCAAAGCAAAAGATGAAAATACACGCAGCCCGACAAAGAATAACATGTTAGGATTAGTTGCTGTTGGGTTTTTTTCAGATTGCATTCATGTGTTTACAGGTTGCTGCTGGCTTTTTGTTTTTTTCTGTTTTTTGCTTTTTAAGAGACAATAAATATCAGGAAAATCTCTACCTCTTTTTCTCTTGAAACTCATACACACATATATATACATATGACACGTGTGCACGCACCCACCCACCCACACATGCAGAGGCATGCTATTTTCATGGGATTGTTTGGTTAAATTTGTGATGAAAAAATAAAAGATATCTGAAGCAAAACTGACAATGGTTTACCACAAGTATGAAATGCACATATGATTTTCAAGACCAACAGCAATATCACTAGCTGGGGTACTTGAAGGGGTGGGATGAAAAGGGTGAAGTGTACAGCACACACACAGGCAGCAGATTTCTTTGAGGATGTGCCAAATGTGTTTGTAGAGGCAAACACATATAAACTTTTTGGGGTGGGGTGGGGGGAGGAGAGGGAGCGAGAGAATGAATTTTTTCATATCATATTTCTAATCAAGAGTGGCTATTTTTTTCTTTAAAAGATTAGAAGTGTTTTGGTAATAAATAACTGTTGTCATCACAAATTTCGACTTCTTTGTATTTTGTTGTACATGTATCTCATATATCATATTCCACAGTCTTCTTGACCATACTGGCGCACCTAGCTGACTTGGCAACCAGCCCTCTCCATCTGTGTCTGTCTGTCATCCACTTCTTGCCTGTCCAGTCTGAGATGTTGTCCTCCTGCCTCTCATCTGTCTTCCTGTCAGCCTCCTTTCTTGCCCCGCGCCTTGCAGGACTCTCTTGGGAAGCCTTTTTGATCATGAGACGTGCCCGTACCACATTATCTTTTATTTCAGGGATGATGGAATAAGCACTCATGTACATTTTTTACATCCAGTCCTTGTGTACGTGCAGTTCTGTAAATCTTGTAAACTGTTCTCACCGACACACAATGGCCTACTCTTCTGAAAAGTGGAACAGGCTTTAACACGTGCGCACGATATTCTGCATGTTGTTGTTGTTGTTGTTGTCTTCGATTTTACGTCTGTTCACTCTCAGTGATATTAGACGAGAAAAAAAAACAAAAAAACAAGGGGTGTATGAGAATTGAGATGGTGGTGGAGGCCTTACTGAAAAATGCAAGGGGGGGGGGGGAGTAGTCTAATCATAAAATAAAATAAAAATAAAAAAACCCGCGCAAAGCAAAAGATACAAAAAAATACAAAAAAAACAAACCCAAACCGAAACATGTGTTTGCACATGGGACCTCGGTTTATAGTCTCATCTGAAGGAGTTTGGGGGAGTGGAGTCGGAACCGATGATAACTCCCAGGGAAAAACCCCTTGAACGGGCATCTTGTTGGTGGCTCAAATCTGGGTCATCAGATTGTGAGCACAACACACAACACTCTAACCACGAGGCTATCCTGTCCCCCTTTTCACCTCTTCACTGTGGTCACAATGTCTTCATAGGCTGAAAACTTGCCTGATGCTGTTCTTCACTTCTGCACTGGCTACACAACCTTTGATTCTGTTCCTCAATTCTGCACCGGCTACACAACCTTTAATTCTGTTCCTCACTTCTGCACAACTTTTGATTCTGTTCTTCACTTCTGCACAACCTTTGATTCTGTTCCTCACTTCGGCACTGGCTATGCAACCTTTGATTCTGTTCCTCACTTCTGCACAACCTTTGATTCTGTTCCTCACTTCTGCACTGGCTGCACAACCTTTGATTCTGTTCCTCACTTCTGCACTGGCTATGCAACCTTTGATTATGTTCCTCACTTCTGCACTGGCTACGCAACCTTTGATTCTGTTCCTCACTTCTGCACTGGCTACGCAACCTTTGATTCTGTTCCTCACTTCTGCACTGGCTACGCAACCTTTGATTCTGTTCCTCACTTCTGCACTGGCTACACAACCTTTGATTCTGTTCCTCACTTCTGCACTGGCTACACAACCTTTGATTCTGTTCCTCACTTCTGCATCAGCTACACAACCTTTGCAGGAAACTTGGACTTCACCATGCTTTTCATCTTAGCACCTGTCAAACCTTGAGTAAACAAAGCACAAAATACACTCCAACCTTACCATTGCTTTGTTTGATGTGCAACATTTTTTTGTAACTATTTGTGACATGAATGAAAAAAAGTTGTTTAATTTAAGCTGATTGCTGAGCACAAATGCTACCTCCTCATATTATCCTTCCTGCTAAACTGTGTGTTATTTACTAAACGCTTTTTGCCACCCATATTACGTACTGAAAAAAATTAACCGGTACCAACAAAATGTTAATCACAATTTACACACCCACACATACACACACAAAGCTTTACATCAAAGTTGCATCCAAAAGAAATGTTAAGAATGATAAATCACAGTCAATATTTTAATGCATCATTCACACACACACACATATATATATATATATATATATATATATATATATGTATGTATATATCCAAATATGTTATCCATGCAAGAGATGAAAATTTATCAAGTTGGCTTGTAAGGAGTTTATACTGAGCACAAAGGGTTGGGTTGGGTTTTTTTTGGGGGGATGGGGGTGTGCGCAGGAATTAGGTAGTGGCTTGTTTTAACTTGAGCAATGCAATGCTGTGGTTGGTTGGAAATACTCCTCTCTTACCTTACAAGTCTCACTTAAGTCAAGATAACTGTCTGGAATAAAAGAAAGTACGCCATCAAGTGGGAAAATATCACAGCCACAGAGTTTGTGGTCTTCTCTCTTAGCTTATTAATGTGGGAGTGTACATTGGTGTGTGTGTGTGTGTGTGTGTGTGTGTGTGTGTGTGTGTGTGTGTGTGTGTGTGTGTGTGTGTGTGTGTGTGAGTGAGTGAGTGTGTGTGTGTGCATGTGTGTGTTTGTTTGTGCATTTTTTAAAATAAATTAATTTACGTATTTATTTACTTATTTACTCTTTTATTTCAAGGATAATGGAATAAGTACTCATGTGGGTTTTTTACACACAGTCTCTGTGTGTATGCCGTTTTATAAATTTTGTCATCTGTTCCCACCGGCACACAATGGCCTACTCTTCTGAAAAGCGGAACAGGTTTTAACGTGTGTGCAAGATGTTCTGCGAGTATTCGCACATGGGACCTTGGTTTATAGTCTCATCTGAAGGACTTTGCGGGGTGTGGAGTCGGCACTGATGTTAAAAGTGAGTGTGTGTGACAGTGTGTTGTGAGTTTGTGTGTGTGTGTGCATGTGTGAGAGTGAGTAAGAGAGAGAGAGAGAGAGAGAGAGAGAGAGAGAGAGAGAGAGAGAGAGAGAGAGAGAGAGAGAGAGAGAGAGAGAGAGAGAGAGAGAGAGACACACAGACAGACAGACAGACAGACAGAGACTGCATGCTCACATGCATACATGTGGCCGCATGCCACAATATGTACAAGCAATGTGCATGTACACAACAACCCCTCATGAATCTAGTGCTTTGTCTTCCTTCTGACCTTGCAATCTTTTAACCTAAAGACAAAAATCTCAAACTATCTTTTTTTTTCCTCTTTCCATGTTCTCCTGTACAGACTATCTTGACGGGGAAAGTCTATGCGACTCAAGTTCTAAATCAGCAGGTCAAATCTCTCATGAAAATCATACCTAAAAAGCATATGCATGTATTAAGTTTCAACGAATATGAATGGCACTGACGAAGAGACCAGAGATCTGTCAACTACACACAAGAGAGAGAGAAAGAGCCACTCAGATACACTTCAGTGTAGTAAAGCTGTCCATGTTTATTTGCTGCATTACTTACTTTGAGGGGAATCTGACGGATCGGGTCGCACATAAACATCGTCATCTGCCTATTGCGCCATGACAAAGGAAAAGTAGTCATCATAAGAGATCAACAAGCAAACGCACACCAAAGAAAGAAAAGTGGCCCGGAGGGGGTAGGGACAGAGAGAAAAGAAAAGTAGCAGGGGTGGGGGTAAAAATGCATGCCAAAAAAGAAAAATGTTCAAAGCAAGAGCATATAATGCATGTCACTGATTTAAACCATTCACTGTAGCACTCTCAAAGTGTAGGCTTTGCCAGGGAAACGGAACTTGCGCTTTATGTACATGACTTGTATATCTTGGCATTCAGCTTCGGAAAGAGACAGACAGCGACACAGATAGATACACAGACTTATACAGTGACTGACATAGAGACACAGGAAACGACAGACTAATATAAAGATGCACTGGCTATATACATTCGTTACATATCTATAAACAAATACTATATCTCTAAAATAAATAAAACAACAACCACCACAGTACTTGCTAAACCTGAAAGATAAAGCCCTCTAAAACCAATCTGCACTTGATCATCAAATTTTTCTTTAACTAAATATACAACTGTTTCAGAAGAGTGCATTATTCATAAAATTCAATAATATATTCGATATGACTGTATTCAAAACAAAACAACAACAAAAATCATGGAATCAATATAAAACAGTAGGAAGGTGGCAGGATGGTTAAGACGTTTGCCTGCCAACAAGTAAACTGTGAGGTTCTGGGTTTGATTCCCAGCCTCGTCCTTTCTTCCCAGTTTGACAAAAAAATCGAACTGTATGTCAAAGTCCTTCGGATGAGACTATAAACCAAGGCCCCGTGTGCGAACGCATGTAGAACATCTTGCACACACATTAAATCTTGTTCTGCTGTTTGAAAGAGTAGGCCATTGTGTGCCGGTGGGAACAGATGATACAATTTAAAAAACCCACATACACATGCAAAAAAAAAATACCAAAAAAAAAAAATTCATCTGAGCACTATTATTTGTTGCTTTACAAGATTCAGCGCTATATAAATTCAATACATGATTATTATCATTATTATTATTATATACCATTCTGCTCCTTACTGAGTGACTATTTAAAAAAAAATCATCATAAGAGTAACACTTAAAAACACAACAACAACAAAGCCAAAGTGAGACAGCATCCCTTTCTCAGCATTGCAAACAAAAAACAGAGTCACAAAACACATCAACTTCCACAGCAGTGCAAATCATGAAACACATTCACTTCACCAACAGGAGAATAACATTTGAAATAAATATAAGAAAAGTTTTTTAACTGGCTTTAGTAAATACCTGAAAAATTACTTAAGTCAAAGGTAATAAAGGTGTTATGTCTAAATTAGATGACAAAAGTTGGCTTTAGACTTTTTACCATCAGTCCTTTTTTTCCTGCCTGAAAAAGAAGCATCCTCTCACCTTTGTTTCCGTGATGACATCGTTCATTGCTTCATAGGCATTCTCAGGTGGCAACATGTTCTGTACAGGCTGCAGGAAGCAAAAGAAAACAAAACAAAACACCTAAACGTCAACAGAAGAAATCTTCTTCTCTGCAGACTCTGACTTTCTGCATGCTTACACAAGCTTTCAGACTCATTGCATATGCGTCAAAGAAAGAGGAGGGGAGGGAAGGGTGTAGCCCTGTGGTCAGGCATTGGACTTCATGAAATGAAGTGATTTGAGGATGCAGATTCAAATCCTGCTGAACTGCACATCTGAGGGAGCAGTTGCCCCTAGAGTAGACCCTGGCTTCCACTCCATTCCCAGTCAGTTGTTTGTTCACACACAAAAGACTCGCCCACTTTTCCTACAAAAGTAGACTAGCCATGGTCGGTGCTATGGATGACACAGACATATACAGCATCCAATCAGAGACTTTCTGATGGACAGAGTTTGCCAGATTCAACTTGCTCAAGCCATGCTGCCTTAAAGCGCTGTGCCCCCATGATTCCGCACACAGTGGAAGGAAACAGAGAAGAGAAAAGCCTGCTACCATACTGGTTCTTTTCCTTTTATCTTTTTTTTCCTTCTGCGTTCCCTGGAGTTGAGTGGGATGTATAGTGCCTGATCTCCTGTGCTTGTGACTATGCATGAGGTCTGCCAGCTGGCCCCAGCCGACACATTCAGAGCAGCTCATGTTCCCTACAACCAACACTGTTCAAAAACACAGCTGCCTGCCAGAGCTACACCCAGACAGTTGACTATTGTCATTCAGCTCCAGTGGCTGCCAGTCTTGTTCAGGGAGCTGGCTGTGCAAAGCAGATCTGCCTAAATTCCACTCCATGACTAACACCATCTCCAAAGCATATTTCTGGAAAAGCGCAGTAGCAAAACCAGGCCTTATTTAAAATCCCCATTTCTCCAAGAAAGCATCCTGTTTCTAGCTCTGAAGGCTCTTATACACAGTGAGGCTCTGTGCTATTCAAGCAGACAACTAACTGTACATACGACAAGTCTGACTTGCATGCTGTCTGGATAGAAGGACTCACAGGCAAAGGCTGCGGGGAGCGATGGTGTGGAGGGGAGATAGGAGGCCTGTCTGCCCGGGAACCTCCACCAGGGGTCCTGGAGGACCGGGGTGGTCGAGGTGGGGGGGCTGCCGCTGCTGGCGGCTCCCTTCTGTGTATACAACAACAACAACACACACACACACACACATAAATAATGAGGCTAACCCACAGAGAAGGTTCACTGTATGTAAGGGCATTATAATGAAAATGTCTACTCATAAAAACCATACACATATACACACTCAGAGACACAGACACACATACAAACACTTTAAACTCACACACACACACACACTCTCTCTCTCCTCTCTCTCTCTCTCTCTCTCTCTCTCTCTCTCTCTCTCTCTCTCTCTCTCTCTCTCACTCTCCTGGAAGCCACTGAATGAGACTATGAAGTGAAGTTCCATGTGCGAATAACATGCCTAGCATTTTGCAAAATTTAAATCAATAAAAAAAATTTGTTTAGAAAGAATGTATCTTTCACAGAAGGCCATGCCAACTACAGGCAGTGACATGGTGGAAGACAGGAACATACCCAGCATGCTTTGCTTTGAAACCTGGAGGAAACAAGCTCCACCAGGTTCAGCTTGCCCATGCCATGACCAGAAGTTTCAGAGTGGTGACCAAACAACTCCACAGGGAGTTACTCCCTCATGTACCTCATATGACGAGGGGACAGGACTGCCTGGTGGTTAGAGTGTTGCGCATTGTCCTTTGGATCCACTGATACAGGTCTGAAACCTGTTCAAGCGTGATTTTCTCCTCTAGAGTTAACATCAGTGCTGACTCCACTCCCTGCAAAAGTCCTTCAGATGAGACCATAAACCAAGATCCTGCATGTGAACACACACAGAACATATTTCGCATGTTAAAACCTGTTCCAATTTTCAGAAGAGTAGGTCACTGTGTGCTGGTGGGGGCGGTTGACCAAATTTTAAAAACATACACATGGGGACTGGATGTAAACAAAGTACACGAGTGCTTATTCCATTATCCATGAAATAAAAGAATATAATAAACAAATGATGGCTCAGCTGTTATGCTTCCTTTGATTAATACTGTATGTCTGTTCACAGCATTGTTCACCTTATCCAAACCTTTGGATTTGTCTAGCATTTGCTCACCTTATCCAAACCTTTGGATTAGTCTGTTCACAGCATTTGCTCACCTTATCCAAACTTTTTGAACTGTCTGTTCACAGCATTTGCTCACCTTATCCGAGCATACTCAACAACCGCTAAATAATATTTAAAAAAATAAATTAAAAAAGCATCAGCAAAACAAAAGCGCGGCAAGCAGCAGCACAGGGATTAGGGGTGAGGAGCAGAAGGAGAAAGCGCCCCCCCACCCCCCCCTCCGATCAATGTTGTCCACCCCACCTGTTGTTTCCCTTGTGGATAAGCAGCTCATCTCGAAGTCTGTCCACGATGGTGGGTTTGCAGTCTAAGCCTCTGTGGGGTTGCTGTCTGATCTCGTCCAGCTCATCTTCGGGGATTTCATAAGAAGCTTCAGGGCCGTCCAGCATCTGAAAAGGATCAGACACGTCAGAGAGCAGCCCTTGTGAGTCACTTACACTTTACACTCTCTGTTTATCACCTGTGTCATAACAGCTAACAACTGCGACAATAAGTTGTTATGATTGTAAACACAACCCTTGGTAAGACATATCTTGTATATATTCTTATATGATATCATATGTTTTTAACTGTTTGAATTTTTTTTTTAAGAGCTAAATCTAAATGCTATAATCTCTCTCTCTCTCTCTCTCTCTCTCTCTCTCTCTCTCTCTCTCTCTCTCTCTCTCTCTCTCTCTCTCTCTCTCAATTTCCATGTTTCATTATCACAATAAACTGTTGTCATTGTCATTTTTCATTGAATGTTTTGATGTAAGCATATTTAAAAGAATGGATTGTAAGACTAGGCCTGGCTTGAAATGTTCATCCTTGTGCATCAAAGATTATTCATTAATGCATTCTCTCTTTCTCTCCCTCTTGAAGTCTACAAACACACACAAACACACATAAGGGGATGGGATAGCCTGGTGGTTAGAGAGATGCGCTTGTGATCTGCTGACCCGGGTTTGAATCTCATTGAAGAGGATTTTCCCTTGGGAGCTAACATTAGTGCTGACTCCACTCCCCCTAAAAGTCCTTTGGATGAGACTATAAAACTGAGGTCCCGTTTGCGAATGCATGCAGAATATCTTGCCCACACTTTAAAACCCGTTCCACTTTTCAGATGAGTAGGCCATTGTGTGCCGGTGGGAATGGATGACAAAATTTACAAAACTGCACACGCACACGGAGACTGGATGTAGAAAGAAAGCACATGAGTGATTATTCCATTATCCTCAAAATAAAAGAATAAAATACACACACACACTCTCTTTATATACATACAGGGGTGAGATAGTGTGGTGGTCAGAGCATTGTGTTCGTGATTTGACAGCCCAGAATGGAGCCCGGGTTCAAGCCACCCCAAGACAACCGTTCAAGGGGATTTTCCCCCTGGATTTAACATCAGTACTGACTCCACTCCCCTGAACATCCTTCAGATGAAACTATAAACTGAGGCCCTGCATGCAGAACCTGTTGTGCACATGGAAGAGTAGCCCATTTCATGCCAGTAAGTACAAATCTTCCAGTAAGTACAAATCTTTTTTTTTTTTTTTAATGCATCACACTGGTGTTGTGTTTAGACATCATCTCCAAAGTTGGAATGCCACTAATGTAATGGTGCGTACACAGTGACATTGGCAAAATCTTATCATTGGTGAACCTCGGAGCTCTAGCCAAGGAACATCAACAAAACGAAACAAAACCAACCCAGCATGCCGCCAGCTATTGAAGGAGGGATGGACTCTGCCAGGTTTAACTTTGCCAACAACACAGCTCAGTGCAGCACTCCAAGGATTCCCATGAGGAGTTAGGAGAGGAGTGGAGTCAATGGCAATTCTCATAGTCATCTTTTTCCTTTTGGGAAGGGGGGTGGGGTGGGGGGTGGCACTATGTTTTTTGTTTTCTTACCACAACTACTATTGCTGGGCCTCTGGTATAATTCTTCAATTCTAAGATGAATGGTACTTCCACCATGAGGATGCCAGAGGCCTGTCAGTATAAACAGCATCCCCGCATTCTGGAAATTTTGTGCTATAAATTTCCTCTTTTCTGTTACTCTCTTTGTTTCTGCCTTGTTCCTTTTCTTCCTGTCACCTCCTCCTTGTCTATTTTCTGCCTTCTTGGTCCATTCTCCAGCATTTTTTCCAGAAAGACTTTAAAAGATAACAATTCTCTCTTATGCCAAAGTCGGATGCGCTGGGCCTGACTTGTCAGGCACTTAACGGCAGTGCAACGCAGTTTTGCTCACATAACAGACAATAGTTGTTGTCAGAGCGTTCGACGAAAAAGAAGAAGAAATGAATGGTACACAATAAATACTACATGTGTGCACGCGTGCATGCATGTGTGCGTGCGTGCGTGCGGGTGGGAAGGTGGGTGGGTGGGTGTGTGTGTGCATTCTTCTTCTTATTAGTTTAGTGTTAATTCACTACAAGGTGATTCAGACCCTTGTGTGTCCGAATGTGTCAGCTGAGGCCAACGGGCAGACCTCCTACAAAATGACGAGCACAGGAGAAGACAAAGCACTAAGCAACCCACCCAGTAAGGGAATGCAGAGAAGAGAAGACAATTATACATTCACATTATAAATGTATAAAAAAAAAAATTTTTTAAAAGAGCATGTGTGCATACATTCATGCATGTGCACATATGTATTTAATATAAATAAAGCTCTTCATAAATGTTTGAAATCTTTTATCTAACAGATCCACATCTGATTGACATCTTTATCTAACAGAGCCACATCTGACTGAAATCTTTATCTAACAGATCCACAGATCCATGTCTGAATGAAATCTTTATCTAACAGATCCATTTTAGATAATGGTGTTCAATCAGATCCAGCCTAGTTAAAAGAAAGGCTTCCACAAGTATCACTGCTGGTCCCTGTTCTCTTTGCTCTGGCGACACTGACCTACATAAACTCCACCCTCATATTTTGCACACAACTCACCTTCAAAATAACGATATTCCTGAAAATCTGCCTTTCCTCCTATCAAACATATCTGACACATTTGACCATTTCCATGATATTCAAAATTTGATCATCAAGAACACATTACTTCATGCAGAAGAACACAAGCTAACTATCCTTAAAGGAACGAGGTAAAAAAAACAAAACCCTCTTGTCTTCAGTCAGCTCATTTGAATTTGGAAATACACTTCCTCCCTTGAGCTCTGTTGATACTTTAGCGTTATCTGTGATAGAGCACGATCCATGTGAAAGTTTATCAGCTAAGCATGCCAGTCACACAACTATCAGTTGCTGTGTATCAGTGCGCTCTGAAGATATTCATCCAGTGACATTGACTTTTGTCACAAATCTAGTCTTGTCATGCTTAAATGTCTGCAAAACCCTTGACAGTTTTTACTCTCTCCTAAAGACATCTTTTCCAAGTTAAATCTTTCTTTCACTTATCATGCTGAAAGTTGTTGTTGTTGTTCCTCAGTTAGACCTCCGAGGTTCACCAATGGTGAGATTTTTGCACACACATCCATTTTTGCCCACCATTAAGGTAGTCACATGCTGACTTTGGGAATGATGTCTAAACAGGACGCCAGCATGTATGTGTGTGTGTTCTTCTTTTCAATACATTTTTTATCATCTATTCTTACTGGTACAAATGGCCTACACTTCCAAAAAAGCAGAAAGGGTTTTAACATGTGCACAAAATGTTCTGCGTGCGTTTGCACACTGGGCCTCTGTTTATAATCTCACCTGATGGACTTTATGGGGATTGGAGTCAGTACTGATGTTAACTTCTGAGGAAAAAATCCCCTTGAATGGGAGTCTCAATGGAGGTTCAAACCCAGGCTTGATCCAAGGCGGTCATTCTAACCAAAAGGCTACCCCACCCCTTATCATGGTTCTTCTTCTTCCTTGAACGCTCAGACAGCTACTAGTGTTGTCTGCCATGTGATCAAAAGTGCATCGCACTGCCGTTAAGCGCCTGACAAGTCAGGCCCAGCACACCTGACTTTGGCATGATCATGCTTCTCACTTTCCCCGTTTTTACATCAATATAAAATGCATTACCTTTTTCTTTCCTTCGTAGCATTGTGCTTACTTCAGATCTTATGCACAGGAATGACATGTGTGGATGTATGTTGATATTTTCCCACAATATGATTTGGTCTGATATGAATAACATTCAGTAGTAGTAGTAGTTGTAATTGTTGTCATAGTAGTAATAGTAGTAGAAGTGGAAGTAGCATCAGCAGAGGTTTCTTTACTATCATCAGCATCTGGGTTTTTTTTCTTTTGTATCAGCAAAACATATGTTCTAATTCGCAGAAAGTTTTAATAACCACCACCTCCAGGAACACAAATTGTAGTCAAGCTATAAGTGTTCAGAAACTAAGCATAATGGCAAAATCACATGCCTGGGTATTATTCATGCATTTATTCAAATTGAAACTTTCTTAAAGTCTTAGAAGTTCAAAATGAGACTAAGATAAAATTAAAACTTATCAAGCCTAACACATATCATTTACATAACAACAACCTGGATCCTTTTAGGCAGAGATTAGACACTAGGGTTTTGTATATGGCAAATACTATTGTATTACTGTAACTGAGGTACATTCACATTTTTGAAATAGCAACCCCATGATTAGTCCAATTGGAAACAAAGTCCAAATCCATTTTATCTTTATGAGGACAATAAAAACAACTAGTTTTGTACCCAACAAGGAAATGTAACACTGACCCATATTCCCACTTTCTATTTCTGAAAACAACTCGTACCTACTTTCCCCATTTTTCATGGAAAAAGACAATGCATTGCCAATTTCACATGACACAGCAATACATCACTGAAATTAATTTCCAGTTTCTGTGTAAGAAGGAAATATATAAAGTAATTTCTGCTGATAAAAAAATAAAATGCTAACAAAGTGTGTACCTGTTTACTTTTTCAGTTTATGAAGACAAAAAATATTGAAGAAGGCAACATGCCATTGAAATATATTTGCAAAGTACATTGTTTTTGTTTTACCTAGAAATGTACAAAAGTGAAAGGCATAAATATTAACACCAAGCAAGTATTATACAATATTACTGCAGCATACTTGAAGTACACAAAGCAAGCTTTTATCTTCTTGAGATTTAGAATGATAAGGTTTTTGTTGTTGTTGTTTTTCAAATCATGACCCGCTGTTTATAAGCACAAAGCATTCTCACCACACTTAACACGTACATGGTATTTCACTGTTTGTGTTTTACCTAAATCAGCACTAAAGTCTTCTACTTAAACTAATCAACATTTTTAAAAAACTTTCTTTTTAGAAGTAATCCACACATGTATGTGCTTTTCAATTTGTTTGTCAATGTATTCACACACATCTCGGACACTATCATTTGTCATGCATACAACAAACACAAACTGCATGCTTCAGTGACAGAACACGCAGACTGAACTTTAATATTCAGATCACCTGACACGTTTGCAGCATATCAATGAAATGTCTGAATCCCTAATGGTAGCAAAGTAACATCGCTTCTACAACAGCGCACCTTCAGTCATAATATTAACTCAAGTTCAGCTTTTGTTTGAGGAGAACATGATGTTTCAGTGCGACCATTAGAGGAAAATAATATTTAAGACTGAAAAAAAAATAAAATGCAACTGAAATGTTGTTTGTGTAATGAGCCTTGTACATCGAAAATCAAGAGAGAAGAGGCTGACTGTGTATACGACTGCATGAACAGTAGAATAATTTATTCCACATGCAGACATGACTGCACAAATGGTAAAATAATTCATTCCTCATGAAGACACGACTACATGAATGGTAGAATAATTCATTCCAAATGCAGACTGAAAGCTATCAAAAAAAAAGAACCCAGATCTTAAGCTTAGAATAGTACTCCTTTCAGTTAACAACAAAGAAAAGATGATAATCTTTCTCATCTCATTCTAAACAGGAACCCAAGTTTCGTAACAACGTTGATTTAAATGCAGCATCATTAAAAAAAATCAGAACAGACAGGATTTTTGTAATGATGATAGCACAACCATAGAAATCGAACATCTTCCAGAGTAAAACAGACCCCCCCCCCCCCCCCCCCCCCCCCCCCCCCCCACCCCCACAAAAAAAGAAGAAACATTTGGCAAAGTCAGATAGAGAGAGGAAAGATGAAAGAACCTGGAAAATACAAGGGTACTGTACAAGGGACACATGTTTTGTAAGTGCTGGTGTTGAGAGCTGGATGATGTTTTCAACAAGGAAGTGATGAATCAGTTCTGAATAAAGAATTTATAAAGCATCCAGCTCTCAGCTCTGTCAGTTGTGTAAGGGCTAATCAGGATTAAACATGCTGATCAAATGTGATTACTTAATTCTGCACACACACACACACACACACATGCACGTAGACAACTCTCTCTCTCTCTCTCTCTCTCTCTACCTCTCTCTCTCTCTCTCTCTCTCTCTCTCATCTCTCTTCTTTAATACACACACACACACACTCTCTCTCTGTGTCTCTCTCTCTTTCTCTACTCTTCTCCTCACACACACACACACACACACACACACATACACTACACAACACACACACACACACACACACACACACACACACACAACCACGAGTGTGATTCGGATTTTCAATGAGGTGATAAACCAAGGCCCCATATTCAAAATACATTAGGCATGCATAAAAGAGCCCACACAATGGAAGAGCAGTTGCCTGGCCAAGAAAAAGCCTGTCCTGTAGGGAAACACAACTCTCTCTCTTCTCTCTCTCTCTCTCCTCTCTCTCTCTCTCTCTATATATATATATTCTTATATATTATATATATATATATCTAGTCTGGCTGAGGTGTGTACTGCCTAGTCTTCTCCTGTGCTTGAAACTTTGCAGTCTGCCCACTGGCCTAAGCCCACACATGCCAACAACTTCAGAGCAGCTCACTTTTTAAAACTAGGTACAAACAGGAAAAAATAATACTGGGTGGCGCTGCTCTTATGGCGATGCACTCTCCCCATGGAGAGCAGCCCTACTTTCACACAGAGAAATATGCCAGGATTTAAGTGATATAACAACAAAACAGAAACACTGGGTATGTCTGTGTTTCCCTAACCCACAGGACACTGACATGAAATACAGGATCTTTCACGTGCATATTTGATCTTCTGCATGCGTATAATACATGAAGGGAATTAATGCAAAGGCAGGTCTGCAGTTAAAAGTTCACTTGGGAGAACGTAAAAATCCCTACCCTTAATTTACCACACCCAAGCTGTAAGGCCCACAAAAGGTGCGGAAAAGGACATGCCATAACTTTTCCCAAACATATCTGACGGTGTGAAAAAGTGACTGAGAGAAAAGGAATTTACCACACACTGCTGCTGATATTCAAATTCCCAACTTCATGGATTACCAGGACGGAGGTCAAGTAGTCTTAACCACTTAACAAGAGCATCCGTCAGGAAACGAATAAACTTGCAGATATGATGGGTTTGGGGTTGCTGTTTGTTTGGTTTTTCAAAATGGGCAGTGCCCCAGGGAAAAGCAGTCAAAAGTACAGGTAGAAGAACTTGATGACTGCAAGTAGTACACAATTACAATACAGTACAATACTGTACAATACAGTACACACACATACATTATCCTTGATATAAAATAATGTTAAAACTAATAATAATACACACACACAACACACACACACACTCAATGCATACACATACACACACACACAGTCACACACCACACACAGTCATACACACACACACACAAACCACACACACACAACACACACACAACACACATACACACACACACATAGTCACACACCACAAACACACACAGTCACACACACATACACATACACACACAGTCACACAAACACACACACAACACACATACACACACAAAACACACACACAACACACATACAAACCACACACACACACAAACCACACACACACACACACCACACACACAACACACATACACACACACAGTCACACACACACACACAAACCACACACACACAACACACACCACACACACACATACACACACAACACACATACACACACACCACACAAACCACACACATACACACACAACACACATACACACACAAACACTTCCACCTCTCTTCTATCTCTGCCTCTCCAGCACGTGATTATGGAGAGGTTGATCCTGTTTTCAATGACCATTACCAGAGCAGGAAGTGTGCAATGAAGAGAACAACTCCAAACCCTAGCGCAGATTGTTGTCGCCATTATCAGGCCGCTACAGTCTGGCCTCTTCCCCGTTATTCCTTGTCATCCTTTTTTAAAAGAAATATTGTTGTTATTCGGGGAAAGGGGGGGGGGGGGGGGGGGGGGGGGGGGGGGGGGGAATGGGGGGAGGGGGGTGATTTTTTAAAAATTTTTGTTTGTTTGGGTTGTTGTTGGGGTTTTTTTTTGGGGTGGGTGTTGAGGGTGGAGGTGAGGGGGGGGGGGGGGGGGGGGTTAGGGTTGTTGCTGTTGTTGCCTCAGTAGCACACACAGATCATTGAAGAATCATGCCATTTCCTAATTCTCTCTCTCTCTCTCTCAAAAATAAAGACATTTTTAGCATTTTTTTTAGAGTTTGTGTTACTTGCATCTGCCCCCCCCCCCCCCCCCCCCCCATTCTCACCTGTTAATTAAAAAAAAATTTAATAAAAAAACTGATATCTGGTTTTCTTGTGTGTGTGTGTGTGTGTGTGTGTGTGTGTGTGTGTGTGTGTGTGTGTGTGTGTGTGTGTGTGGATTGGTATGGTATGGTGTGGGTGTGGTGTGGTGTGGTGTGGTGTGGTGTGTGTGTGTGTGTGTGTGTGTGTGTGTGTGTGTGTTGTGTGTGTGTTTTGCTTTGTCTCCTCAATTATTGTAGCACATGACATAATAATCAATTTTCTTATCAACCTGTAAAATCATCTGAAAGGCACGTTATGTAATGTAAAGTTGTGTAATGGTGGCAGAAACTTGTGTAGCAATTCACATTGAAGTCACACCCAAAGTGCTATAATAAAATAATGAAAACAATGGGCCCAGTGAAATAAACAGTAACAGTACACCAGGAGAAACATATGACATATACATACATCCAACACATTCATGATTATACACATGTTACAGATATATACATGTACACATTACAAGCCTCATTTACAGCAAGACAATCACGATGTGCATATCATACAGAGGTTGATATGTGTTTACACACACAAAAAAGGATACAAGCACAGGAATATTAGAGAGAGAGTCATCACGAATTAGTAGTTCAGCAAGCAATACTCACATTTCCATTTGTGTTGAAACCTTAAATGTAAATGACAAATGATGATTTTTTGATGACTCCAACGTCTTCACTTTTTCAGAAATTAATTCATGGGTTTAAAATATATAGAGGAAGGTGTTCAGAGAGAAGAAGGAAATATAACACACACACACAAATGTATGATTAAGGAGAAAAGGCTGAAGATGTATGTTATTAAGGTATGTGCTATTGCAACCATTACCCACACTTCTTTACACACATACATACATGCGCACATGCATGCACACACACACACAAACATTCACAGACACACACACACAGACACTCATGCACACACACACATACACAAATGTTTGCATGCACAGACACAAAAATGTTAACTTTCTCTCTCTCTCACAAGCATACATACACACATATATATACACACACACTTACATGTGCGCACACCCCCCCCCCCCCCCCCCCTACTCCACACACATCTTCTACTACTACTAGGACCTTCAAATATGGACAATTATACTTACACACACACACACACACACAAACACACATACACTCTCTCTCTCTTTCTCTCCCACACACACACACTCTCTCTCTCACACACACACACACCTCTCTCTCTCTCTCACACACACACACACTCTCTCTCTCTCTCTCTCTCACACACACACTCCTCTCTCTCTCTCTCTCTCTCACACACACACACACACTTTCTCTCTCTCACACATACTCTCTCTCTCTCACACACACACATATACACACACACATACACAACACACACATACACATGTTTCAAAAATTACAAAATTTACAAATTTACAAAACCGCATACACACGGGGACTGGATGTAAAAAAGCACATGAGTGCTTATTCCATTATCCTCGATATATAAAAGAATAAATAAATAAAAATAACAAAAAACACATACACACACACATCTACAACAGTACATACCTGGATCCTCCTCCCCCTCTAGTGGTCTGGCTGATGGTTCCAGATAATCATCCTATAACAACAACAAAATAATAACCATAGAAAACAAAAAGACCACCACACAAAAAAGCCACCACCAACACCACAAAACCATGATGTGGATCATAAAGATAGCTGCATCTCTGAACATATTTGCTCAATACGGGGAAAGTGCGAAGGCCTACATTCAAATGATGTAATGCTTTGAAACATCATGCTGAGATTGTCTATTCTCTGAAGACAGAATGCAGCTGCTTTTATGACATGTGTCTCTTTATTCTCTGAAGACACAGTGTGGCTGCTTTTATGACTTGTGTCTCTTTATTCTCTTTAGTCAGAGTGTGGCTGCTTTTATGGCATGTGTCTCTTTATTCTCTTTAGTCAGAGTGTGGCTGCTTTTATGGCATGTGTCTCTTTATTCTCTTTAGTCAGAGTGTGGCTGCTTTTATGGCATGTGTCTCTTTATTCTCTTTAGTCAGAGTGTGGCTGCTTTTATGGCATGTGTCTCTTTATTCTCTTTAGTCAGAGTGTGGCTGCTTTTATGGCATGTGTCTCTTTATTCTCTTTAGTCAGAGTGTGGCTGCTTTTATGACATGTGTCTCTTTATTCTCTTTAGTCAGAGTGTGGCTGCATTTATGACATGTGTCTCTTTGTTCTCTTTAGTCAGAGTGTGGCTGCTTTTATGACTTGTGTCTCTTTATTCTCTGAAGACACAGTGTGGCTGCTTTTATGACATGTGTCTCTTTATTCTCTTTAGTCAGAGTGTGGCTGCTTTTATGGCATGTGTCTCTTTATTCTCTTTAGTCAGAGTGTGGCTGCATTTATGACATGTGTCTCTTTATTCTCTTTAGTCAGAGTGCGACTGCTTTTCTGGCAAGGTACTTGAAAGCTATATATTAAAAACTCCTCATCCAGTGTGTACTTAACAGTCTGTACTGACAGTCTCACAGTGATTCCCAGGTATGATGAGTGAGACAGAGTGCATATTCTGGGTGACTCCCAGAATGTTAAGCTGGAGAATGCCCAACACCAGCAGTATTATATCATGGACTTAGGTTCATGATTTCACAGAAACTGAAAGCGTGCGCATTTGCAGAAGAAGAAAAATATGCAGAACATCCAGCCCACATGTTTAAACCCATCTGCTTTTTGGAAGAGCAGGCCATTCATGCTGGTAAGAACAGATGACAAAAGTATAATATGTTTAAAAAAACATATACATACTGGCATCATGTTTAAACATCATCCCACCCCAAAAATGATGTAAGCCCACCCCCACAACATTTCAATAAAGGCTTTGGCACTTAGCTGACATCAGTAACTGACAAAGCTTTCGGCTTGAGCCAAATCCACGCACAAGATTTCACAACAGTTCTATTCACTTAATTCACCTTAAGGATAAAGTTTTGAGAGTAAAAAAACAACGTTTGTTGGTTGTTGTTTTATATTTAAAAAATCAAAACTATTATGTCGTAATGAAGGCTATCTGGGAATATTCAAAGGTAATATACATGCTCAAGCACACACTTGCATACACACATATATGTGGGAACCATAGTGTGAGCATATGCACTCACATGCATGCATATGCACACACACACACATACACACACACACTTTCTTATCAATTTACTGAATTCACTGTGTATCTAAGAAAGGATCATCACTCTCTACTATACAATAAATTACATTTTAAGTAAACAAACAAATAGCAAATAAATGACAATGGAATGAATAAACAAATAGCAGATAAATGACACCGAAATATACAAACAGCAGATAAATGATGTTGAAGCTAACACACAAACAAACAGCAGATAAATGATGTTGAAGCTAACACACAAACAAACAGCAGATAAATGATGTTGAAGCTAACAAACACACAAACAGCAGATAAATGATGTTGAAGCTAACACACAAACAAACAGCAGATAAATGATGTTGAAGCTAACACACAAACAAACAGCAGATAAATGATGTTGATGCTAACACACAAACAAACAGCAGATAAATGATGTTGAAGCTAACAAACAAACAGCAGATAAATGATGCTGAAGCTAACATACAAACAGCAGATAAATGATGTTGAAGCTAACAAACAAACAAACAGCAGATAAATGATGTTGAAGCTAACACACGAACAAACAGCAGATAAATGATGTTGAAGCTAACACAAAAACAAACAGCAGATAAATGATGTTGAAGCTAACAAACACACAAACAGCAGATAAATGATGTTGAAGCTAACACACAAACAAACAGCAGATAAATGATGTTGAAGCTAACACACAAACAAACAGCAGATAAATGATGTTGATGCTAACACACAAACAAACAGCAGATAAATGATGTTGAAGCTAACACACAAACAAACAGCAGATAAATGATGCTGAAGCTAACACACAAACAGCAGATAAATGATGTTGAAGCTAACACACAAACAAACAGCAGATAAATGATGTTGAAGCTAACACACGAACAAACAGCAGATAAATGATGTTGAAGCTAACACACAAACAAACAGCAGATAAATGATGTTGATGCTAACAAACAAACAAACAGCAGATAAATGATGTTGACGCTAACACACAAACAAACAGCAGATAAATGATGTTGGCGCTAACACACAAACAAACAGCATATAAATGATGTTGAAGCTAACTAACAGCAGATAAATGATGCTGAAGCTAACAAACACACAAACAAACAGCATATAAATGATGTTGACGCTAACACACAAACAAACAGCAGATAAATGATGTTGATGCTAACAAACAAACAAACAGCAGATAAATGATGTTGAAGCTAACAAACAAACAGCAGATAAATGATGTTGAAGCTAACACACAAACAAACAGCAGATAAATGATGTTGAAGCTAACACACAAACAAACAGTAGATAAATGATGTTGAAGCTAACACACAAACAGCAGATAAATGATGTTGAAGCTAACACACAAACAAACAGCAGATAAATTATGTTGAAGCTAACTAACAAACAGCAGATAAATGATGTTGAAGCTAACACACAAACAGCAGATAAATGATGTTGAAACTAACACGCAAACAAACAGCAGATAAATGATGCTGAAGCTAACACACAAACAAACAGCAGATAAATGATGCTGAAGCTAACAAACAAACAGCAGATAAATGATGTTGAAGCTAACACACAAACAAACAGCAGATAAATGATGTTGAAGCTAACACACAAACAAACAGCAGATAAATGATGTTGAAGCTAACACACAAACAAACAGCAGATAAATGATGTTGAAGCTAACAAACAAACAGCAGATAAATGATGTTGAAGCTAACACACAAACAAACAGCAGATAAATGATGCTGAAGCTAACAAACAAACAAACAAACAGCATATAAATGATGTTGACGCTAACACACAAACAAACAGCAGATAAATGATGCTGAAGCTAACTAACAAACAAACAGCAGATAAATGATGTTGACGCTAACACACAAACAAACAGCATATAAATGATGTTGAAGCTAACTAACAAACAGCAGATAAATGATGCTGAAGCTAACAAACACACAAACAAACAGCATATAAATGATGTTGACGCTAACACACAAACAAACAGCAGATAAATGATGTTGATGCTAACAAACAAACAAACAAACAGCAGATAAATGATGTTGAAGCTAACACACAAACAAACAGCAGATAAATGATGTTGAAGCTAACACACAAACAAACAGCAGATAAATGATGTTGAAGCTAACACACAAACAGCAGATAAATGATGTCGAAGCTAACAAACAAACAGCAGATAAATGATGTTGAAGCTAACACACAAACAAACAGCAGATAAATGATGTTGAAGCTAACAAACAAACAGTAGATAAATGATGTTGAAGCTAACACACAAACAGCAGATAAATGATGTCGAAGCTAACAAACAAACAAGGAGGAGCACACTCACAAAGTCATCATCAGACCACCCTTGATCACTTTCATCAGAGTCATCTGAAAATAAAATGACAAAGGAATCAATCTACGACAAAACACAACAAAACTAAAAGACAAGTAAAACAGATGGACATGTTATGAACTTCTGATAAGGCAAGGCAAGTGAATACATTCATGATTTTTGTTTTACACACCAACTTCTTCTCTTCTCCCTGTTCCCTTGCTGGGTGGCATACATAGTGCCTGGCTGGTCTTTTCCAGTGCTGGTAACACTGCAGGAGGTCTGCCTGCTGGCCTCGGCTGACATGTTCTGACTTCCTAACAGCTCATTTTCTTTCCATGGGATGCATGCTGGGTATGTTTGTGTTTCTGTAACCCATTGGATGTTGACATGAATTACAAGATCTAGAGCGCTGAGGTTTATCACTGGTGAGAATTATGCGCATGCGACCTGTTATTTTCCTCCAACCATTTAGGTAGCCGCATTCCAACTTTGGGGAGGGTGTCTAATCATGACACCTGTGTGCATGCTGGGGTTTTGTTTTGTTTTGTTTATTTTGTCATCCATCATTCCTACCAGCACATAATGGCCCACACTTCCAAAAGGCAGAACAGAGGTTTTTAATGTGTGTACAAGATGTTCTGCGGGTGTTCACACACAGGGCCTCATATTATAGTCTCATCTGAAGAACTTTGACATTCAGTTTTTGTTTTTTTCAACAAACTGGGAAGAAAGGACAAGGTTGGGTATCGAACCCAGAACCTCACGGTTTACTGTTGGTGGGCAAACGTCTTAACCATCCTGCCACCTTCCTTCTTTTATAACCACTAAAAAGGACTCCAAGGTCCTACCCTAGCACACATTTTATTTCCCTGGGCCTACTCAAATAACCTTCTCAAATAACTGTCTTTTGAAACAATACACTTCCAGGCATTTTTTTTCTTTCTTTCAGTTTTTGTTGTTGTTTTTACAGCTTTCTCAAGTTATAAACTCCTCAGGTGCATACAATAAAACCGCCAAGTACCAACATCCATTGAATAGCTCACCAAGTTCAGACTGAGGAGGTTTTAGCTTTATGGTATAAATCTTCATAATAAAGAGAACTGCTCATATAAAAAGCATAATTATGTGGTTGGTTACTGCAGTCTGTATATACCACACACACACACACACACACACACACACACACACACACACACACACACACACACACACACACACACACAACACACACACACACATACACACACACACACTGATTTCCAATATACATTAACTCAGCGGTTCAATGTATACGCTATTGGCTCAAAATTTTGGAAATGGGGGAATCAAGATTACCCTTCAAAGCGTATAAAATGTTATTCGAGTTAGATAGTAAGGGCAAGAAAAATTGGGTGACTGATGTACGTATTTGTTTGCATGAATATGGCTTTGGTGATGTGTGGATGAATCAAGGTGTGGGAAGTGTAAAGGCATTTTTTTAAAAAATTCGTCAACGTTTAATTGACTGCAGATGGCAGAAGTGGAGTGAACATGTTCAAAATAGCACGAGGTTTGATTTTTTGTAGATTATTTTGTAGCTCACATGAGATGAAGTTGTATTTGATTTCAGATATGGACAGGCATTTGAAAATAGTGACCACAAGGTTTAGGTTGGGTATTTCAAGTTTAGCCACTCATTACTTTCGATATAGAGATTGTAATGACATTGATTTGATATGTCCTCTCTGTAAAAGTGGTAAAGATGATGAGTTACATTTAGTTCTGTGCTGTCCATTTCTTAAGGAGCTCAGAGATAAGTTTATTTCACCTAAATATTTTCAACAGCCTTGCACGTTCAAATTAACTTTGCTGATAGTCCTCTGCAAGACATAACGATATTTGGAACCTGTCTCACTTCCTTCACAAAGCCTTCAAGCTGAGAGAAATTGCAACATCATAGTTCATTATTATGATTCTTATTGTTGATTGTATGTTTGTTTTTAATGTTTCTGATGATTTGGTTTTTTGTTCACTTTCCCCTTCATTATGGGCTATGGCCTAATGAATAAACATCCGAATCCGAATCTGAATCCGAACCAGGGATAGGAATGACTTATTAGAGACAACTGATATATAAGGGATAGGACTGACCTAGCAGGGATAGGATTGACTTATTAGGGAATCTGAGGACTGACTTATTACAATATTAGGGATAGGACTGACTTACAGGGACAGAACTGGCATATAGGGACAGAACTGGCATATAGGGACAGAACTGGCTTATCAGGAAGAACCTAACATATCAAGACAATAATCTGACCAGGACATACATCCTTGGTCTGGATTTACATCAAATTTATCCCCATGGGCACACCATTACACATCCACTTAAAACAAAAAGAAGAAAAATATGAGTTGAATTACCAAACTTAAGGAACACATAGAAACATCAGAAGACAGGCAAGCAACACCTGGATTTGAGGTGGAAAAAAAGAGTATAAAAGCAGCCAACTATCAGATCAACAAGGAAAAACTTTCTGTAAAATACAGATGAAAGAATTGATGAAACAGAATAATAATACACAGTTCACAACAGACACACACAGACACACACACTCACACACTCTCTCTCTCTCTTACACACACACACACACACACACACACACACACACACACACACACACACAAACACACACACACATAAACACACAGAGAAAATTATAGAGAGTGATCGAAAAGAGGAAATTTCCAGGATCAAACTTACTGTATCTTTCTGTAGGGGCTGGGCCAGGCCTGGGTGGAAGGTTTGGCGCTGTGTTCCATGCCCTGTAACAAAAAATGTTGCAAAAATGTAATGGTCAGCATCCCCATTCTCCGCACACAACCATCCTCTTCTTTTCACATGACAATTATCACAAATCTACTCTACACTACACTACGGTGCACTATGTTAAACTACTTTACACTATGCTACACTTGGCTATACTACACTACAAAACACAACACTGCACTACACTACACTACACTGCATTACACTACACTGCACTGCACTGCACTGCACTGCACTACACTACACTTCACTACACAGTCCAGTACAGTACAGCACACTACACTATACCACACTGCAGTTCAGTACATTACCCTGCAGAACACTACACTTCATTACACCACAGTGTACTACATTACCCTACAGTACACTACAAGTCACTACACCACAGTATACTACATTACCCTACAGTACACTACACATCACTACACCACAGTATACTTCATTACCCTGCAGTGCACTACACTGCACTACACTATACTACACTAAACTACACTTCACATCACTACGCCACACATCACTTCAATGCGCAGTGCTGCACTACACTGCCCTACACTACACTGCTCTACACTACACTACACTGCCCTACACTACACTACACTGCTCTACACTACACTACACATCACTACACTACACTAAAGTACTCTACACTACACTACACTAAAACACAACACACCACACTACACTATACCACACCACACTACACCACACCACACCACACTACACTACACTACACTACACTACACATCACTACACTATACTACACTAAAGTACTCTACACTACACTACACTATACCACACCACACTACACTATACCACACCACATTACACCACACTACACTATACCACACCACACCACATTACACCACACTACACTACACTACACTACCTGTGCATGGCAGGTCTGTACTTTACATCAACCCAGGAGATTATAATATAAAAATCCCCACCCTTATAACTGCACCTTTTCACCAAGATTTTTAAAAAGAGAATTCAGTCCCCTATAATAATAATAATAATAATAATATATAATAATATATGGAATTTATATAGCGCTGAATCTTGTAAAAAAGCAAACAAATCGAAGCGCTTGCACTCAATCATTTACAGGCATGCAACTCTCCTTAAACATAATGAACAACAGATTTCAAAACCATGCGTGCGCACGTATGCACGCATGCACGCACACACACATCTATAGTTTTAAAAATCCTCCACCCCCACCACTCTACATCCAAGTAGCATGCATTCACACACATACACACATACACATACGCACACACTTACACACACACACACATACCACACACACACACACACTTACGCACACACACACACACACACATAAACACACATACGCACACACTTACACACACACACACACACTTCACTGACAAACAACAAGTCTGCGCCAATCATTGTACTTACGGAAGCTGCCGAGAACTTTGAATTCTGTTGAGATAGTCCAACAAAATGCTGGAGGGAAAAAAAAGACAAAAATTCCCTGAATACTTCTTCAAAACTGAAGAAGTTTTATTTTCCTACGTAACAAAGACAGAGGATTAAAACACACACACACACACACACACACACTAGAAAGGCAATGAATAAAGAGGAGAAAATCAGAACTTATGCAATGACAGACAAAGAGAGCACAAGATGAATAATGAAAGGAAAAAAATGCTGCTGCTGCAATAATAATACCAACAAACAAACAACAATAATAACAATACCAACAAACAAGAAGAAGAAGAACAACAACGACGATGACGATGATGATGATGATAATAATAATGATAATAGCAATGAATTGATGGTGATCATACAAATTTTTAAAAACTGGTGATAATGAGAAAGGATATTTCTAGAGTACTTTCCTCCACCTTTGCAGAGGTACTTAAAAAGTACTTTACATAACAATGTGGTGATCGACACTTAACATATCAGAACAAATGAAACGATGCATGCTAATCAAGTAAAGACATAATTCTACTCATAAAGCTACAATGAAAAAAAAACCCAAAAAGTTATTTCTCCCTTGTCTAAACATCACTTTCGAAACAACAAAACTGATGGTTAGCCCACACAATATATTAAAAGCAATACATACATAAATTAATTACATCATATAAATTACATCATATAACATTACATAACATTACATACATACATACATGCAAGCCTACATACATAACACATACATACTGGAAGAATGAATAGCAATAAAATGCCCATAGAAGGGAATGCATGTTCACTAGAATACATACTACGACTGTCCCTGAAGTTCGAATGCAGTTACCTTACTGGTGGGTAAAAAAGGTCGCGTATGCAAAATCTTACCATCGATGAACCTCGGAGCTCTAGCCAAGGAACAGACCAAAAGAAAAAGTTATGGCCAAGATGTCTTTGAAAGTCTTACCAGCTCTATACCACTTCAAGGGGCAATATAATCAGAACTATGAGCTGAGAGGCCTTAGCTTTTATAGCACTAATAGTCACAGCAGCTTTCTTTATAAATGTGAAACCCATACTGCTCTCCTTAGGGAGAATGTTGTCACTCTATAGCACTATCATCCATTTTTTTGTTTTATTCTCCCTGTCAGTATACAGTGTACAGTCTGTTCTTTATGAGAGTTGCTTTTCCCAACAGATTTTTGTCAGGACATCTCTCTGGCTGCTGTCTGTGAGATATTTTGTATGAACCCAATGTGTACTGTACAAGGAAAGTAAGTTTATCAATTTTAGCACCCAGTCCACCACGCATAGTCTGATGGATGGTAGAAAACTCCAGTAAATGGATGGGACCTATCTGTCTCTGTCTCGGTCTCTCTCTGTGCTCCTTTACAGGGTGTGGTGTGTGGTGCCTGGTCTTCTCCTGTGCTTATAACTTTTCAGGAGGTCTACCCGCTGGCCTCAAGTGACACGTTCCAACTTCAGAGAAGCTCATTTCATTGTATAGGATGCATGCTTGGTATGTTCCGATTTCCATAATCCACGGACACAGACATGAATAATAAGATTTTTAACATGCATATTTGATCTTCTGCATGCGTATATAAATTATATAAACACTAAAGGAATTAAAGCACTAGCAGGTCTGCACTTAAAGTTGACCTGGGAGATCATAAAACCCCCAACTTCTAATTCAACAGTCGCCAAGATTCAAACCCATGACTTCATGGACCCAAGGGATAGAAGTGTAACAGCCTTAACCACTCAGCTATAGGAGTATAGTATCCGTTGGATGGGATCAAACTCAGAACTTCATGCCGTCTAGTTGGCTGTAACACTATCAGGACACCGATACACATTAGATATAATTATAAAGCTTTACATTTTATGATGCATGGTGAAAAGACAGACACAAGGGAGCAGATGAGACTCTAAGCCACAGCAGAAACCAGCCATGCTTTGCACTATTCACAAATCATGTGTCCCACAATAGCACACATTGTGATGGTGCCTGCAAAGGAAAATAACTAAGGTTTACCTGTCACACTACCCATCACATTTGTGAAACCTAGCCCTCAAAGTTTAACACCACGCTCACTGCTCATGCAATAACTGCTCTCTTCCCTAAATTATATCAACGAGCCATTGAGTGTGTGTGTGTGTGTGTGGGGGGGGGGGGGGGGGGGGGGGGTTGTTGAATAATTACCCCCTTCAGATATCAATAAATGATGAATTAGACTCCTTTATGTGCAAATAATCCTAGACCACCTGATGAATATATTCTCCTGGCATAATGACTTACACCTCAGCAACTTATTGTCTACATATTAATTTGATTACTTGTCTGTGTAAGTGTACATCTCTGCATCCTGTGTGCAAGCTTGTACACGAGTCAATTACATGTATGCAGAAAACCATATATGGTACTTGGCAATACATAACATCAACTGGTGAAGTCATCTACCATTCCACAATGGGAACACACAACAAACATTTTCCAGGGCCTTACATATTCCCCTCTCCTTGTTTCATTATGAAATTTTCCCTGTATAAAATTAATCATGTTGCAGTGAACAGATATAAACCGACAAACAAACAAAACAAAACCATGAGCAGGAAAAACTTACTTTCTCTTTTTGGAGCTTATGTGTTTGTACTTCTGATTCACCTCACTGGCTGTTAACCTCTGAAACATACAGTGAATCATACATGAGTTTTGAGGAATAAACATGTTTTATAAAGCTTACGACATGAGGAGAAGAAAACTTCAAAGACAGCAAGGTATATATATATACTGGCATTTCATGCTTGTGTGAGCACACCACACACACACACACACACACACACACACACACACACACACACACACACACACACACACACAGACTACAGAGAAAGACAAAAACAAACAATGGTGAGATTTATGTGTAACCCCTTTTACTCCTACCATTTAGGTAACTGCAATCCAACTTCAGGTATGGTGTCTAAACACAGCATCTTCTGATTTTTTCCCCATTATCCATCCCTATTGGCACAAAATGGCCTACTCTTCCAAAAGGTGGAATTGGTTTTTAATGTGTGCACAAGATGTTCTGGGTGCATTCGCACCCGGGGCCTTGGTTTGTAATCTCAACCGGACTTTAACAATCAGTTTGATTTTTTCATCAAACTGGGAAGGGTGAGGAAAATGATTTGAAAAAACGAAGAAACAGGATTTTGTATCTGTACCATTCTCCTCACTATGACTTTTGATACAGACGGTGCATTTCAATCATTTAAAAACAAAATGAAATGCTCGTTCTGAGGGTGGGATGGCCTGATAGTTAGGGCACTGCACTTGTAATCTGACGGCCCAGGTTGTAGCCACCACCAAGGCATCCATCGGAGGGGCCTCTGCCCCAGAGTTAATATCAGTATCAACTCCACTCCCCTGCAAGTCCTTCAGATGAGACTATAAACTGATTTCCCGTGAGCGAATACATGCAGAACATATTGCGCACATGTTACAACCTGGTATGCCTTTTGGAAGAGTAGGCCAGTTCAGGGTGGTAGGAACGGATGACAAAACTGTTTAAAGCGCATTCACACTGGTGTCACCTTCAAACACCATCCCCCAAACCACAATGCAGCTACCCTGATGGTGGGCAATAATGGTCGCATATATATATATATGCAAAGTCTCACCGCTAGTGAACCTTAGGGCTCAAGCCAAGGAACAAAGAGAAAAGGAAAAAAGCAACATGCACATACAGCACTTCATTAACATAAGCATGCATGTATACATCCAAGTATACATGCATTTTACATACATACCAAACATAATACATGATTAGTTTACACAAGTAATGAATTAGGCGCACCCCCCCCCCCCCCCCCCACACACACACACACACAATGACACATGCATTTATGCATGTATGCATAACCAAACATACACAATCACACACAAACAACATGCACTTACATACATGGATGCATGCACAAACACACGTACACACTCACACACAAACATATGTGTGTATGCATTATCCACACACACAGAGTTGTCTAATAATATCACTTAATGTGAAAAGACATAAATTAAAGATGAACACAAACACCACATATCCACACACATACAAATACTCTCAGTCTCATGTATACATATGAAACACACACACACACACCACACACATCAAAATAGTTACTTAATTAAAACAAATGTTTATAATCTTTCAAACTGAAGTCAGAATAAGTAATATTACCAGAAGTCTGCTTCCATCGATGCCATCATACAAGAAATCATCTCGAAACACTGACAAGCTGCACTGAAACAAAAATTATAGAAATAAACTTATTGTGCAGAGAAAAGGTAAAAAATTTTCTTTCCCCAAAATGGGAAAAAAAAACCTATGACATAAAATGTGACATTTAATATTCATCAAAAACTCTAAAGATCATTCTCACTAGCTGTACTTTTTTTTAAACAATGGAAAAAAGCACACACACAAAGGCACAAACACAGACACACAGACACACACACACGCACAACGCAACACACACACATGCACGCACACATGTATGCGTGCGCCAAAACTTGAGTCAGCTCAGGCTAAAGGCACAGTTCTTATTCAATAATGCCTCAAATGCTGTCATTTAAATATCTTATCTTCTATTCCGGGTTTTTAATTTTTAAAAAATTTTTAATTAATGAATCTTTAATCAAGCATTTCCATAATAATGCAGAAGTTGTGACTGATTACATGCACTTGTTTTCCTCCACTATCTTTCCTCAATTATATCACTGAGACATATGGGGAATATATTTCTCTTCAGAGATCTATGTAACAACCATTTTGTTTAGTTTGTTTTGTTTTCAGTCTCTCTTGCCTGTGCCAATGTGTTAAATGTCTGGGAAAGTTTGGGTTAACATTACTATCCAGCTGGGAGTGTCACTTAATCAGTTAATAACCTCCCTTGTATCTCTAGCCAGGACAGATCTCCAAAATATACATAATGTACATGGTACATGGATCACTATTTTTTTTCTTATTAAAAACATAATATATTTCTCAGCATACTCCTCTTTCTATTATAATCTTATGATGGCAGCTTTAGTATACCATATGAAAGTCAACTTTGATCTTTGAATGCAACAGACACTTGTAAATTATTAAGTGTTTTGCTGTAACATGCCATAGAGAAATGAAAACAATAATCTCTTCTGAATCTTCTCTCTGGGCATGATATTTGGCTGCAAATCTAGTGTTGCTCTTGAAACCAAATCTTCATGGGTATTTCATTTCACCAAACACTTTGCCTTGACAGTTGGTCAACAAGGGTGACAAAGACAAAGCTCATAATTAATAGCTGTACAAGAATGTAGACAACCTAGTACAGCTCAACTTGATTCAGTCATCATACCACTAGCAGGGTTGTTGAAGACAACTACTCTCTGTGAGTTATGAACGAAGAAGGCTTTGGGTTTTTTTCCATCCTAGTAGACCATCACAAAGTGACCAATTCATTTTCACAATTACTGAATAAGTAATCAAACACTACTTAATGTGTTGTCTGGAATTTTAACATGAGGCAGTCTTATTTTGCAATACTCCCCCCACCCCCAAAAATCACACACAGAGAAAATCTTTGGAAATAAGTCTGTTGCTACACTTACTGCCTTGGCTACTAGTTTTTGAAAGAGAATGTACTTAATCCATACTGATATAATGTCATGGTCATTGTCAATGAGTTGAATAACAGTGCAAGTTCTATTATAAACTAGCTTTACCAGGTGCATTCCTTCAGAGCCCTATGGGGGGGGGAGGGGGGGGGGGGAGGGGGGGGGGGAGGGAACCCCACCCCACCCCCCCCACCCCACCCCACCCCACCTACTTGGATGATACCAGTAACCAAATTAATAACACTATAAAATAAAGCAAGGATGGTGAGTGTGCCCAGCCCACCTCAGTGTGTGAACGCGTGCGCGCACACACACACACACAGAGCAAAATACTTTTTTTTAGGCCTGAGGCAAAGAAATTGGCTACTCATCAATGGACAGTGCACACACACACACACACACACACACGAACACACACACACACACACACACAGTTTCTCTTTTCTGCGAAGATGATCAACCAAGAGGTGGCCTACAACAGCACAAGACTAACCTGTGACAACCAACTGCTAACATGACCAACAGTCCATCTAGAAAGTTCCTCTGAAGGTGGCAGCTCCATTTCCGATTCGATTTCATCTATAACTAAACCAACAATGAGCAACACCAACTTTCCTTTTTTTAATTGATAAAACTTCCTTGTTATGTCTCCTTTGTTCCACCAATCACAATGCAGATTGACATCCCTGAGGCTTAATGGCCATACTCCACTAGTAAGATACTCCTTCAGAAGGCCAAGTTCAGGCACAATTATGTGTATATGCAACTCTACATAGGCCTTACAGAACAGTACCCTTTCGAGACTGGCAGCCAGACAACAGAATCTGTCCTGCAGTCCTGCCCGCTACATGAGGCACTCCGAAAGAGGATCCAGCCTGACCCTACCTTAGCGGCCTAGAAGCTAAGAAGCGACTTAAGAGGTGCAGGCCGCAGTTGCTTCCAACCTTTTACTCATTTTTATTTATTTACTCTTTTATTTCGAGGATATGTCTTCACCTGTACACCCCTCGTTCCCTCCGTTCTAATTCAGATACTCTGTACTTACAAACACTCAGATTCAAACAGTTTACGTTGGTTGGCCGTTGCTCTTTCTTTATTTCTGGTCCATTGATCCAGAATGACCCCTATCTCTCCCTTCCGCAGTAGCCTACATATGACACTTTCAAATCCAGCCTCAAGAGATTCTTATTTTATTTTTGTTTATTTATTTATCTATTCTTTTATATCGAGGATAATGAAATAAGCACTCATGTGCTTTTTTTTTACATCCAGTCCCCGTGCGTATGCGGTTTTGTAAATTTTGTCATCTGTTCCCACCGGCACACAATGGCCTACTCTTTCGAAAAGCGGAACAGGATTTAACGTGTGCACAAGATGTTCTGCGTGCGTTCTCTTCCTTTCAACAGCCGGAATCTCCATCACCCAACCAGAGCAATGTGTGTGTGTGTGTGTGTGTGTGTGTGTGTGTGTGTGTGTGTGTGTGTGTGTGTGTGTGTGTGTGTGTGTGTGTGTGTAAATTTAAATTTGTTAAATCTATTTTGTAACTGGTTGGATATGTCTGAACAAGTTGAATGTAAGCACTTTGATTTATTTTCCCAATATCAAGCGCAATATAAATTCCATGTATTATATAAATTCCATGTATTATCATTAATTTATTACCATAATGGAATAAGCTCTCATGCCCTTTGTTTTTACAGCCAGTCCCCCGTGCGTATGTGGTTTTGGACATTTTGTCATCTCTTTTCCTCGACACAAATGGCCTACTTCCGAAAAGCGTAACGGGTTTTAACATGTGCGTAAGATGTTCTGCGTGTGTTCGCACAGGGGACTTCAGTTTATAGTCTCAGCTGTCTATCTGCTGAATGGCACAACAACAAAAAAGAAAGAAAGAAAATACAGTTAACTATGACTGGCATGCATTTTCAGTCAGCAGACAGACATTGCTTTATGTGGGGGGCAGATTATTCATTGAAAATGCCAATATAAGATCTAAGAACAATTTAATGTTTGAGTTTTCTTTTACCAATGAATTTAAAATTCACCCTTTAATTTCAAACAAAAATATCAGCCAAACATTGCACGCAATGAGTAATGCGAGCGGATATATATTTTGACATATCAAAAGATAGCCCAAGCCTCACATAAACCGAAAAAAAGGTATGCTTCTAATCTACCAAATAATTGGAAAGAGAAGTGCTCTACAAAAGATGTGATTTAGAGTCTGTATGAGATGCTAAAAATAAAACAGGAAAAAAAAAACTAATGGTGAAGCCAAGTTTACTTTTCAACATCTGACTTTTTCAAGTCTTGAAACACAACTTATTGAAGCCTTGAAACACAACTTCTCTCTTTGTTTCACAACGTCTGCAGAAGATCTGCTTCTTTCTTTCTTCTTTCTTTCTTTCTTTTCTTTTCTTTTTTTTTTTTTTTTTTTTGTATGCAGTAGATCTCAATACATACCATTCATTTCATTTGTTATGCTTCCTGCTCACTACATACTTT
>CM054136.1:38835134-38875134 GCA_028751875.1 Rapana venosa
CCTCTCAGTCTTGGGATGCTACCTAAGAACACTTCTGCCCATCAATGTAAACATTAATGACACCCCACAAAAAACCCAGCATGCAGTATGCGTTCCAGTTCTATCTTTTCTCTCAGTAATCCATTGCAGTCAACCATGTATCTAGGAAAGAATATTGTCCTGGCATTTAAACTACAATCATCTGTTCTATCTACGCATTATGTCTAAAAAAAGACCCCCCCCCCCCCCCCCCCCCCCCCCCCCCCCCCCCGGTCAGTAAAGAATTCTAACAATGTTGTGACATACACTGATACAGCATATATCAAAGTTACTGGTCAGCGCAAAGTTCAAAAACTACCAGGTTATACTTACAGACCTATGAATTTAATTCAATCAAGAAACTTTTAGAAAGCTTCAAGCAATTTCTTGCCTGCAGAGCATGAAATGTGCAGTGATAGCAGAGAACATAGGAAAGAAAATCGACTCTGTACAATGCTGCGGTAGTTCCGTGACTGGACCAACGCCAATATCACCAGGGCCATGATGCTATGTCAGCTACCGACTTTGGAACTTGGTGTCTGGACAATGTTGCACAAGGAAAAGCCAAGATAGAATCTTAATTTTGTCTGCTCTAGCACTGGACATCACTGCCACTACTCAGCAACATGGAAAAGGTTTCTGTACCTCCCTTGCCTTTTTGCTTGATTCAACAGGGCTTGTAAACTTGTACCTTTCAGAAATTAAAAGGACCATATCAGATTTTAAAAAGACCGACTTTCTGAATCAAGACTCCAAAGGCCTTTTCACCCAAATCACATTCATAAGAACTTAATGGCCCTTACAAACTCTGTACATA
Source organism: Rapana venosa (assembly GCA_028751875.1). Lineage (NCBI taxonomy): Eukaryota > Metazoa > Mollusca > Gastropoda > Neogastropoda > Muricidae > Rapana > Rapana venosa. The sequence continues at coordinate 38,835,970 of CM054136.1, forward strand.
CATACATGCATGCATGAGAGGAAGAGAAAGGCAGAAAAAAACCTGTTGCTAGATGCAAGCTCTCCTCACTATAAATGTACAAGTCAGACTTCCTCAATGCTGAGTGAGTGGTAACATATATGCATGAAAAGCATTGTCCATCCCATTTCCTCATAATTTACTTTAAAAAATGTAGCAAGAATAATCAGAATGGGTCTGCTGTAAGCTGCTATCTTCAAAGTAAAGTCAACTGAGCCAACCACATTAAGTTGTGCAAATGCATCATAGCTGCCAACCTTAAAGAATTCAAAAACAGATTTTTGATGTGGGTTCATGTTTTTCATTTGTTGTTTAGTATTATCACTTTTTCATACAGAATAATGCTAAACACCAGTTCCACAATTGTGTCTGATGTTGTTTACTAGAGATTATTTCATAATTGTGAACAAAATTATATCTGACACATGACACAGACATGTAAGAAAAATAATGCATCATATGTAACAATCATTTGCCAACACTATCCTCAAGTTTCATGCAGATCTGTTCTATAGTATGGGAGATATTACATTTCAAACATACCTAGCCATTTTGATTTTCAACTAATTTTAGCCAAATCCTTCTATGAACAGGAAACTGTGTCAGTTCTCTTTATGAAAGTTAAGAGTTTAAAAAATTGATGGGAGGCAGGATAGCATAGTGGTTAGAACACTGTGCTCACAGTCTGACAGCCCAAGATCAAGTCTGGGTTCAAGCCACCACCAAGACGCCCGTTCAACAAGATTTTCCCCCAGGAGTTAACATCAGTACCAATAACCCCCCCTAAAAGTCCTTTGGATGAGACTCTAAGCCCAGGTCCAGTGTGCAAACGAATGCCAAACATCTTGCACACACGTGAAAACCCTTCTGCCTTTCAGAAGAGGCCAGTGCATGCCTGTAAGAAAGGATGACAAAAATTTGACACATGCACACAAGTGTCGTGTTTAGACATTCTCCGAGTCGGAACTGACTTCCTGTTTCTGACTACCACATCAACTAGGTCTGACTGCCGTAAAAGTAGTAGGTCAACAACTTTCACTATCGCATATCCCACTATGCAATTAACCCTAGTGGCGCGGTTCCCGGAATATTCCGGGAAAGGCGGGTCTAGGCTGTGTGGCGGATCCCGGAATATTCCGGGATGACGTGGGTGGTCATAGTTGAAAGCTTACTTTCGCTTTCAAAGGTCAGCCAATGAATGTTAAGGCCGTTGTAGGCCCGCAGAAAGGGGTGAAGGTCGTTTGACACACATAAGCAACGAAGAATCTGATTGGTTAAGAGTGTATTTTAATTTTTTTTCGGACCTGCCGAGATCGTCTTCAACAAAAATGGCGGCCAGCGTTTGCACTAGAATTTCTTCAAGCGTTTTTCGAGCTTTTTTACAAAATTGACCGCGAGGAGGAGTTTTAGAGGCTGGATTTGGTTGAAATAAACAATGAGAGAGACGATGAGGTAAGGATTGTGGAATATTTTTGAAAAACTTGGTAAAAATCGATCGCGATCGGACTGAATCGAGCGGTGCTAGTTTTGCTGGATGGACTTTTTCGCTACTCGGCGATTTCGACGTCACAGATTGTTTTACTTTATTTTGACGCAACGAGGCTTCGAAATAACTGTTGTTGAGTCAAATCGCTATGCTGCTGAGTACTTTGCATCACATGAAATCAAGCGATCTTTGTATTTTTGTCATAGAAAGCCACCACTTCGCACATTCCGCCATGACGGTCGCGATGGCGTCGATCCTGTCGCTGAACTTTTCCGAGTATTTGGTGACCGATAAAGCGATACAAACTCCTTATTTTTTTAAAACTAATGTCAAGAAATAGTGTTTACCTAATCATGACATTTATGCACCGCAAGAACTTTGCTTATCGTGTTAAAATCGATCCGGGGCCCTGACAGTGGAACAGTGATCGGTAGTGCGAACATGATTTTTTTTTTTGATTTTTTTTTACATAATCATAAACACTACACACTATTATAAAATTATACTCATTTAAAAGCATATTATCTCTTCTTTCAAGTGATCTATAGCTTAACACATTTAATTCAGTTTTATATATCAATATCAAGGGTTGTTTGAGCCCACCATGCTCCAAAACAATGCTAGCCAATGTTAATTCAGCCAATAGAAGTGAGGCTTGTTGCTGTTTATTTAGCGCTACTAGGGTTAAAACAGGAGAGTCTTCCAGTAGGGAAATCCCTAGGCGCAATGATCCTCTGCTCACTGATTTTTTTTTTCTACCGTACCAGCTGCTACAAATGGAAAACAATTACTGTTTTGGATGAAGTGCTGTCTTTTGAATTTTTTCAATTTTATGCAGCTAGTGATTCAAAGTTGTTTTGTTGGGGATGGGGGTGGGGGGTGGGGGGGTTGTATTTGCAGCGAGTGTACATGACCTGCAGAGATACTACTCTTTGGCATGGTTCTCTTGGTCATATAAGCAGTCATAAGGGGTCAGGAGGAATAAGAGAATCAATGGAGAGAGACAGGGGAAGGAGAGAAAGAGGGGAGAGAGAGAGGGGAAAGGGAGAGAGTGAGAGAGAGGGAGGGAAGGGAGAGAGACAGACAGAGAGTACAATCAGAAAAACAAACCTGACTACATATATATATTGCATGCATAGAAATACAAACCTTGGGAGTCAAAATCTTCGAAGCTTTTCCTGGAGATTTGCCTGGAGTTTTGGGAGACTTGCCTGCCCTGCTGGGGAAGTGCTTGGAGCCAGGCATGAACTCAAAACGGAAGGCACGGTCAGTGATGGTGATAACATCAGCATGGCTCAGAGGCTGCTTATCATTCACCGTCAACTCATTCACCTTGATGGGGTTCACGTCACTCAGATTGGTGATAAAAGCCTGCCCATGGAAAGGTTGTGGTAAAAGTACCCATGACTTTGAAAGAAGACTTGCCTTAAACAGCAAAGCAATCGAGTGCCTGTGATTCCCCTAGGCAAATCTGCACTGTTAACCTCTCCAGAGCCTTTGCAGACAACTTCAGCTTATATCAAAGAAAAAAGAAAGCTGCCACTCTCGCTGAACAAGCAAAAAACACTAAAACCAGAAATACAATTAGATATAAATCGTGGTGTGTTTTAACTTTTAATAAATTACGGCTATTGATTTGTACCTCAGGTAAGCATTTTAGGATTTTCTATTCCTTCAATTTAAAACCGAGAGTTGTGTAACTCAGTGCAAATAATATCCAAATACTTTTCTTTTGGACTTCAAGTATTCATGAACAAGGAAGGCCTTTACGCGAAATGTGTGCTCAATAATTCCAATGACCTTATGTCCCTTACCAAATGAATATGGATCAGATTGAGAACATATAACGTAATATAGTGTTGTACTACTACTAACTACAAAGAGTTTCTTTTTCTTATTTTTCTGCTCGTTGCTCGTACAAGATTTTGCCACTGTTTTTATATTTTTTGTTCTGTGGCTTGTTATTGAGGTAAAAACAACAACAAAAACCCTGTTTGGAGGCATACCTCCACACATAAAAATCACTTATCAGAGGTGAGAACCAAAAAAGTCAAAATGGAGGAAAATGTGAGGGGGGGGGGGGGGGGGGGGGCTGCCTGGGCCTTTCAGCAGGGGTCAGGGGACTTTTGTATTTTGACAGCTGAAAATGACCCTGGAAATCCACATTTTGAAAACGATACAGCAATTTTTGTAAGAAAAATATGCCAAGTTTAATTCTTCTTTGTTCTGTCTCTAAATTATAAAAGTGTACACTGCATTTCCCTGTCAGTGAGCCTACTTTCAGTTTTCTAAAAAATGACTTACTTGTTTGAAGATTCTTACAGGCAATCCATTTTCCTGTCTTTGTTTAAAAGTTATACACATCAGTGCCTAAATCTATGATCAAGCCACACAAAAAAAGCATCTTTGTATGGTCTAACTTTTGAAGTAATATTGGCCATAGCCTTTTCACACACCATCAGTTTCTCATGCAAAGCTGATTACAAATGGCTTATGTCAGAGTCTTTAAACAGTATACTTGTAATCCTTTTTATTTGGTGATCTCTGCAACATCCCGACGGACATGAACTCTGCAGAACTGACAAAGAGAGCACTTGTTGGGGCATCTCTGACAGTTGGCAAGCCCAGCAAATAAAATGACAGTGAATTGCTACATGAAGTAAGATGTTGGATCAAGATCGATCCTTGTAAGAAGCATCCAAGTGAGAACAGCCTTGTCGGGATTGGAGCAACCTGAGAATCAACACATGCACACATACAATCAACACATGCACACATACTTATATTTTCTCAATAGATTAATTAAAATCATCTCAAAAATGGTCCTAGAGATGGTAAAAAAAGGCGGAATTCCACCAAATGGCTGAAGATTCTCATACGTGTAGTAAAAACTTAATCTTATCTAAGACATAAACAGTAATACATCACTTGTACTCACATTGCCATTGTTGTCAATGGTCAGACGACAGTGTTCCCTGGACACACTGGGTAGCTGGATGCGGATATCACACTCTGTGGACCTGATCCAACATTCTGGCATGTTAGCCGAGTTAATATGAGCAGAGAGAGGGGGAGAAAGAGAGAGGAGAGAGAGAGAGAGGGGAGTGAGAGAAACTGAGGAGAGGATGCACATGTCCATGGGTGTGTTATAATTACTGTGTATATTCATACTGTGATACACAGTCACACTGTGACAACTGAGTAGATACACAAAAATATGAACACTTCCAACCTTTAACAAATTTAAAAACTGATCTTACAAAATCAAAGTGGAAACAGTTTTAAGTCAAACTCAATGTAATTTCCCTTTGTGCGTGACTGTTGGTAATATTTGGCTTCAATTTACTATTTTAGGTCCTACATCAGGCCAATTACTGAATTAGTGATACTGGTACAGTGATAGGATCTTAGTAACTCTTACTTAGAAAGTGATGATACAGTTTCAACATCAGTTATGGAAGGACAGATACCTATTATTGTATTAAATGTGTTTTTAACTTTTTTAGTTACTTCACAAACACACAAACTATTCAACAATATGTGAAAAAATACTCTCAGCAGAAAAATGTTACCATTCTCACCAAGAAACAAATTCATTATGGGTTTACACCCTGACACTTGCAGGCTCAAAAGGCTCATGGAGCTAATAATGCTGAGAATAATCACAAGATTTTATAGGGAGTGTTAAGTTATGTATGTGCTTTAACAGACTAGCTGAATAAAAAGATACAAAGTCTACAAATAACAGTAACGCACAAAATTAATGCACACTGTATACACAACACAGCAAATGCCTCACCTTCCAAACTTGCAAGTAGCTGCCACCAATGAGAAGTGTGCACCATCCGCACCCGACCTCTTTATGACGACGATCTTTCCATACATTTTTCAAAAACTTACCTGCACAAAAAAAGTCCATTCTTTATCAGTTCATGCCAAAGTTATTACATACAACGTTTCAAGTACACATAATTATTTCTTAAAGCAGGATAAATATCTGGGGCATATCCAACTTCTCTATGGCTTCAATTTCTCATTTTCTGTCTTCAACTTTTTCAGGGCCACAGAAATAACTCAACTGATCAGAATTACAACGGCTGCCAACCTCATTTTACAGTTTTGAGAACATATTGAAATATAGCAATAGCTTTTGTATTAGCTTTTATATTAGAATAAAAAGAAAAAAAGTCAATCAAAATGAACACTGAATATGTAAAGGTAGTAAACGACTCTTGACTGGAAAATGCTACATCACTGTGTGTACACTGTATGAATAATAAAGCCGTATACTTTAGTTTAAACCATCAGAGACAGATGCTATTGCATTGTATTGTATCCCACTTTTAGTCACTGCAGATTTCTCTGGGCGAAATTCAGGCTCCTCTCCCTGGGGAGAGTATGTCACCACAAGAGCAGTGCCACCCTCTTTTTTTTAATTTTTTTTTTAAACCTGTCTACATGTGTATTTGTTGTGGGTTTTTCCAAAGAATTTTGCCAAGAACAACTTGTTTAGTTGCGGTTGGGTTCTTTTACATGTGCTAATTTTATGCATGCTGCATACACATGGCCTCAGTTTTTCATCTCATCCAAAACTGCAAAGACTATAGTCTATAGTCTATAGCCAAGAGGTTAAGACAACTCAACTTCAATCCCATGGGTCAATGAAGTCATGGGTTTGAATTTTGGTGGAGTCCCGTGAATGAGGATGGGGATTTTTATAATCACCCAGGTCAACTTCAAGTGCAGACCTGTCATTGCCTTACTGTCCTTCGTGTATGTATACACATGCAGAAGATAAAATATGCATGTTAAAGATTCCACAATTCATGTCAGCATTTGTTGGGTTATAGAAAGTGAAACATAAAACATCCAGTATACATTTCACCCCTGAAGTCAGAATGTGGTCACCTTCATGGTGGGCAACAAAATGGTAGCATATGCAAAATCCCACCATTGGTGAACCTCAGAGCTCTAGCCCAGGAATGAAAAACAAAACCAAAACAACACCTAAAGTAAAAGCAAACAAAAACAGTAATGACACATCACAAGATGTGAAATTATAAAATCATTAAAATGTATTTAACACGATGGTCCTCCATCACTATTTTAACCAGAAAAAAAATGCAATCAACTTATCAATATCGGGTTTATGTATGATTTCAAGACAGCAAACCAAAATGAAAAAAAAAAAAATGGTGCAGTAAATACTGATCTCAAAATATGATTACCACCCACACACCACCACCAGCTTTCCCCAATAAAACAACCAACCACACTCTAATAATTAAAGAATAGTATACACACAAAAATTAAATCCTCATCTCACAGTTGTTAAACAACATTTCCTTCATAAAAACACATCTCATCTGTAATCATTAGTTCAATCTTCATAGAACAAACATTAACATAACTTATGGTATGGATTACAGCAGCATTTCATTTGTTGCTTATACTGTTATAGCTCCACAGACCACAAACTCGTCAAAGGCAACATCAGAGCTGTCAGTGTCACCTTATTCAATTTCAACAACTCCAATTACAATTTACATTCAAGTTGAAAATCAACACCCACCTAATCCCTTAACTCTTTTTGTCCCACATAAAATTGAGCAATCTCATTCTCCAGACCATGTAAATTTCAAGCCGTCACTGCTGAAAGAGGGTTAGATCAGAAAAATTTCATTAAAATTTTGTTTCTCAATGGATTGTTAGACCACACAGTTGACATGTGGCACAAGAAGAACCAAGAGTAGTCTTACTTCATATAAAAGTTAGCAAAGCTAACTGAAACTATTCATCAAAAACAAAATGTTCAGGACACGAGTCCCTCATTCCGCGGTCTCTTGTAAACAATGAGTAAGACATGAGGGACTCGTGCCGCAGGAAGAAATGTGTTACGTGAAAGTCTAAATATTGTATATAATTAATAAATAATAATAATTTATCATTTAATTCCTTATTACTGTTATACTTGTACTCATAGCCAATAATTTACCCAGCTGTCCTGCGGACAACAGCCATTCCCAGGTTACAAAAATGCATAAAAAAGGGCTCATAAACACTTCAATGTACAATTTTTTAAAATCCATTTTGGCAAATAACACTGCAAAATTCTACTAGTACGATAGGCATACTGACACTGCACCCAGAGTTTACAATTTCAGCACCTGGTCACCTGAACACAGGCAAAATGTCATTCCATGTATAAAAAGAAAATAAATTTGTAAGATTTGCTTGAAAAAAATCTGAGGCAGGAAAATAGACTAGGAAGGCAGAAAATAAGCAAGGGAGATGATAAAAATGTTAAAATGCGGGAAAAAACTAAGAGTGATAAAAAAGGGGGACTTACTTAGTTTCCAGTGCTAATTCTAGCTCGGAATTTCCAGAAGATGGGGATGCTATTATAATTAAACTGAGTGAATGAGCCCCCCTACCCACCCACTCCCAGGGGATGATTAGAGAGACAAATTTACCCCATAAAGATTTAGCACTGAAATTATGCAACGGCATAATTAGGCCATTAGATTTAACTTTAACTAGTTTAAGTTTAACTCAATGGGGTTGTGCCGAATCTTAAGATTCAGCACCCCTCCCCTTCAGTGCTTCACTGTGCCAAGCTGAAACTTATGATCCGGCGGAATTACAATTTAAAAAAACCCCAAAACACTAAGTTGACTGAGCAACGTTCAAGTGTCAACTGAAGCCAAAGTAGCTGGCCTGTAGGGAAATCATTTTTCTAAACACAGTTGCTTTCCCTTGACCATCAGCCTCCTTTGTATTTTTCCTTGACACATCAACAAGCATATTTTGGGGGATTTGGGGCTCTCCAGTGTTATGATTTTTTTTTTTAAAGTGTATTGTGCAAAAAGTGACACCAGATGGATTCAACCAACTTCAGGGAACTTTACATTGGTGAAAAATCATCACATTGTTTCAAGGGGACTAGTTGATGAACAGTTCAAGTCTTGTAAGATAAGCCGCACTAATTTTCCAAACTTTTCATTTTTCAGCATCGGCACTGGACCTACTCTGAAAATTTGTAAAAAAATAATTAAAAAGTTAAAACATTTGTCATCAATTGAAAAAACCTGTGAAACAACCTCAAAAGTAGACATTACAAACTTGTCAATGATATATAATTTGTGACTTTATTATGTGTGGCAAATTTGCTAAATTTTTCAAATATAGTCAAAATCAGTCACCACAAAACCCAGGGATCTATTTCACTGGGACTCCTGAGTTAAGAAAAGATAAAAAGCAATGCAATCAGAAATGAGAACCCCAAATAAAACAATACAAGCAATGCAAACAAAACCCAACATAAAACAATATTAACCTTTAATAAAAAAAGGGGAGGGCTTTTTCTTTCAATGCAGGGGTGGGGTGAGAGGGGTGGGGTGATGAGTTTGGGAGGCTGGGTGATCAATGAAACTAGCAAAGACATTTTCCCTGAAAAACACAATTACACACACAACATCCAACACACACATGCCTGCTGGAGTGGGGGGGAGGGGGGGGAGGGGTATTTGAAAAATCTTCAAATTGAAAAACTCAAAAAGGCATGTATTTTGAAGGCATTATCATCTAAAAAACCCAGACAAATTCCAAACACTAGGAAAGGCGACAGGCACTGCGACGCCAGGAACTACAACTCGAAGACAGATGTCTTCAAAATAAATAAAATAGGCCTAACAAAAATCATTGGGAAGAAGTCGAGAGTGGAGTTTCAAGATGCATTGACTGCTAGTGCTACTGCTAGGCTAGACCTGTATTGGCCAATCAGCTTCGGCGCCAGCCCATCTCTCTCTCTCTTCATCAGTCAACAAAGATCAACTCTACAGTAGCCTACTTCACGATCCTAGCTTCATCGTCATAGATAAGGGTGTTTTGTTGTTTTTAAATAACGCCAGCTCTGAAATTAGACTCACGTTCATAAGTCAAGAGCTATATATGCAATTTTGTACTATCACTGTGACTCAATTCGAGCAGCCGCTTTGCTCTCTTTGTCGTCAACGTGTTTATGACGCCGTGGAAACAGCTCGTTATCTAAAAACGAACACTATTATCTCAAATCGTCAACTATGCATCGAACAAAATTGCATTCCACCCTAACATACACTCATTTGCAAACACAATGCCAGATACATCAATGTATACCAGAAAAACAATAATAAAGAAATATTTTCTTACCATTTCAGAAAATTTCTCTGCATTCAAATTCTCACGATGCGCGCGGGACTTTTACCTCAGCATTGTAACTTTCTTCTTCCGAAAAATAGTTAAGTCCAAAGAAGACATGTAAGATATGTGCATATAAGCTTATTTTCAATTGTTCTTTCTTTTGTTTTGGCAAAAAATACTTATCATGTCTAAAATATTTTGACATTTGGGGACAATTTTATGTATTATTGTGCTTTTTCTTATTTTGTTTCGCACGGAACTGCTTGGCGTAAGAATATAGAGGAAATCATTCAAAATAGAGCATTTTCATTGGTTGGAATCAGCTGCAATTCTATTTTTAGCAATGATATTGGGTCTTCCGTTTTAAGTGACGGTAGCATATCGGTTGGTTATTTTAATGCCTAGGAGTTGGGTCAAGTTTGGTAATGATAGGCCTATTTGGCATTCCGTTTTGAGTGACGGTAGCATTATAGGTTGATTGTTTAAAGTCAAGTCAAGTCAAGTCAAATTTTTATTTCCAGATTGTACATTGAATAAGCAATGCATTTGCTTTTTTTGAACAAGCCATCTATCTAGGAACAAAAACCAACTTGATCAATATTATCTAACTACATTATTACCATAACCAATGATAATTTTAAAAAATTAACCCAGAAAGAAAAATAGAAACCGAAAAAAAAAAGAAAGAATGAAAACACACACACACACACACACACACACACACACACTCGAGCGCGCGCGTCCAACCAAACAGAAAAAAAACAAAAAAAAACCCAACCCCTCATCAACAACAAATATGGACCCCCCCCTTCCCCCCAACAAGAAAATTACACTGCATAAATTGTACACACATACACGCGCGCACGTGCACGCGCACACACACACACACACACGCACGCACGCACGCACGCGCGCGCACACGCAACGCAACATAACCCAACCCAATCCAACCCAATACAACACACACGCACACACACATTCATACACATACACACGTACATACACGCGCACACATTTGTACTCACTTAGACTTGGATTACAATATAAAAAAAGAGAGAGAGAAAATAAAATATCATAAAAAATATTTCAGGTTACAGTTTCATGTTCATACTTTCATGTGGTGTGTGTGTGTGTTGTGAGAGAGAGAGAGAGAGAGAGAGAGAGAGAAGAGAGAGAGAGAGAGAGAGAGAGAGAGAGAGAGAGAGAGAGAGAGAGAGTTAAAATTACATCAGTCTTTGTAGGGAGCCGTGTGTGTGTGTGTGTGTGTGTGTGTGTGTGTGAGAGAGAGAGAGAGAGAGAGAGGAGAGAGAGAGAGAGAGAGAGAGAGAGAGAGAGAGAATTAAAATGACATCATTCTTTGTAGGGAGCCCAATTCGTGGAGACAGATATTCTGCATACCCATGTCATTTGAACTAGATTTTCTGGGGTTTCTTGGGGGATGGGGGGGCTGTTATGATTCTCACGTGTTTGTCCTATGGTCTGAACAAAGACCATGATGGCTCGGGTAAAACATCCCCAAAGGGACATTGAGCCCCACCCAGCACTCTCCTTTCTCTTATTAATTTCCCCCTTCAGCTTCTCTTTTGTTCTTTACCCCTTTATTCCATGATGAACATGGAGGTTTATCCACACCTAATCATGGAGGTATATCTACATCTTCCTCGATATCTATGCCTCATAAGTCAACGGGACATCCCAAGTAAATTTTCATTTGGTGTAGCCCTAGTGAGTCTTAGGCAACTTGAACCTGGCGGAGCTAATCCCATCCAGGTTGCATATTATTGCATACTGGCGACCACATCTTTGTGTCATCCATTCCAGTAACTCAAATAGGAAGGGGAGGGGGGGGGGGGGGGGGGGGGGGGGGACCCCGGGGGCGGACGGGATAGCCTGGTTCGATTCTCTTCAAGAGGATTTTTCCTCTGGAGTTAACATCAGTGCCGACTCCACTACCCCCAAAAGTCCGTCGGATGAGACTATAAACCGAGGTCCCGTGTGTGAACGCACGCAGAACATCTTGCGCACACGTTAAAACCCGTTCCGCTTTTCGGAAGAGTAGGCCATTGTGTGCCGGTGGGAACCGATAACAAAATTTACAAAACTGCACACACACGGGGACTGGATGAAAGAAAGCACATGAATGCTTATTCCATTATCTTCGAAATAAAAGAATAATTAATAACTATAATACATTTGAAAAAAAATTTAAGAAGAAAAAAGGATAGCCACAACAATGCTTGAAATTGAGCCCCAAACTACTTCAGATCATGAGCTGATGGTTTTATCATTTTATACTGACCCCTAAGAGCCCCCCCCCCCCCCCCCCCCCTCCCAACCAATCAACAACAAAAAACCATGTAACTTGCCAGCACAGATAGGCGTCTAGGCTCTGGCAAAATTGATGACAGCTGTTTCGATCATTCTGGTAGGTTTAGACTAACTGTTAGATGTGGAGTGCACCAAAATAAGAATATCTCATTATTTTTGGATAGGCCAACTGTTAGGCCTAGGCTAATAATATGAATTTAGGTCACGGTTGTTGACGGAAGTTTTCAACAGGCTCCTTGTATCCTCTCAAAAACAGTATGTATCTGTATTTGAATTATTGCAATCCAGTTGATTAATGAGAACAACGCAGTTGTTCAAGGCCATAGATATATTGAACTGGTAATAAGTCGTTGGAAATAAGCCCATCAGAATGTAAATACAGCCTGCCCACTGAAATGGGACGTAGCAACACAGATTGAGAGATCTGTTTCCGCCGAAAACAGAGGCGCGCAGCAGTTCTCAGCGAAGTGTTCGGTTAGGCTATCTTCCGCCTCAATTAGTTGCAAGCAGGTGGTAGTTTCAGTTCTAAACATTCTAGTAACAAGCAGAAAACAGACTAGTACACAGTCATTATTCTTTACATTTGTTTTAAACGGTTCAAGTATCATAATTGGCTTCTCTGTTCTTCAGCTGCAGTAGCATAGTACATACTGAACTGTTTGCTAATAGACCTAATCCTATTTGTTAAGATTAGTCTACTTAGCAGTATGAGTATGCACCCATCGAAAGAATTGGGAGAGCGCTGCAAAAGCAAATTATGGATAGGGCCTGTTGGGATTTAGTCCATGATCATTGCAGACTTTTTTGTTTTCTTTTTTTTTTGGTATTGCATTAACTTCCTCAACAATTGCAAATCTCTTGAGTTGCAGAGCAGCAGAAGATAAAGTAACTTTTAATTAAACAAGGAGAAATTCTGATGTGACAATTTTTTTAATGGTCAGTGTAAAAGGGAGAGGTGCTTTTTGAATCCCTTGCATATGTGGGCATTATTCTCCCATCTAGAAGTAGATTCTGATTTTTATCTTCCAGTTAATGAATTTAGAGCACATGTGTGACATGTAATGCAACTATCCCTCAAAAAAAACCAACAACAAAACCCAACTCTTTCTAGATGAGCATATTATCTACAGACCATAATTAATCAATTTGGATACAATGTTAAATGAAGCAAAGTAGGGCATTGGTAAACTTTGCATACAGTAAGTTGTTAAATGAAATTGTATTTCAGCCTAAATATCAGGGATTGAAATCAAAAGTCGACTCTTGTGATTTCCTGAAAAATGCCTTTTTTTGGTTGGGATTTTGTTGGTTGTTTTTTTCCCCAACAATCTTCATATGATATGTCAATCATTTTAACAGATATATAGATCATCATGTTTTGCATTGTGTGAGATAATTGTGATGCAGCAAGTGACTGTTATGTGTAGCTTGAATATATATATATCTCCCATCCACTTTGTTTTGTATTTTGCTTCCTGTTTCTAACCAGATTGTTATTTATTTGTTAAAAGTAGGTTTTGTTTTAATTGTCAGCTTTATGTTGGTAGCAAGTTTAATGTTTTCTGATAATAAGCTTTTTTTTATATATCTTTCTCTTTCAGAAAATCACTATGCCTGTTAAAAAACAGGCGAGGGTGTCACAGACGACATCGTCTTATGTCGTTACGACGCAGATCACAGAGTCCCGCAGTTCTCTATCAAGTCTGAAAACTGTTACACATAAGAGGTATGTATTGATATATTTAATGTAAGATTTACCATATCAGCATTTCTTGGGGGGGGGGGGGTTGGGATTCTGACTTCAAGGATGCATGCTGAGTATGCACTATGTGTTCCCATTACCCACTGAACACTGGCATGAATTGTGGGATCTTTTATGTGCATATTTTGGTCTTCTGCATGTGTATATATGTGCAAAGGGAATAAAGGTGTTGGCAGAGGAAATCAGACATGGTACATCTCCACCAGTTTGCAGACGAGAAAAAGAAAAGAAAAGAAAAAAAATTTAAAAGAAGAGAAAATGAAACCCACTGGTCAAGGGATCTAACTCTTCTACACGGATGACTTCCCTTCTCTGCTGTACATCACTAACCTAGGTAGCAAGTGAAGGGGACCAGTGTATCAGCAGTGGGTATGTTTCATGAAAGGGAAGGACTAGTTAAGTGTGAAGGGAGATGGTAGGAAGGGGGAGAGTGGATGGGGGTGGGGGGGATTTCACTGGCTGTTCTACTTCAGCCCTGTGGTCAGAGACTTGTGTTTGTAAACATAACAATGAACAAGCAGAGCAGCCTCCCCTTCTTTTTCAGGGAGTGCTACCCCCCCCCCCCTCTCTCTCTCTCTCTCTCCACACACACAAACACACAGACTCTCTCTCTCTCTCACATACACACACTCTCTCTCTCTTTCTCTCTCTCCATAGATCTCTCTTTCTTCTTTTTTTCTCTCTCTCTCACCCACACATGCACACACACACACATGCTTTTATTTTGGTAATGTTCCATGTGCTTCCCCATCACCAGCACCCCCTCTCCCTCCTCCTCCCCCCTCTCTCTCAATTTGTCATTGTCTCTCTCTCTCTCCATCTGTCTGTGCCTGTCCTTCCTCTTTCATCCTCTGTGTTAAAGCACATTTGTCTAAATATGTCCTCATTATTGCTATGTGATTACTTGGGTATAAAACCTCCTTTGGGTTAAGAAATGTTTGATAAAGTCATTCTAGGAGAGCTTATTTTTTAGGAGAAAATGCTTACTAGTATGAAGAACTGAAATTAGTTCAAGGAGAGGCTTTTTTATGGGCTAGAATTAATGAAAACCCTTCAGCTTCAGGGGGCATTGCCCCCTCACCCCCACAAGGGGCTCTGCCCCTTGACCCCATCAGGGGGCAATGCCCCATGGACCCCAAAACCATTTCAGGGGAAAATGATTTTCCTCCAGTACCATGCCTGGAAATAAGCCTTATAAGGCACTGTGAAATGTTGGCTTGGAAATGGAGAAATGTTATTTTTTATTTATCTTAGTTTACTTTTGTTCCTTGGCTAGAGCGCCAAGGTTCACCAGTTGTAAGATTTTACACATGCAGCCGTGTTTACCTACCATGAAGGTAGAGCAGCATTCCAACTTCAGGGATTAATGTTTATAAAATATGTAAAGAATATTTGTGCATCTTGCTGCTGTTTCAATAAAAACAGATACTTTTGACCAGTGACCGCCCTTTTAAAAAAAGGTTTTATGGTTTGTCATCTGGGTTTTTTTGAAAGTCAGTTAAATTTTGTTAAGTAATGATATACTATTAATGTATTATATATATACACATTATAAAGCGAGCTATAAGAAAAAGCAGATACTATGAAAGTTTCTTTTGGTCAGCAGTTGTGCATAGTCATGTCTTACCTGTATCTGTCTCTGTCTGTCTGTCTCTCTATCTATCTATCTATCTATCTATCTATCTATCTATCTATCCATCCTTTGGATGAGACTATAAACTGAGGCCCAGTGTTCAAACGCATGCAGAACATTTTGCGCATACGTTAAATCCTGTTCAGCTTTTCAAAAGAGTAGGCCATTGTGTGCCGGAAACAGATGACAAAATTTACAAAACCGCATACACACGGGGACTGGATGTAAAAAAGCACATGAGTGCTTATTCCATTATCCTCGATATAAAAGAATAAATAAATATCAGTCTATCTATCTATCTATCTATCTATCTATCTATCTATCTATCTATCTATCTGTCTACCTATCTATCTATCTATATACTGTGTTCTATTAAACTGTTAATGTGTATGCATGCATGTAAGAAGGAAAAGAGGAGAAGTTGAGCAGCCATTACCTTTGAAGATTTTACCAAGTTCTAAAGAAGTAGTAAATAGATCACATGAATCACTGAAAGACTTATTTGCATATAGATATATAGATAGATAGATAGAGATATACATATAATGATATATATAGATATATATCTTTGACTCATGATGTTGGCAGCACCAAAATATGTTTGTGTGTGTTTTCATCATTAAAAGGTTGATGCTTTATATCATCATCATCATTAGCCATTACACCCAGCGGTGTGTAGGGCAGCAACAAAGCGCTTCCACTCCTGCCTATTCTGGGCCAACCTAGTCACTGATCCCCAAGAGTGCTGCATGGCCTTCATCTCACTTTCTACAGTTCTTCTCCACGTTGCTTTTGGTCTTCCTTTCTTTCTCCTTCCTTCTGGGGTCCAGTGCAATGCTGTTCTTGCGATTGACTGTGGGTCTCTTCGGAGGATGTGCCCAATCCACTTCCACCGTCTTCTGGTGATGATGGTTCCCATGTCTTCTTGCCTGCATCTCCGTAGTAGGTCTTCATTGGAGATCTTCTCTGGCCAAAAGATCCAGAGAATTCTTCGCAGGCATATGGTGTGGAAGGATCGAAGTTTGGTAAGATCCACTTCCGTCATCCTCCAGCACTCAGAACCGTACAGGAGCGTAGACACAACACAGCTCTGGTATAGCTTCAGCTTGGTGTTGGTGCTGTACTGAGTTGATCTCCAGATATTGTTCATCTCCCTAAACACATTCCTGGCCTTGCCCAGTCTGTTGTGGATGTCTTCTTTTGTGCCGCCCTCTGGTTTGATGATGCTGCCAAGGTATGTGAACTTGTCTGTCTGGCGCAGGTCAGTTCCATTCACTTTCACAGGGGCTGGTGTGTTCACATTGAGCGACATTGTCTCTGTTTTCTTGGTGCTAATACGAAGCCCCACTTGCTGTCCGAATGTTTGGAGTCTGCTGGTCTTCTCCTGGATATGTTGGTGTGTGTGGGACAGCAGCGCCAGGTCATCCGCAAAGTCAAGGTCGTCTAGTGTTGAGAACAGGCTCCAGCGAATCCCTCTTGGGGTGTCTTCTGTCGTCTTCCTCATCACCCAATCAATGGCCAGATTGAAGAGAACTGCTGACATCACACATCCTTGTCTTACTCCAGTCTTGACTTCGAAGACAGTGTTGCTATGGCCCACAGAGCATCTGAAGTTGTCATAGAAGCTTTTGATAAGGTGTACCAGTTTCGATGGGATGCCATAGTGTCGAAGGATACTCCAAAGGCTGTCTCTGTGTATGCTGTCAAATGCCTTTTCGAAGTCCACAAAGTTCACATACAGTTGTCTTTGCCACTCTGTGCACTGTTCGATGATGTTTCTGAGCGTGAATATCTGGTCTATACATCCTCATTGCTTCCTGAACCCTGCTTGTTCCTTCCTCAAAGCATCGTCCACAGCGTCTGATATTCTTCTGAAGATGACCTTGGCCAGTATCTTGCTTGGCACAGACAAAAGAGTGATTCCCCTCCAGTTGTTGCAGTCGCTCAGGGTTCCTTTCTTGGGGATTTTGACTATCACTCCCTTGGTCCAATCATCAGGTACTTTCTTGTTCTTCCATGCAGCTGTGAACAGTGGTTGCAGTATGTCAGCTGCTAGTTCAGAATCTGCCTTGAACAGTTCGGCACCAAGGTTGTCCTGGCCTGGTGACTTGCCGTTCTTGAGGGTCTTGATGGCGGCCACTATCTCTTCCTTTGTTGGGGGGTTGACGTCAATGTCTAAGTCTTTTGTAGCTCCTGGGATGTCGGCTGTCTCGTCAGGTGGTGGTCGGTTGAGAACTTCCTGGAAGTGTTGAGCCCATCTTTCATCTTGCTCTTTCTCTGTTGTCAACAGTTTCCCTTGTCTGTCCCTGATTGGTCCCCCAGCGCTCCTCTTAAATTTGTTGCATACTTTCTTGGTGATTTTGTAGACTCTCCCTTGCTCTCCTTGGGCCGCCGCCTCTTCTGCCTCAGCTGCCAGCTGGTCCATGGCTTCTCTCTTGTCACGGCGTGCGAGTCTCTTCACTTTCCTGTGTGCCTCTCTGTACAACTCTTCCTGCCTCTCTCGTAGCCGTGGAGACTTTACTTGCAGAAGTCTCTTCTTGGTCTCTCTTCTTTCTTTGATGGCATTGAGGGTCTCTTGTTGGATCCAGTCATTGTTGGTCTTCTTCTTTTGATGGCCGATGTTGTCCTTGCTGCTCTGATGCTTTATATGATAGCAACTAAAATGTTATTTTCTGTCACAGAAGTTCAAGTGGCAAGATGCTGGAGACATGGTCATCACCTAGCCTGGCGCTGACTAGTCCCCAGACGTGGGTGTCTGGAACTGAAGCCAAGTTCTTGTCACCTCCCAAGTCTCCATCACCAAAGCGACGCATTACCCGCAGGTTAGTTATCAATGAAAAGAACCCCCATAAAAAATTTTTTTAATCATTTGTTTTCAGAATCATGGCATAGACCCACACACATGCATACATGCCTGTAAGCTACCTATTGAGTCAGGGTTGTGATCTGGGAGGCACAGTCTCAAGTTGTAGGTGCCGCTGAGCTGTCCAGTGGAGTGGATTTTTCCCTGGTGTTAATATTGGTCCTTTCCCCATTTCCGTAAGATCTTTCAGATGACATTGCAATTTGAGGCTGAGTGTGTGAATGCATGCATAACATCTTGAGAACACCTTTTTTCTTTTTTTCTTTTTTTTTTTGTTCTTCAGCTACAGCTCAGGTTCACCAATATCGAGATTTTTACGTATGGGATCGTTTCTTACTCACCATTTAGGCAATTATGTATGTAAATCCGTCGTTTTCGACGATGACCTCCAAAACAGCAGAGGAGGCAGCTGCTGTTTCAGAAATTGGGCAGAAATTTGATTATAGTGGAGATGCCTTGCCCACAGTACATCCCCACTCTCTCGGCCAAGTGGGCATAAGGACAGTCAGCGTTGGAGATGTTCTCCAAAGGCCAACTAGTCCCCAGGGCTGCAGCACATAAGGACTGTGCAAGTCAAGCCTCCTAGTCAGAGAGTCAGTCGATCACTAAAGACTAAGCTGTAAAGTGGAATTCCACAGCCTCTCACTTTGCTGTTGCCCCCAGCGTCAATGGTTTAATCAAGAACTGTGATAAACCCCAGGCGCTGGTAGCCGCATTCTGGCATCAGGGATGATGTCTAACGCAACATCTGTGCATGCATTTACAACAATTTTTCATCTGTTCCAACTGGCATGAGATGGCTTACTCCTGAAAGGTGGAACAGGTGTTAATGTGTGCGCAAGATGTTCTGCGTGCATTGGCACATGGTGTCTTGGTTTATACTATTATCTGAAGGACTTTGATGTTCAGTTGGAGTTTCTCCTCAAACTGGGAAGAAAGGGAAAGGCTGGGAATTGAACCCAGAACCTCACAGCTGACTTGTTAGGCAGGTGAGGATCTTAACTTTCCCTCTTGAGCATACCTTTAAAACTCATCTATTTGTCATGGACAAGTATTTCTAACAGTCTGCCTCATGGCTGTTGGTGTGGATGACCTTTAAAAAAAAAATTAAAGCAACATGCTGCTGTGGCTTTATAACAGGCATTGGGTAATACCCTTTGTAAAGCATCTGACTATTGGTTCATTGGTGTAGAGTATCTGGAATATTCTGCATGCTGTTACACTGTGGTAAAAGCGAAATATGTCTAAAAAGCAGTTGCCATGAAATATTCATAAGGGGGGGGGGGTAAACTTCTGTAAATATTCACTATTTAAAGGAGACATTCTATCAATTTACCATCTGAGCTTTTGTAAGTAAATGTGGTGGAAATTGATAAGAATTCACCTGTAGTTAAATAAAATACAAAGCTTGAACAAAGGGATGTTTTGTCTGAAAGTTTAAAAATTTGGAGACAAAAACTCGTGGAGCCACCATGTTCATGTATAGAGCACTTGCACATCATGTAAAGCAATTGCTTAAGAAGCTCCAAATGAAATTTCTTGGGAGTCTTGTGTAATGGATTTGGACTACATGTGGTGTGTCGCCAAAAAAACATAAAGGCATATAAACTCTTCCATTTCAGATCATCTGTTTACGTGAGACCAGGCTGGAGTGGGAAGTCCAAGGCTATATCATCTCCAAAAGGACTGGAATTCAAGATCCCTAGCAGTTCCATCACAAGCCTTTCCACGACAAGGTCCAGGCAGTCCTCTGTCTTCCAGCAGAACAGTGGAGGAACTGCCACCAGCAGGCGTTCATCTGTCTACAAGAAAAGCAACAAGGCACAAGGTGGTACTGAAATTAAGCAGGAGGAATTTGAAATAATTGCTTCAAAGGGTGTCAAATCTAAGGTTATGTCCCCAGGGAGCAAACTGTCCAAATTACCACTTCTTTCCAGGAAGAAGTCCAAGTCTCCATCAAGAGTAACCCGTACCCGAAAAAGAAATGTCTCTGAGGTAGAGAAAGAAGACTCCCCAGAGAAACCAGCAGCTAAACGAAGCAAACAATCTGATGAAAGTGTAAGCGCATCTCCTCTGAAAGGAAAGAAATCCATAAAGAAGAGCAGCACAAAACAGTCTGAAACATCCCCATCTCCAGTGATTCCAAGCGGGAAAAGGAGCAGATCAGCCGCACACAAGACCACAAAGAAAGCTGGTAAGTCCACATCTCCACAGAAGACTCGACCTTCAAGCGCTGCACAGTCACCGAGTCCAAGAAGGGCAGGCAAATCTGAGGCAGCGTCAAGTCGAGGAAGAGCTGCAAGGTCTCCATCTAAAAAAAAGGGGGTGAAGTCTGCTCAACAGGCTAGTCGAAAGACGTCTAGAAAATCATCGGCAAGTTCAAGGAAATATGCCACATCACCTGTGAGTCCGAAGGAAGCTGAACTTGTCAAATCACCAGTGACTCCAATTGTAGCTGCAAAGTCACCTGCGAGTCCAAGAAAAGGTGCTAAGTCACCCACAAGAAAAGGTGCAAAGTCACCCGCAAGAAAAGGTGCTAAGTCACCAGCAAGAAAAGCAGCTAAGTCACCAGCAAGAAAAGCAGCTAAGTCACCAGCAAGAAAAGCAGCTAAGTCACCAGTAAGTCCACGAAAAGCTGCTAAATCACCATCTCCACATAGAGCTCGCTCTACCAAGTCTAGTTCTTTAGATCGGAAGGGGAGATCCATTCGTTCCAAAGGAAAAGTGGAAGAGAAGAAGCTGGAAAACTCTGATGATGATGATTCCTCTGTGGAAAGCTATGTTGTCACCTTTAAGTCGCAGAAAAGAAAGAGAACTGCAAAGGATGATTCCCTTGAACAAAGTCCAAAACAGAAAGCTGCAAAACTGACCGATACTCCTCAACAGACTCACAAAAAGAAACCTGTGACGCCATCTTCTAAAGCTAAATCAAAAGCTTCACCAGCAAGAAAAGCTGCTAAATCACCAAGTCCAAGAAAAGCTGCTAAGTCACCAAGTCTGAGAAAAAGTGCTAAATCACCAGCAAGCTCTAAAAAAGCCAAATCAAGAAAAGCAGTCAGCCGAAAGAGCTCTGATAATGACGAGACAGTAACACCAAAGTCCACTCGTACAACTGCTGTCTTTGAGTCTGTAGTTATGGATGTCAAATTGGAAACATCAAGCAAAAAAGAGAAAGAAACTAAAAAGGATTCCAGTCAGAAGAAAACTCCAACACCAGTGAAGAAAGGCAAGAAAGTAGCCAAGGATTCCAAGCAGAAGAAAACACCAGTCAAAAAAGAAGAAGGAAGTATTTCCAAACAGCATTTGGAAACTCCAAAATCTGCAACTCCTTTGAAACGGCGGTCAGAAAAACTGTTGAAGTCCAGTACAAAGAAAACATCACTGAAGAAGAGAGGCATATCAGAATTGACCTTGGAAACTTACGACAATTCAATCACCTCTCCAGGGACTGAACGCAAAACACCATCCAAAATGTCTGGGAAACAAAAGTTTAAAGCGGTTGAAACTCCAACATCAACCAAGAAAGGGTCAGCCTCTGCAAAATCAAAGGGGGAAAAGAAGGCTGTTTCAAAGTCTCCACTCAAGAAAAGTAACAGAAGTTTTGATGGACATGAACGCAAGGCCACTCCAAAGTCAGAAAGAAAATCGGCTAAAAAATCACCGAAGTCAAATACAAAGAAAACTATTGAATACAAAACTTCTGAAAGATTGAACAGTTCTGATTCTTTGGATGGGTCTTCCCTTCAGGTTTCTGCACAATTAAAAAGGAAATCACTTGGCAACTCAGTTTCAAAAAGGGCAGGTAGTGCTGTCAGAAGTGCATCAGATGAAAAGATACTGGAAATTCTCAAAAAGGCTGCCTCTTCCACTCCAAAGTCAAGTAAAAAATTGTCCACTCCAAAGTCTTCCCAGATATCATCAGCAAAGTCTGTGAAAAGATTGAACAGGACATCAATGTCTCCAAGGAATCTGCTGAGAAATCACGGAGCTTCTGCAAGTCAGAAGAAATCAGCAACCACATCAAAAGAAACTAGCATGTCATGGAAATCTTCAGGTTCCCTTAGAACTACAGAAGCAACCCCAAGAAGGACACTTGGACTACTGAAGACTGAATCTGCACATGAGAAGAGATTGAGCAGACAAAATATGCTGACCCCTTTAAGTTATCAGTCTGGAAAATCGTCAGTATTGAGGATCAGGAGTGACAGTCTCCTATCTCGAGACTTTGTTGACCAGTCAAATTCAAACTACCAGTTGCAGAAATATGACAAAGAAGCTGGAGCTGTGCTGCCTTCTCGACAGGGCCAGGCCTATCAGGAAGAGAAATCGTTTGCACAGTATGTTGAATACCATGGTAGCTCAGGGGTAGAGAGATATGGAGCAAGAGCTTTGGAACACACAGTTGGTGATCAAACCTATCGAGCAGGAAGCTATCGCACTGAGCAAAAGAGAGGGCTGGAAACAGAGTATGAGGAGGATGAGTGGGAGGATGGAGATAAAATTTCCGGGGTAGAAAGATCCAGAGCAAAAGCTTTAAAGCACACAGTTGGTGATCAGATCTATCAAACAGGAAGATACCGTTCTGAACGAAAGCGAGGCCTGGAGACAGAGATAGAGGATGAGGGGGAGGATGGAGATGAAAACTCTGATGCTGAGAGATATGGAGCAAGAGGTTTAAAACACACAGTTGGTGGTCAGACCTATCAAACAGGAAGATATCGTACTGAACGAAGGAAAGGAGTGGAGACAGAGTATGAGGAGGGTGAGTGGGAGGATGGAGATGAAAATAACAGTGCTGAAAATAACGGTGAGGAAATTGAATCTTTTGATGCCAATGGCAGCATCAGCACTTCAACATATTCAAATCGCTGCACCATTCTGTAAATGAGAATGACCACCATTTGCAAATTGTTTGACTATGGGCAGCAGCTTCTTACAAGCCTTAGAGGTGTTTTTGATTATATCTCTTTTTACTAGAAATGTAGAATTGTCCTCAATTTGTATAGTTCTGGCAGTTGGGTATCTGAAGACTTTGGGTTTCTCCTCTGCTCTATAAATGTATATTATAATTTGGTAATTCTCATGGATACATTACAGTGATACTCCATTCTGTAGTGCTGATTGTATTATCTCGAATTGAGATCAATTGCAGAAGCTAATGTGTAGGAATAGATCAGTAAGTTAAGAGCTGTTGGGTATATAAACCAGAAAAGCTAATGGACTTGTTGACTCCTTTTTTAATGATTTTTTTGTGTTTTTAAAAAGTTTATTAGGTTGCTTTTGGAAGATATCGCTTGTGTTCTGATTTTGCATATGAGATACTGGTGTACCTTGCTTGTATGTAGTTAGGCAGAAGGTCATTCCTACTGCAAAAGAGGTAATATTCATTTCAAATAATTTGTATATCTTATCCATGAGCAGTACATCATTATGGAAAAGAAATGACTAAATACTCTGTAAGAATGTTGAACTGGAAAAACAAACATTTTATTGTCATTTCACTGACTGTGTGTTTTAATGGTGATTGTATATAATATGCAAGAACAGGGTGTGTTTTAATTGTATCCCTTTTTTGTGGTGTTCTTATCTTGGCATATAACATCTTGGAAAAACATCTTGTGCACATGTTAAAATCTCTTCCACTTTTGGAAGAATAGGCCATTATGTGCTGGTGGGAACAGGTGACAAAGTTTACGAAACCACATACACATGGGGATTTGAAAGTACATGTGTGCTTATTTCATTATCCTTGAAATATAAGAATTTAACAAAAAAATTAAAATAAACATAAAGGAACATACCCAGGAGCTCCACACTAACACACAAACATGTTACATATACACACACACACACACTTACTCACGCACGCACTGTACTTGTGCCTGTGCTAAGACATGCATTAGTCAGACTCATATGCCCGAGTTTACTCATATTGATTAAACCAGGCACACACACTCATATATTTGTGCATAAACATGTGACTGCATAGATATGTTCCTGTGTGTGCAAATCAGGTCAGTATATATGCAGTAGCACATGTAGAATAGCATGCAAAATGAATGAGTGATTGTTTCAGGTGTAAAAGGAAGTCCTTTTTTTTTTTTTTTTGCCTAGCCAGTTGTAATTGTGCACACTGTAGCCTGGTCTTATTTGTTTGTTTGTCAGGGGAGAGATGTTCTCATGCAAATGTAAATCGATGTTGCATAGGTTTATGTATTTTAAGTTTGCGGGTTTTAAGTGCAGTGAAGGATTGGGGTTGGGGTTTTTTGTTTGTTTTATTTTGCCATGTTTGTATTCTTTTCAAGTGATTTGGTTTTCATTGGTGGGTGTTTTGGTGGGTTTTTGTTTTTTAGCTTTATTTTTTGTTTTGGTCTGTTATGTTTTGTTTTATTTCATTGTTTGTTTGGGGGTTATTTTTTCTTTGTTGTGTGTAGTTTATTGTTATTATTATCATCATCATCGTTATTAATATCATTATTAGTTTAGAGTTGAGGGGAGAGGTTACAATTGTCTTTTTCTTTTTAAAATTTTTTATTCACATATGTCTGCATATGTTTAAACAAGCCAGGTGTGTACTTGTGTGGCCTTTAAACATGGTGTTAGATTTCAACTTTTTAAAAAAATTGTACACATAGTCTTGCAATACTCTTTCATTTGTCCTCATTGTGGCTTGAATTTGAAAGTAAAAGGCAAAGGTAGCTGCTTGCTTAAAAATAGATTTTTTGCTAGTTGCTTAAGTTTGTGTTAAAGTGCCCACCTCCTCCATATTGTAAGAATGGCCCCATAGTGTATGACCTTGAAAATGTATGTTCAGCAGTTTTTATTCTTGGCAACTAATGAACAACTTTACATGCCATTTCCTGTTCACTGCAATGTTCTTGAAAAATGCAGCTGCACCTTTTTGTGTAAACTTGGACTCTTAAGTGGTTGTTGTTTGCTTTTAATTAAATTATTCCTGTTGGTTCCAAAAAGGCAGCAAGGATTGTTTAACATGATTTGGTGGCATTTGATTCATTTTATTGATTGTTTTTAATCAGTTGATGTATATCCTTTAAAAGTTAGCGCAGTTTTTGCACTTTGCTTGTTTCCCTGCCATCACACTGTGTGCCTTTATCTCTTTTTCTCCCTTGCCTTGTTGATGGTCACTTGCTCCCTCTCGGAGCTCATTTGGCCTTCCCTTTAGTTTCATGCTGTAGACAATGTCTCCCTTTGCTCATCTACTTGAGTAGCTCAGGGTTATCAGAATGTAGAAATCCCATTTAGAATTTGATGTTATTACTTGGATCCATTTAGATTTTTATATATATACTAGTTGCTTAAGTATATATTAACTTCTGGTCGCACAAAGTTACTTGAATTCCATTTGTTTTATTTTGCTGTGAAGAGTTAATGTTAAAACATGTATACTGGTGCAAACTCTTTGTCATATGACAAGAAACTTGTTGGCTAATTTGCCACAAAAATCACAACAAAAGAGCAACAGAAAAGAAGAAAACCTTAATGAAAAAGAAGTGGTATAATTCCTCATTACATTACATCTTTCCCAAAATCAGTTAATGTTAATGTGACATGTATAAGATCTGTCTCAAGACTTAGGCTCAAATGGAAAATCACAAAGCAATTTCAAACATTTCTTTTAGAACTATTTGCAATTAAAATGTACTTTTTCTCAAGAACTTGGGTTCAAATGGAATATCACAAAGCAATTTGAAACAGTTTTCTTTCAGACTTATTTGCAATTAAAATGTTCCTTTTCTTGTTGCTTATGGAAATGTATGTTGACAACATGATGACCAGCATTCATATCTTGCCTGTTGTTATCAATGTATTAGTGAGAATTATATGCCTGAATGTTTAAGAATGGTATTGGAAAATTATTTATGTATTTGGTGTGCATTAGTTCTTTTTTTGCTTAATCCTTATCATAACATCTGACAATAATTGTGTTGTGTTATAAGGAAAGTTTTTGCTGATTTTGTTCTACTTTGGGGAAAGTGAAAATGAAGACTTGTATTCAAATGATGGATGTGAACTAGGTGCACACATTTCCTTTGTAAACTGTTAAAGTTAGTAAAAGTCGATAGAACCAATTTTCTCTTCCATGCTTAAAGTGGGTGATGAAATATTGGCAATGTTCAACGAGGCCCAAGGTTTTTTGTTTTTCTTTTACTTCTCCCCTCAAAAGTTTGGGGGGGGGGGGGGGGGTGGGGGGGGGGGGCAAAGGAATAGCAAGATACTGAGCAGGAATACAAATTTTTATGTATGGGAGACTGTGTGGAAACTAATGATTCATTGTTATGATAACCGCCTTTTAAAAAAAAAAAAAAAAGAAAGAAAAGTTTAATGCATAGGAGGTGTAAATAAAATAATAGTGTTATTTCTAGATACCACACAAATATAAGTTTTATGGTGAAAAATACTATTTTCATGGCAAAAACTACTCTTAGTATGCTTTTAATAGCTTTGGATATGAACTTTTGTATATTGTGTTATGAGGTAATATTTAAACCATTTGTAGGTATACTGTACTCGGTCTGTAATAGATTTTGTGGTCAGGCTTTGTGTAAGCTGTGTTATGTGCATCTATCATGGGCAGCTAAACAAGAGTTTAAAAGATTTTATTGTGGAAAATAAAACAAGAAGCTCTAAGTATCAAAATATTTGCAAAATGAATTTTTTGTGAACGTGTAACTAGTGTGACTAAATGGTAAAACACTACATTATTGGTTTTTAATTTTTCTTTTATTGAAAACAGCCCTACTGCCACTGACTGCACTTTTTCCATCCAGCTTCTCTTCTTCACCACTCGGTCCCTCAGAAATAATTGACAAAAACCAAAGCCACAAACTATTTCTTGGAGCAGCATGAATCTGTTATTTTTGTCTTTTTTTTTGTTTTTTTGTTGGAATGACAAGAGACATGAAACCACTGTGCTCTGTCAGGAAGCAGATTTTTGCAGAAGGAACTTCAGCATGTATGGATGGCTGTTTTTAAGTGTGGAAGTTCCACTAAATGCAGTAACCAAGATTGATTGTAACAGAGATGTACAGTGATCCAGATTATCATGTTTTTGATCTGTTATTGATCATTCAGGGGATGGGAAATATCCCATTTGGGTAGGCTACCAGATTTCTTATTTGTGTTCTTTTTTTCTGATATACCTTGGTGTAAAAAAGAAAATGAAGAAAACAAACGTGAGTCTGTTGAGCGTTTAGTTTCTTACCGGTGAGCATGCTCCCCAGACTTATAGATGTTTCAAAAATAAGTTTTCAGTTCCTACACCTAATGATAATGGTGATCTGTGTTTACTTTGTTTTAAAGGTGAGGGGAGAGAGAACAGCGCCGTATGCAAACTGTTGTGGTGTTGACAAATGCAATTATTATTGTCAATGTATTGTATGTAGAACACTGCATAGACTGTTCATACACATAGATTCTTTTTTTTCCTGTAAACTCATGTAATGAAGGAAAAAGAAACAAAACAACCTGTTGTTTGTATTTGTATGGAAAATGGATTTTAAAAAAAAATCAAATTGTTGATCTCAGTTTTGCTCGTGTGTTTATTTCAAAACTGGTGTCGGCTTATCAGATCTTTACTATAAGCTTTTCTGTAGATTTGTCCTTTCAGAGGAATATTGGCCGTGCTTAAAGTAATCTTGCCCATAACATTGCTCTTGTTCAAGTCTATTTAATAGATATGTCTATAGCAGAACAGGCAGAAAAACGATTTGCTAGCAGTGCAAATTGAACTCTGCTCTTGTTCAAGAATATTTGATAGATAAACCTAACTAAAGCAGAACGAGCACCAAAATGATTTGCTAATAGTGCAGACTTGTATCTTGTGAGTGGCTTGGTGGTATCAACATATTTTTATGGTGATTGGGTGGGATTTTTTTTTAAAGACAACTTACACTTCAGGTTTTGATGAAAGCATTCCTAGGTGTTACTGTGTATTGCAGCCCAAATACTTGGATTGAGATTAGTGAAGGTCAAAACACATTTGCAGAAAAAAAAATGGAGCTTGTTTTTAAAATAAATTGTTCTTTTATTGATTACTACTGTAGTCAGTAAAATACCTTTTTAACATTGTGAGGAGGTGATAAACCTGTAAATACTTCATTATGCTTTGTGTGTAATGTTCTGTACATATGAGATTTTTAACTATGCCTACTTGTGTCTCTCAGGTCAACAGACTTATTTTGTTGTTGCTTGTGCTTGTTCATACTCTGTGGCAACCCAAAGTTTTAGACCCCATGCTGCTCATCCTCACTGCATCATACTCAGCCACTCCCAGACGTTCGTGAAGACCATAGTTTCAGGGAATTATTTAGGGTAAAGTCTTAGGCAACCGTGAAACCACCATCCAGAAGAGATCCTTTGTTGTTCATGGATCACTTCAATAACGTTCAGTAGTGCATTCTCTGATCTGACATATGCACAACACTATCTGAGCCTGTCCCTTTTTCTCCCTCCCTTCCAACCCCAACATCTCCCTAGTTATATGTACAGTCTAGAGGCAGACAGAATGAATTGCCAGGTCTAGAGTTGGGACAGCACCCTTCTAACATTGATTCCTCAAAAATCTGGAGGTCCTGCAGGTTTGGGTGACATCACGTAACCATATGCAAGAACGTGAAAGACTAATTGAAACTAATATCACCATAAAAAGGGCAACATGATACAGAATAGATGTTTTTTTAATCACTTAATTAGGATAATGATTGATGAAAAAATGAATAATAATTTGGACGCTGAAGATTTTCTGTTAGGTTTAAAGATACGTAATAGGGCTTTAATCTGAGCTTCCTTTCATAACTGTATGAGGATGTTTTCTAAAGTCAACCAGGCAAGAACCTGAGAAAGTTCATACAGCTGTTGTGTTGGTCAAGTAATGTGAGTGGCATTTTCAAATTCTGCATCTTAAAAAGCTGGTAATTTATACTGAATCCTCTTTTTTTTCTGGGAGCCTGAAAAATCCCTTTAAAAGACCATGTGCCTCGGATGAGAGTCAAACTCCAGCCTCTTAGGTAACAATTTTGACCATGTTGGTTGGTACCAATTGTAGATATGTTGCATTTATTTCTCACCCTCTTCCCCCATGTAACATTGTTTGCCCACTTTTTGCTCTTTCAGAATGTGAAGAGAAAAATACTGTCATTAACATTGTTTAATGGGTAGAAGTTACCAAGTATTCTGTACACTGATATTACCTTTGTATGGAGTGTGATTTCTACTACTTTGATGGGTCTAGGTTTTGTTATTTGTAAGGTAGTGGTCTCATGTGTAATTTGATGACAACCATTTCTTGATTTTATTCATTTAAAATGATTTATCAATATCTTTATAATACTGATTTGTACAGTTCCAACTCAAATTTATTTAGTGTCAGAAGCTATTTATCTGTGTAATCCAGCTAATCTTTAGTTTAGAGATTTCATACCTTGACATGTCTCAAACACTTGTTTTTCAAGTGGCTTTCACTTGTATACCTGATCTGGTAGAGTTTCATGTTTTCACTTGTATACCTGATCTGGTAGAGTTTCATGTTTTCACTTGTATACACTAGACACTAAAATGAGAGCCTAAGAATTTGCACATTGTGTGTGTGTGTGGGGTGGTGGTTTTTTGTTTGTTATTTTAATATTCAGAGGAAAGTACCATATCTTATTTCACAAAGTTTTGATTCCATATTAGAATGAAAGAAAGTAAAATAATTGCTCTGCATATAATAGTGGATTATTTCTGATTTAGACCAAAGTAAGGTGTGGTTTGTTTGTTGTTGTGTTTTTTTAAAGGGGTGGGGGGGGGGGGGGGGAGGTTGTTAGGTTAAAAAAACAACACTGCACTATGGCTTCATTGCTACTTTTTTTTTTCTTTTCCAAATTTAGATATTGTCAGAAAACCAGAAAGTTTTGTATGTCATCTCAAACAAGAGAAAAGAAATATTTCTCCCAGAATTTGCAGTGACCATTCTTACCAGAGCTCTATGATCCCCTTATCCTGTCAGACGGGTCATATCAAAGAGAGAAACGAAAGTCGTCAGTTGGGGAATGCTTTGTTAGTTAGGGGGAAGCTTTGTGTATAACAGATCTGAAGTGTGTGTGTGTGTGGATGTTTGTAGCCAAGGATAACAAGAGAGGATAACAAGAGTTACTGTTTTGAAGGCAGGAAAAGGAAGAGGTTTTGTGTATGACAGAACTGAAGTGTTTGTTACATATAGGGTGTTTGTAGCTAAGGATAACAAAACTGTTTTATAAACCAGGAGGAGCTTACCTGACTAAAAAATTTGAAATGTAGATACCAGGGGGAAGAGGGGTGGGTGAGTGTCTACTTTAATACTCTGAAGCTGTCTGTCAAGTCCGTATCAGTGTCATTTCAGTCACCTTGAAACAACAACTGAAACCAGAAGGCTCGTCAACAAGGGGCTTTTGGTTTGGGGTTTGTTTTTGAATAATCTTCAAAGCTTGAATTTAAAGATTCGTAGGTTCACTTTGATTGTGTATATTCCATTTTCTGCATAGAGGACTTCATGACAGTATTTTGGCCTGGCCATGGCCATATTAGGTAGAATGTGTAGTTCTGGTCTTCTCTTGCGCTTATGACTCTGCAGGAGGTTTTGGCCTCTGCCAACACATTATGACTTCAACTTTGCTTGAAAAAAAAGCAGAAGAAAGGGTTAGGTAGGCAGAAAAGAAGCCAAAGAGAAAGAAGGGGGTTGTAGAGAGGTAAGGGAAAAGATAAAAACAAAGGGAGTGAAAGAAAAGGGGAAATTTCTAACAGAATGTCCAGAAAGTGAGGATGCTGTTTATTCTGAAAGAGCCCCGGGCATCCCCACCAGGAGAAATTAGTTAAGAATTGCATTTTGTGATTGGTCTTGAAGGAGTTGGTTGATGCAGTTCCTTTTCTCCTGATTGTGGTGTCATAATTTCGATGTACTTTTTCTGGGTTTTTTAAAGATAATTATGTGCAAGTTTTGTTGGTGGTAGGAGGCACCGTGGTCGAGTGGTTTAGGCAGTCAACTCGTGATCCAGAGGTCGCGGGTTCGATCCCCGCTCGGCTCGGTGTTGTGTCCTTGGGAAAGACACTTTACTCCTATTTTCCTCACTCCACCCAGGTGTACAAGTGGGTACCAGCTCTGCTGGGGAAGTATCTGGCGACAGACTAGCGTCCTGTCACAGGGGTGGTGAAAAACCATCAGTTCGCTTAACGCTACAGAAACCGGGATAAGCTCCGGCTCTATGGGCCTTCTGGCTCGAAAGAACATACTTTTTTTACTTTTGTTGGTGGTGGTTGGGTTTTTTTTGTGTTGGTTTTTGTTTGGGGGGGTTTTTGGGGGAGGGGTCCTTTTTTTCAAAGAAAGATATATATGTGATTGATTTTCTGCTTTACAAAAGCATTTTTTGTTTGTTTGTGTGTTTTTTTCTTTTGAAGCATGTAAACAATGCAGAGGTAAAGATTGTTCCAGGATAGTTGATATTTCAGAAAATCAGTGTCATGAGTCTTTATAAAGAAATGCATTGTTGCAATGAAGTTCAAGTTTATTGCCTATTAGATAAATGTCATATTTTAACATCGCACACATTATCCTAATTCAGTAACATTATTAGTGTTTGAGTGTTAGTTGATGGTTTGTTAAACCACTTTGCACATGTAGCCTGATAAAATTAAACACCTTTTTAAAAATAATAAACTTGGTTGCAGATACCATCAGTCTTGGTTTGACAATGATTTGTTGTGAAAGCCCGATCAGTTGAATTGAAAGAAGTCATTATTGCAGATATGTATGTTCTGTACTCTGTGTGTGTGTGTGTGTGTGTGTCCCAGTTATTAGACAAGCCAGACTTCAACAATCTATTAATGAAAAATATAGAAGACTGAATGGAAACTTTCCTATTACGATATGTGTGCACATATTTATTTAGTGCTCTTTTTAGCTACATGCTCTCTCTCTCTCTCTCTCTCTCTCTCTCTCTCTCTCTCTCTCTCTCTCACACACACACACACACACACACACACAGGCTTGGAGTTTGATTTATATTCTTTATAGGAAAAGAGCACTAATGTTCAAGATGGGCTCCATAGTAATCACCAGTCGTGAGATTGACGCTGACATGGTTCCAATCGCTTAACTGTCCTGCTGTACTTGAGTCTGCCTTAATATTTGACAGATTTCTATGCCATTGCATGCTGGATTCAAGTCAGTATACACCAAGTCTCTTGCGGCACATGACCAAGACTCATCTTCTTCTGGTCCAACTGATTCCATACTCTCTTTGGACAACAGTGAAGATCTTGATAAACCGAAAGAGAAATCTGATCGGAGCTTGTGCTTGTGGCACTAATTTTGTTCAGTGTCTCAAGCACCTCTGGGCATAAGACATCAGCCTTTAGCACTTCTGTCTCCAGACGAAACCTAAATAGGATAAGACCTTTTCTTCGGGATGTCATCCAAACGAGAAGACTGGCTACACTGCTTCAGAGGACCTAAAAATGCTGCGTATCTCTATATCACACTTGCAAGTTCCCACTCATTCAGAACAGAATCAGCATCCGTTATTTTTTGGCTGTTGGTTTGTTGTTTTCCTCCCAAAGGCAAAACTTGCCAGTTCATGACTCTTCAGCCACCTTAATCCAGATTTCATATTGTCAAATTTTCAAAACTACTTAATATCTTCACATGTCCCTCCACAACCTTCCAGTTGAGCTGCCATTCTCTCTGGATGAACTTGCTAAATACGGCAGTGGGCTTATTATTTTGTTAGCCTGAGTTTAGTTCTGGAATTCATGTATCTCCAACCAGTGAAAACTGCGCCCCTCCTTGAAAGTTTTCTTGCAAGTCCATCTCAGTATTGAGTGACTGAGTCAACTGACTGTCCATCCATCTTCTCAAAATACTCCACGTACAGTTCTCCCAAAACTGCACTGCCATGACCACTCCCACCTAGTACGTACACACACACACACACACACTTGTCCAAGTAGCATTGCTGCACTGAGCGTATGGACAGATTGATTGTCCAGTTGTTTTTAAAACCAACTAGTAAAACAAAAAACCCTCTACAACACACACACAAACCCCCTCCCCCACCCCCACCCCCCCAAAAAAGCAGCCCATGATCATAACATTCTGGAGGCTATCTGGTTCGTCCTACGGGCAGGCGAGGAAAGTGAACCGTCCTGTGTCTTTTGGGCCCCACAGAGGGGCGGGCACACGGCGTCATTTTGACGTCGACACGTTCCAACACGTCCAGCCGCTTCACCGCCTGAAGAGCAGCGCGCAAATCCTCCACACACGCTCGTGTATGAAGACGTCGCCATTTTGCCAGGCTTTGACGTGCCTGTTCCTCCATTGTGTGACGTAAGAAGCGGGTTCTAATGTCATCGATGTCGTCAGTGATGATGTGCTGTCCCCGGGGAGGGTGGAAGGGGAGGGTGTGGTACAGCCTTACCCAGTCAGTGTCGATGGCTTGGGCCACTTGTTGACAGACCACATCCAGCTTGTCTGGAACAGCAGGTCACGGAAATAGTTGTCTCCGCCAGTCAAACACATTCGCACGCACACACACACCGCGCGCGCGCGCGCACACACACACACACACACACACACACACACGTCCACCAACACCAACAACAACTAAAGTATAGCAGCAACGTTTCCATGATGGTCTTGTCTACTGGACATTTCTGTCGACTACAAACTCGAGAGTGTTTGGGCAGCATGTCTTGTCCACGTCGTCTAAAAGTATTAATTTTATGCTAACAGGGGAAGGGTGTCTATGATGCAGTTAGCAGTTCACAATGACTTTAAAAAAAAATAATACAGAGAATGTGTCGTTTCGTGTGTGTGTGTGTGTGTGTGTGTGTGTGTACGTACTCGCACATGTGCGTGCTTACATGGTGTGTGTGTGTGTGTGTACACCAACAACAACTAAAGTATAGCAGCAACGTTTCCATGATGGTCTTGTCTACTGGACATTTCTGTCGACTACAAACTCGAGAGTGTTTGGGCAGCATGTCTTGTCCACGTCGTCTAAAAGTATTAATTTTATGCTAACAGGGGAAGGGTGTCTATGATGCAGTTAGCAGTTCACAATGACTTAAAAAAAAATAATAATACAGAGAATGTGTCGTTTCGTGTGTGTGTGTGTGTGTACGTACTCGCACATGTGCGTGCTTACATGGTGTGTGTGTGTGTGTGTGTGTGTGTACCGTGCGTACTCGCACATGCGCGTGCTTACATGGCGCGCGTGTTTGTGTGTGTGTGTGTGTGTGTGTGTGTGTATGTGTGTGTGTGTGTGTGTGTGTGCCCGCACAAAAGATTAAGCAATAGCATTCAGGAAGATTATTTCTCATAAGGACAATAGTTCCCGGTTGCTGACAAAAGAAACATAAAAAAAAGGGCAGTCATTCCACAATGAAATGACATTATAAAAGCTCGCTTTGAGACTAAACAACCGAGTGGCCCCGGCTACTGTCCGAAACATAACCCAAACATTCCTTCGCTTCTTTCCAAACTCTACTAGGACTCAGTCCTCACTTACTTTTCTTGTTCTTCTTCCCTCCCAGGGCGACATGAGCGTGTCTGGGAGAAGGTGGCATGCCGTGGAAGATCTTCTTCAGCGTGTCCGGGGCCGTTTTCAGGCGGTGGATCTCCCGGAGCTTCTCCAGGCAGGCATCCGCTCTCTCCACCTCCACTTCCATTTTGCGGGCAGTCTTCCGGGCACACCTCAGCTCCGCGCGGGCACTGTCCAGTTTTTCTTCCAGCTGCTGCCGTCTGGACATTGTCATTATTATCGTTATATCGTTGTTGTTGCCGTAGTCATTATTTTTTATTCGTCGTTTTTTGTTGTTGTGGTGGTGATGGTTGTGATCTTTGTCGTCGTTGTCACCATTATGAGGCTTTTGTTGTTGTTGTTGCCTCAAATGTGAAAAAAAATTAATGGCTCTGAATCAGGTCCTGTTGTATGATTTGTGTGTGTGTGTGTGTGTGTGTGTGTGTGTGTGTAGGATCTCACTACTCATCACCTCTCTACTGCTCTCGCAATATCCCCTCCCCCTCCTCCCCACCCTTCTCCCTCTCCCCCTGCTCTCCTCCTCCGCCTTGCTCCTCCATCCCCTCCTCTCCCTCACCTGGCTTGTTTGTCAGTGACGAAGCCTTGTTTCTTATGAAGATCGGCCAGTTTTCGATCAATGGCCGGTTTCCGCCGGCGGAGAGTGTCTATCTCGTTTGTCAGCTTGATGAACTTGTCAGAGGCCTCTGTGCCCAGGACTTTCATCTCGTGTCTCCGGTATTCCTTGATGTCCAGGTCGACCAGCACGTCGTGGTTCTCCCCGCGGAGCTCCTCTTCCTCCGCTTCCTGGTAGACAAGAGTCACGTGCATGTATTGATGCTGTTGGTGTAGATTGTACTTATATAGTCCCAGCGGAGTTATCCGGTTTAAGGATTGTGAGATTAGAAAGAAGCAATGAGTTCAGACTGTTCTCTAACTCACTCTGGCAGGCGGCAAAGCCAAACGACAGTTCTAAGGCTCCTGGCCGATAACTATTACATCAATGCCTTCAGTACCAGGGACTCAAGGCATGTTCGTTTCAACCATCCAATAGTTTCTTAAAATATAAAAACACCGAAGAAATGTGACGAAATAAAGAAACAACTGAGAAATGTAGTTCAATATAAAAGCATAAAAAGAAGAAAGAAAAAGAAAAACGATTGATTAGTCGATCAACCAGTCCAAAATGAATCAGACGCGTGCGGTATTATGCTGTTTTTTTCCTGGTGTGGTCTGTAAAAAGGTCTGACGGACTATAGATTGAGGAACACAACAATGAAAGCAGCAAGGATGATGACATTCGTAACAAACCACAGCATCGACAATAAACACGACCACCGTTAACAAGAAAACAGCAGCAACAATGGTAAGAAAGTTGTAGTGACAGCAACGAGAAGAAGAACTGCGAAGAAGTAGAATTGTGAAGCAGAAGAAGAATTGCGAAGAATTGAGAAGAAGGAGGAGGAGACGCAGCAGTGATGATAGTGATGACAATGACGACAACCATCATCATCATCATCCACATCCACCCTTTTCCTTACCAAAGCTTTTTTCTTGGGCCCCAGCCGTGTCAGGTCGTTGCTGCAGGTGCCCAGTTCACGCTGAATGGCCTTGATGCGGTGCTCGTGCTCCCCCACCCTCACTGTCTGCAGGTGAACGTCCTGGGCCAGGCTGTTCCGCCGCTCTGACAGTTCCGCGATGTCCAGTTCAATGAAGCCCGCGTAGTTCATGTCGGCCTCCATCCACATCTCTAGGCCCTGGGAGAGACACAGAGGATGATGTCCATTCATAATGGATAAACAAATAGAGAAATGAAAATAACGGCAATAATATAATCACTATTGCAAAGACGAGCCACCTACGTTATTTTTCAGTTGACAAAATTGTTATTCTGTCAGCCAGTCCTTTCATCCGTCTATCATGCAACCCGTCACTGAGTCAACCAGCAGTGCAATTCAATTATTGAGTACCTATGATTCATAAATTCATCCTTGTCGAACAAAAATGTTTACATTGCTTCCTCCTCACTTTGAGGATGTGTGAATGCCATGAGTGCTGTAGGGCCTACCATTGGAATATGAACCCATAGTCACAACGAGGTCAGTGTAGGCTACATCCACACCCAGGCCACACCACCACCTACCTTGCAGGCGTTCCGTATGTGGTGACAGGCCGCGGGAAAGATGAGCAGTACAGCCGCCTGGGCACACCCTGCCTTCTCTCCCGCCTCCTTCATGACAAAGTCAAACTGGTTAATCTTCAGTGCTTCCTTCTCGAACATGTCCACCATGAGAGGCACGTTCTTCAGGTTGATACCGACGGCTCGTTCCAGCTCCCGCTTCTGCTTCTCGTAATTGGTGGCCGTCTCCAGGTAGGCTTCCCCTTCCGTGGAGCTGAAGCTCTGGCAGTACTTGTGCATGAACTCCTGCAGGCGTTCCAGAAGGGTGATGTCCTCTGCCAGGCCTTCCCGGACGGCGTTCTTCACCTTGTCCACGAAGTCATAGAGCTGTTGCATGACGTCCAGGTCGATCTTGAGGCGGTCTGTGGGGTCCTGGACTCTGTCGTTGATGGCGTCCAGCTGTGCCATGTTGATGAAGTCGGAGAACTTGGCTGGCCGGATGACCTGGTTGATGATCGGCATCCAGTGCCGCACCTGGCGGGGGTCAGAGAAGACTTACATTATGTACATGCGTTTCTTTCCATGATGTGTTGCAGAAAACGCGCACATGCGCACGCACGCCCGCACGCGCGCGCACATACACACACACACGCACGCACGCTCACACACACACACACACACACACACACACACACACACACTTGCACAGAAGACGAGAGAGAGAGAGAGAGAGAGAGAGAGAGAGAGAGAGAGAGAGAGAGAGAGAGAGAGAGAGAGAGAGAGAGAGTGTAAGTATGTGTATGTGAGTGCATGTTTGTGTGTACGGCATGTTGTGTGTGTCAGTATGTGTATGTGAGTGCGTGCATGCATGTGATTGTGCATGTATATGTGTGTGCGCACATACTCCAATGCATGTAGCAGTGTGTGCGCGCGCCTACATGCATGCCAAGAGTGTTGCTCGAGTATGTTTGACACTTTCGTGAATGACTGGCCGATACAACCATTTTGTGTCTGGAAGTGTACATCTTTTTCTGATTCGATTCTCCTGAACTGGCTGAGACATAATATAAGCCTACAGTCAGCAGGTTTCTTGAAGGGTGAACGTTATGGCTTTTTAAAGTGAACATATTAGTTGGGCCAAAACCAGAATTATTCTAGACTGAACTGTAGAATGGGCACAGCTCCAACATTTTAACTGTCCTTTGCTTTTAAACTCACTGAAGCCTGCTTTGGCACACGATCATTTCTTTTCCAAGCCATTGTCAGTCAATCATTCATAGTGTTATAGGCCTATAGGTTATGCCTTAAAAAAACAACAACTATATAAAGTAATGGACAACATTGAAGTGTTGGAACTTTGTTTATCACTGTAAGATATGCCTTTCAGTTTCTAAGCATAATGATAACCTTTACTCTGTTAAAAAAAACAAACGTTGTCCGAGCGGTTGAAGTGTGCAGATTTCTATACTGCCATTATACACAGATTTCTTAGGCAAATCCACCTATACAAAAGGTGTTGTTTGCACATGTGCTGCAAATGAATTCTCAATATACTGTCACTTTTCATGGAGTAGAAGTAATGATGTATGACACAGTACCACGTGACAGGGGACAGGCATAAAAGCTGAATACATGGAACGTTTGACAGATAACCACAGCGGTAAACAAATCACCGAGTCGAATCTCGGCAGTGCCATATGGATTTAAAGTGGGGATTTCTCAAATCTCTCACGTTGACATGATGTGCAGGTTTCTTAGCATCCTAACTTTCTTTACTGATGTGAACAATTAAATATGAATGCTAAAGATTGTACTTTTTCATCATTGGCTGGATTACACACACACACACACACACACACACACACACACACACACACAGACGTTAAATTGAAGAACACACACACACACACACACACACACACACACACACAGGGGCATCAACAACTTTGTTGACGCATTTTAACTCCATCTATTTATACCCCCCCCCCCCCCCCATACACACACACACACACTTTCCCTTGTCTCCCTCATCTCCTGCCTCCAAGTGTGTGTGTGTGTGTGTGTGTGTGTGTGTTCTTCACATCTCTCTCTCTGTCTGTCTGTCTGTCTGTCTGTCTGTCTGTCTGTCTGTCTGTCTGTCTGTCTGTCTGTCTCTCTCTCTCTCTCTCTCTCTCTCTCTCTCTCTCTCTCTCTCTCTCTCTCTCTCTCTGTGTGATGGTTTTTTC
>CM054136.1:38880134-38890158 GCA_028751875.1 Rapana venosa
TTTTTTTTTGGAGGGGGGGGGGGGGGGGGGGGGGGGGGGCGTCTAATATCACTAAAAGTGAACAGACGTAAAATTGAAGTCAACAACAACACACACAGTACTATACCTTTTTTGCTGGTTGCAAAATCTTCAGTGGTGCCCCAACGGTTTACTAAACCTCGTGATAGGTGATGGTGAAGAATATTTATTGAAATAAGCAATAAGCAGATACCAGCTGTTACAGAAAGACAGATGGGGACATTCAGACAAGGGGTTTTGTTTTGTTTTGAGAATTTTTTCGGGGGGGGGGGGGGGGGGGGGTTGTTTTTTCATAGAGAAAAGGTTAGTAAATACGACCACTCTCTAAATGCATGATTGTGGTCACATGTTATATGGGCCCAACTAGATCTCACCTTTTTTTTCATTAATTTAGTATTACCAACCAAAACAGCATGTATTTTTATGCAGTTGAATTTTTGTGTAAAACTAAGGTTGAAAAGGGCGATTCAAACAATCCAATATTATCTAGTGATTTACAACTCCAAACACACACATAAGAAAAAAAATAGTGGTCTAGGGCCATTAGATGACTATCGGTTTCCTGATGTAACTATTTTACTTAAAACTTACCGGGCACAGACTTTCACATCATCCACACGTCTTTAACAGTAAACACCAACGGACCTTTCTAGCCAAATACAAACACACCACGTTGGTATCCAAACAAGGATGGTCAGCGCTGAAGGACTGGGTGTGCCAGTTCACATTCACGTCTTTGAATAAGGATACCAATAACCTATCCTTCCTTGGGTACGGGGTTTCTGGAGGAATCCCATGGACCCCCCGCGGAAAATCTCTCTTGTCCAATGTATACACTCAGCTGAACAGTCGAACCGAAGTGAGGGAGAACAACACATAATACCTGCCACTCCAATCACAATTTATTGTGTTTGAGACCAGACTACCTATTGTGTCCTTAGTGCTAGTGTTGGCCTTAATAGAAAAGCTGTTTCATGGCGCAATACCCTAACTTAAGACTTCGTAAAACACACACGCACACACACACACACACACACACACACACACATCCCAGTCTACACTTCTTACTGTATTAAGCAGTCAAAAGTTTATATCTCGTTTTCACTGTGCTCTTCTGAACACATTGTGCAGTTAAAGACATTGCAGTCCCTTTCCTTTAGCAACACTTACAGTTATGAGCACAAACTGTTTAAAGCGGTCAAGTGATATACTCTCCTTGCGTTGCTCGACTTCCATCACCTCTTTAGGGAACCAGGAGAGCTGATGTACATTTTCCTGTTTAAATATGTCACTACTACGTGCAGCATGTAGGCCTACTTATGGTCTCACAGTGATTCCAAGGTATGAAGAGTGAAACAAAGTACATATTCTGGGTGATCCCCAGGGTGTTAAGTTAGGGAAAATTCCAACAACTTTTTACCTGCAACCAATATCAGCTGAGATCTTTTCCATATGTATTGTTTAATAAGATCAGAAATAAGCAACCGATCCTCCCCCAAATCTCTCTCTCTCACACACACACCACACACACACACACACACACACACACACACATATATATATATATATATATATATATATATATATATATATATATATATATATATATATATATATATATATATATATATATATATATATAATGTGTACACGCGCACATGCGCAAAACAACAACTATAATACACGAAAAATAACTTCACTTTCCTTTTCTTTAGCCCAGTTAAGGACAAGCGGCCAACAGGAGACTCCTAAACGTGCCCAGCACCGTTGGTTCGTGTCTAGTGACGTGTGAAGGCCGAGAAGAATTAAATCTGAAGGGGTTTAGGCCTATAGCCTGCACCCCTCAGGGGGCTATCGGCTTAAATCAGCCATGTTCCTGTGTCAGCACGCCCCCCTGCAATAGTTGTGAGCTAAGCTAGCATCGGCTGACCCCCACAGAGCGTAAAACAAGAGATCCAACGCCCTAGTTCATACGCTCCATGGCTTTGTTGTGTCGGGTGTGACGAATTTGAACCGACATTTCAGACCTCTTTTATGCGTGATGGGTGAATACAACAGAAGTGTGGTGCCGTTTCTATGCCAGGATGGGTGAATAGAACAGAAGTGTGGTGCCGTTTTTATGTCAGGATGGGTGAATAGAGCAGAAGTGTGGATCTGTTTTTATGTCATATGGTGTGGTGTTGTGCTATGTTGTATTGTCAGTGTCTGCTGCTTTGTCTGGTAGGGTGGGGTATCTTGTGGTGTCATGTCCTGTCGTGTTCTATTTCAGAAACGTGATAACTCCCCTAACTCCCTGTGGAGCCCCCAGGGCATTGTATTGAGACTTCCAGGCCCTTTTGCCTTGGGCAAGTTGAGCCTGGCTGTCTTAGATTGCATGGTGGGTATCTTCATATCAACCATGCCATCCACCACAGCTAGTCCACTCTTAAACAAAAAAAAGCCCACTCTTCTACGAATGATGAACGGGTTTTTAACGTGTGTGTGCAAGATGTTATAGTTGAGTTTGAACGTGGTACCTCAGTCTGCTGTCTTAACCCAGATTGAGCTTACAGGAGAATAGAGTCAGAAAAAGGGGTAATTTACTCCCAGATAAAAATCACTTTGAAAGAAGGAAACGTCAGGGAAACTTACTCACATCCTTAAGAATTTGACCCTATCACCACAACCTCATCCTGGTATTTAGTCAAACCTACAGTACATAAACCTGATGAGGCCAAAGAAAGGTTCAAAGTGCAGCCACAGGCTCCTGAGACAGAGAGAGCTACACACACACACACACACACACACACACACACACACACATATATATTATATATATATATATATATATATATATATATATATATATATATATAATATCTATCTATCTATCTATCTATCTATATATATATATATATGATGTAAATCTGTTGTAATATATTTGCTCCCATATCCTTCCGCAAACATAACAGTGAAAAATATTAATGATGATGATGATGATATAACAACGACAGCAGCAAGAAACGTAACAACAGAATAGTAATAATGGTAATTATAACAACAACAACAACGCTGATAAGAACGATGATTAAGAAGAAAAACTACGTTTCTCTAACCCTCCCAACCATCATCTCCTTTCTTCTCTTTTCTTCTCTCGCATTGTGCCCCCTTATGAGCAGGACTTCTCACAAGGGTAAGCCTTTTCCTAGACACTGGCTTATTTCACTGTGTTTTGAAGCTGACATCCGTAAGCATTGTCACTGTTTGTAGTCAGACACAATGCAAACACTGCTGACTGGCAAAGGAATAAAACTGTTCCCATTTGGCAGAGATTAGAAGGGAAGATATATTGGAGGCAATGAGTGTGTTTTTATTACAGCAAAAAGTGATTTGGTGATCGACATTCCGATCAGTTTCCCCCCTCTCCACCGAATATATGACTGTTTGTAAGTAGTCTATTAAGTTATGAGCACGTGCGCAAACACACATACACTCACTGCGCACGCGCACACACACTCACACGTGCGCGCGCGT
This sequence comes from Rapana venosa, assembly GCA_028751875.1. NCBI lineage: Eukaryota > Metazoa > Mollusca > Gastropoda > Neogastropoda > Muricidae > Rapana > Rapana venosa. The sequence continues at coordinate 38,883,666 of CM054136.1, forward strand.
GTGTGTGTGAGAGAGAGAGAGAGAGAGAGAGAGAGAGAGAAAAGACAGACAGACAGAGAGAGAGATAGAGAGAGAGGAGAGAGAGAATCAAATCAAATTAAAACAAATCAAATCTTTTTTTTTCAGGATAATAAATAAGCACCCATGAGAGAGAGAGAGAGAGTATACACTGGTAAATTTGATTGTTGTTTAGATCTTTTCAGGCGTGTTTTTTTTAAAATCTAAAAATACCCAGTGCCAAGACATAAAAGCCAGGTCAATAATTGGACATTGTGATAGTAAGGGTTGTGGCCACACACTAAACCTGAACTCCCCTACGCCACCCCACCCTGCTCCCATTCAATGGGACTTGCCCCATGTTTAATCAGATAAGGGACCAGGATATAAACACTTGAGACTTTGGTGATCACAAGTTACCTATACTCTTGATAATGTTGAGCTGTGTCATAAATAAGGAGGCAATCAACTTCACAGAGCTTTCACAGGAGGGCAGGTAGGGGCTGGGCACAGTAGTATAGAGAATGGAGAGCTGAGATGCAGCAGGCCTGAGGTGTCGTCAGGGAGCTGACCAAAAAAAAGAAAGAAAGAAAAAAAAAGCAGCTCCTGAGTTAGGCAAGACAATAATGATGTTAGGTAGAATGCTGATAGTCTTCCATAGGTGGGCGCTAGGCTACTGGCCTGCCTACCCCTCTCAAACATCATGGTGGTGACTTCCTTTCATTGGGTTGACAGAAGCAGGCATGTATGCTGAGTGAGGCTAACTTTTTTTTTATTAGTTCAAATGTGGACATTTACTTACCATTAGTGTCAGAGGTTAACTGTCTTATACATGTAATAATGTATACACGTGTCTTTGTCTTTTTCTCCATCAGCCTTTGTCATGAATACAACTCTTTTCTCTCTCAAAATGCTTTCATCAATGAGTTAGGTGAGGTCTTGCTGAATGGCTGGTAAAGCTTTAGAAGAAATAAATTTTGTCCTTTGTTTCATGCTCTGCTAAAAGTTATAATATTCATAGTTTACAATGTATGGGTGTTTGTTGCAGCTGTTTAAACCACCATACCGAAACGATGTCATGATGAGTATTTGGGCAGTTGTGAATTGTTTTTACTTATTCAACAAGTTATTGGTTGATATGTGTTTGTGCCCAGTCCTCATCCCATTGTCCCCTTGTGAATGGGCTAGTAAGTTTCAGTAAACCATTGTTATTCTCTTTCTCTCTCTCATAGTCACACACACACACACACACACACACAGAGGAGACGGGATAGCCTGGTGGTTAGAGTGATGGGCATTGCACTGGTGGTTCGAATCTCGTTCAAGAGGCTTTTTCCAGACTGATTCCACTCTCCCCCAAAAGTCCTTGGATGATACTATAAACACACTCACTCTCGCAAAATGCTTTTATCAATGAGTTAGGTGAGGTCCTGCTGAATGGCTGGTAAAGCTTTAGCAGAATTAATGTCCTATTTTTCTCCCCTTGCTAATAAATCATAATAATCATAGTTTACAATGTACCAATGTTTTGTTGCAGCTGTTTAAACCAGGATATGGAATCCATGCCATGATGATTATTTGGGCAGCTGTGAATTGTTTTTACTTATTGGTTGATTTGTGTTTGTACCCAGTCCTCTTCCCACTGTCCCCATGTGAATGGGCTAGTAAGTTTACCACAATAAACCAGTGTCATTCTCTCTCTCTCTCTCTACCTCATAGTCACACACACACACACACACACACACAGAGGGGACAGGATAGCCTGGTGGTTAGAATGATGCGCACTGCGCTGAAGATCTCCTGAACCAGGTTCGAATCTCGTTTAAGAGGATTTTTCCAGACTGATTCCACTCCCCCCCCCCCCCCCCCCCCCCAAAAAAAAAAGCCCTTGGATGAGACTATAAACGAGGTACCGTGTGCCACGCACGCAGAACATCTTGCCCACACGTTAAAACCCGTTCCGCTTTTCGGAAGAGAAGGCCATTGTGTGCTAGTGGGAACGAATGACAAAATTTGCAAAAAACTGCATACATACAGGGACTGGATATAAAAAAGCACATGAGTGCTTATTCCAGTATTCTCGAAATAAAAGAAAAGAAAAAAACAAAACTCCCTCACTCTCTGTTAAAATCTGTTCCACTTTTCGGAAGAGTAGCCCATTTTGTGCAGGTGGGAAGGATGACAAAACTGATTAGGCCATGGCCACCGATGAACGTGTAGGTACCGTAAAACATCCTAAGTATTGATTTCCTCTGATATGGCCAGATCTTCATCTTGGAGTTTGAAGTTTTGCCAAACCTGATGGCTTTTAACAGCTATAAGTCGATAGGCTGGTGATATCAAGTTACATTTGTTTCAGTTCTACACCACAGACCGGCATACAAGCACATTATACTGTACATATTGGTGGCAAAGGAATCGCAATACGTGTTTGCATGGTTCGTAGCATATATTTGTACGGTTTTATGAAATTTTGAAAGATTTCGGTAAAAAAACACCCCCCCCCCCCCCCCCCCACGCAAATCGGTCGGAACGAGATTATTTTTCTCTTTGTCTACAAAGTAAAGAAAAACATTTTTTTTAAAAACTGAAGTAAAAATCGTTGTGATGTATTCTATTATCAATCTTAGTTTTATTCCAGTACAGATATCTTCGAAATGTAAAAAAAAAAAAAAAAAGACTACACACAATTGTGTCCCGAATGTGTGATGTCACAGAGACTATCTTCCACTTCCCTTTAGGCCTAAGGCTACGCCATCTTTGTTATTGGTTGTGCTTTCAGTGACTGGTGGTTATTGTGAAAAAGAGACAAACTGGAGCAAATTTTCAAGGTAATCCGTAATCGTATTGTTATAAGGTAGAATGAAAGATGACACAGATGTGTCAGTTGTATGACTTTTGGTCCTACCCAATGGACTTGCCAAGATCAGAAATATCTCTTTTTGGTTGGTCCTTTCATTCAACAGATTCCGTTGGTTCAGATCAACGGGCCTGAAGTACTGAAGAACGTCATTGGTCTTTTCAGTTTATGTTCTTTGATATTGTTATGAAGCTTGTTTCGTTTCTTGAGCAAATCGGTGTTGTGTAATAAATCTCTTTTTCTCCTTGTCCTTTTCAGTTACTGAGCTAGTAACTTATCGAGATATTCGATATCATGCTCATGTACAAAGTTTACATTCTCATCCATTCACTGTTGTCCTTGCGAAGCCGATCTTGTCGAAAAGGAGCACTCAACTGAAAATTCGTCTATGTCAAGTAAAAATTAAAATATTTATTGAAGGTAAAAAATAAGGTTTACACAACTTTTTTTCATTCCGCCTTCTTAAAAAAAATCTAGAAAATTGACATGTAATGACTATGTAAAAGCATTCAGAAGACTTTGCTAATACATGTTGAAAAGAACAAAGATATATATATATATTATATATATATATATATATATATATATATATATATATATATATATATATATCCAGACTTACAAAACATGATAAAACAAAACCAAGACAGTATAACATAAGCTCGAGTCATACAAATAAAGAAAATACAAAATAACAAGACTCACAAAACATAATAAAAGAAAACCAAAACACTTTGACTTAGTAAGTATAACAGAGACAATAACACTCAAATCATACAGACAAATGAAGAAAATACAAAATAACAAGGGTATGAATAACAACAAAGCAGCCAGATGTAAGGTAATCTGAGTATAAAAGTGGACTTACAATTTGTCATTCAGATGTTTCTTCAAAAGTTTCTTATTTAAAATTAAGAACACTTGCTTTGAAGAAACTGATTTTAAGACTATTCCACACTGTTCTTCCTGAATAAACAATGCTTGACTTATACTATTATGGGGCCTGGGCAAAACAGTCTATGAGTACATTGAGTAGGCTTGTTTTTGTTAATGGCAAAATTTTTCACAATTTTATTTGGTGCTTTTCGATTTAATATATTGTACATGCAGAAATGCAGACTGTCTTTGAGTGGAAGAATATCTAATTCTTTGTAGTTTTTGTGTTGGTGGTCAATGTAATAATATTTGGATTAAATCAGATTAGTTTGATAGCTCTTTTAGTTTATGTAGGTGGCTTATATCATATGCTTTAGGTTTGTTTCTCTAGCACTGTCCCATAAGGTTGAAACATAATAATTTATAAGAGATAGAATATGTGCGTGAAAGAATAGTTTTCGTGACTAGTGTAGGTTTAGAAATTTTTTGTTTCTAGGTTCATTGATATAGTCTTCTTGAGATTCATTTGAATCCTAAAGTGGTTGTGTTCTGACCAAGACAAATCATTGTCAGTTACCGCACCTAGTGCTTTGTGTGAAACTACTTCAATTTTTTGGTCCTTGGATAAATATTGGCTTGAGTGGAGAACGCAATTTCTTTTTGCTGAGTGGTTTTAAAATACATTTTGTTTTGTTTGAATTAAGAGACATATGATTGAGTTCTGTCCATTCAATAAGTTTATTGATATCTGCCTGTATATCACTCACAAGCTGGTTAGGATTAACTGTTGTTACATTGAATTGATGTATCATCAGCAAACATTTCACATGAACCATGAATGTGCATTGGTAGGTCATTAATTTTATAGAGAAACGAAGTGGTCCTCATATTGATCCCTGTGGTATACCATATTTCACAGGTAATAAGGTTGATTGATCTCCTGGGCCTGATTTCAAGAAGTTGTTGACCATTACTGAGAAATTAGTCTAAAAATATTAATGCTTGGTTGCAAATTCAGTAGCATTTTAATTTTTAATGAGGAGAGTGGCTTATAGTTATAATTATGTCAAGCACTTAAATAGCATAGCAAAGTCTAGAAAAAGGACTCTGGTAAATTCACTATTACTGATGTTCAAAAGACTTTGCTCGGTCAGTTGTATTAAGGCAGTATGACAAGAATGGTTTTCACAAAATCCTGACTGGATTTCATTAATTAGATTGTAGGTTTTAAAATGAGAATATATAAGTGAAAGTGCAAGGTGAGAGGCTGATTGACCAGTGGCTTTCCCACTCAGGGAATTTCACTTTACAGCTTAGTCTTTAGTGATCGACTATGACTCTCTGACTAGGAGGCTTGACTCGCACAGTCCTTATGTGCTGCAGTCCTGGGGCTGGTTGGCCTTTGGAGAGCATCTCCAACGCTGACTGTCCTTATGCCCACTTGGCCGAGAGAGTGGGGATGTGCTGTGGGCAAGGCATCTCCACTATAATCAAATTTCTGCCCAGTTTCCAAAACAGCAGGTGCCTCCTCTGCTGTTTTGGAGGTCATCGTCGGACACGATGGACAAACATACATATATATATATATATATATATATATATATATATATATATATATATATATATATATATATATATATATATATATGTGTGTGTGTGTGTGTGTGTGTGACTGTATGTTTTTCTGATGGTTTAGATAGGACTGATACTGTGATAGTATTAGATATAGCCATTGTTGGTCTATAGTACGGATTCGTTGGGTCTCCTGTTTTATGTAAAGGTATTACTTTACTTAGCTCTTTAAGCTTCATTGGAAAATAATTCTTGTCATTGCACAAGTTAGATGTATGTTAGTTTATACTTATAGCATATATATGCACTGATTTTTAGTAGTGTGTGTGTGGAGGGGGGAGGGGGGAAAGAGAAATGTGTGTATAGGCAATACTGTATGTTTTTTGCCCTCTCTCCCTTAGTCACTGATGATTAAAAATTGAATTATTCACACACACACACACACATCACACACACACACACACATAGCATAGTGGTTAGAAAATTGCACTCGCAATCTGAGACCTGGGTTTAATTCCCGTTCAAGGGGATATTTTCCCCTGGAGTTAACATCAGTGCAGACTCCACTCTCCCCCAAAGTCCTTTGGGTGAGACTATAAACCGAGGCCCCGTGTGTGAACGCATGCAGAACATCTTGTACACATGTTAAATCCTGTTCCGCTTTTCATAAGAGTAGGCCATTGTGTGCCCGTGAAAACAGATGACAAAATTGACAAAACCGCATACACACGGGGACTGGATGTAAAAAGCACAATAGTGCTTATTCCATTATCCTCGATATAAATCAAATAAAATATAAATAAAATAAACTGTACTCATTGTTGTTGATATGTATTGGTTATTGTTAACTGAAATGTTAAGCTAAATAAAACATTTTGTTTTTAGAAAAGAGTTTTTCCCCCATTTTTTGTGAACACTTGTTTTCAGTTAAAATTCCCAGATGAATTAATCAACAAAGAGATCTTAACATTCTGGATATTGCAAATATTTTTCTTCTTGTTTTGCATAAATTGCTGAAGTTAAAAAAAACAAAAAAACAACAACAAAACCCCAAACAAAAACCCAACAACACAAAAATATCAAAGCAAAATAAAAAATAAAAAACAAAGAAAGAAAGAAAAGCAAAAAAGCATTGAAACCCACCCACCCCTCCTTCCTTCCTCCCCAAGGTCTATACTGTAGGCCCTA
>CM054136.1:38890658-38927619 GCA_028751875.1 Rapana venosa
ATTTTTTTTCAATTTTAGGTTTAGTTGTTATTATTTTTTGCATTGACATTATCATTTTGGTAAAATATAGGCCTTGTGTGAAAATATGAAGATGGATCATCCTGCACATAAGAGCAAAGCCATAATTGGGAGAGATGTTTGTGCATGGCAGGATAGCCTCACATCCATGTAGAACAAGCTCAACCAAAAGGGTGTTTTAAACAGACGCCTAATGATTCTGTTTCTGTGCTTACAGGCAGGAACCTCTATAGTGAGCAACAGTATAGACAGTATCGCTCACAGCCAGACTGCAACAGTGATACACCAGCCTGCTGCAGTGAACCAGCCTGCCACCAGCACACAGAATGCCAGTGTTACCACCATCAACCCTTCTGCTGTTCCCCAGATGCTCTTTCTCAACCAGGTGGTTGTCAATGGACAGACCTCTTACATGCTTGTGGATGCCAACAGCAAACCAGTGCAGATTCCTCAAGGTTGGAAGAAGTCTTATTCATTCCCTTCTTTTACTTATCTATTTATTTATGTATTTTCTCCATCACTGTTGTCTTATTGATTAGATACTCTGCGTGTGTCCCCCGTGGGACTCCCGGGGTATGCTTGCAAAGCGAGCATTGCAAGAATAGGATCCCTGCCCTCCACCAGGCATGTCGTAAGAGGCGACTAAGGTGGAACCCTTCCTCCAGGTTGGGGGTTGGGCACAGGGCTAACAACCCTGTCCCGTAAATGAAGAGAAGTTACGGAAACAGCAATAGAGAACATTTCTACTTCTGCGTGCGAAGGACCTCCTGGGTCCAGTGAGACTCGTATGAATGCTGATGGCCAAAGCCTAGAGGAAGCTACCAGCAGGATAAGGGAAGACCTGAACACCACCAAAACTAAGATCAGACTAGGGACATTGGAACATGAGGACGATGTATGAGACGGGCAAGCTGGCACAGGTAACATTAGAGATGAGAAGATTCAACCTCCATGTCCTAGGAGTAAGCGAGTCTGCATTCATCAACAATCTGAGGAACAGATTCCACATCCTGCAGAACATGACAGAACAGCATGACATAGATGCGGCTGGAAGCAGATCTGTAAACTGTACACTGAGAGCAGCAAGGAGAGCATCGGTCATCAAAAGAAGGAGACCAACAATGACTGGATCCAGCAAGAGACCCTCGATGCCATCAAAGAAAGGAGAGAGATCAAGAAGAGACTTATGCAAGTAAAGTCTCCACGGCTACAAGAGAGGCAGGAAGAGTTGTACAGAGGAGGCACACAGGAAAGTAAAGAGACTCACACGCCATGACAAGAGAGAAGCCATGGACCAGCTGGCAGCTGAGGCAGAAGAGGTGGCGGCCCAAGGAGAGCAAGGGAGAGTCTACAAGATCACCAAGAAAGTATGCAGCAAATTTAAGAGGAGCGCTGGGGGACTAATCAGGGACAGACAGGGGAAACTGTTGACAACAGAGAAAGAGCAAGAAGAAAGATGGGCTGAACACTTCCAGGAAGTTCTCAACCGACCACCACCTGATGAGACAGCTGACATCCCAGAAGCTACAAAAGACTTAGACATTGACGTCAACCTCCCAACAAAGGAAGAGATAGTGGCTGCCATCAAGACCCTCAAGAACGGCAAGTCACCAGGCCAGGACAACCTTGGTGCCGAACTGTTCAAGGCAGATTCTGAACTAGCAGCTGACATACTGCAACCACTGTTCACAGCTGCATGGAAGAACGAGAAAGTACCTGACGATTGGACCAAGGGAGTGATAGTCAAAATCCCCAAGAAAGGAACCCAGAGCGACTGCAACAACTGGAGGGGAATCACTCTTTTGTCTGTGCCAAGCAAGATACTGGCCAAGGTCATCAGAAGAAGAATATCAGATGCTGTGGACGATGCACTGAGGAAGGAACAAGCAGGGTTCAGGAAGCAACGAGGATGTATAGACCAGATATTCACGCTCAGAAACATCATCGAACAGTGCACAGAATGGCAAAGACAACTATATGTGAATTTTGTGGACTTCGAAAAGGCATTTGACAGCATACACAGAGACAGCCTTTGGAGTATCCTTCGACACTATGGCATCCCATCAAAACTGGTACACCTTATCAAGAGCTTCTACGACAACTTCAGATGCTCTGTGGGCCATAGCAAACACTGTCTTTGAAGTCAAGACTGGAGTAAGACAAGGATGTGTGATGTCGGCAGTTCTCTCAATCTGGCCATTTGATTGGGTGATGAGGAAGACGAAGAAGACACCCAAGAGGGATTTGCTGGAGCCTGTTTCAACACTAGACGACCTGACTTTGTGGATGACCTGGCGCTGCTGTCACACACACACACCAAACATATCCAGGAGAAGACCAGCAGACTCCAAACTTTCGGACAGCAAGTGGGGCTTCGTATTAGCACCAAGAAAACAGAGACAATGTCGCTCAATGTGAACACACCAGCCCCTGTGAAAGTGAATGGAACTGACCTAGGCCAGACAGTCAAGTTCACATACCTTGGCAGCATCATCAAACCAGAGGGCGGCACAAAAGAAGACATCCACAACAGACTGGGCAAGGCCAGGAGTGTGTTTAGAGAGATGAACAATATCTGGAGATCAACTCAGTACAGCACCAACACCAAGCTGAAGCTATACCAGAGCTGTGTTGTATCTACGCTCCTGTATGGTTCTGAGTGCTGGAGGATGACGGAAGCGGATCTTAACAAACTTCAATCCTTTCACACTGTATGCCTCCGAAGAATTCTCCAGATCTTTTGGCCAGAGAAGATCTCCAATGAAGACCTACTACGGAGATGTAGGCAAGAGGACATGGGAACCATCATCACCAGATGACGGTGGAAGTGGATTGGGAACATCCTCCGAAGAGACCCACAGTCAATCACAAGAACAGCTTTGCACTGGACCCCAGAAGGAAGGAAAAAGAAAGGAAGACCAAAAGCAATGTGGAGGAGGACTGTAGAAAGTGAGATGAAGGTCATGCAGCATCTGGGATCAATGGACTAGGTTAGCCAGGATAGGCAGGAGTGGAAGCGCTTTGTTGCTGCCCTACACACCACTGGGTGTAAATGGTTGATGATGATGACTCTGTGTGTGTGTGTGTGTGCGTGCGTGTGCGCGCGCACACATACTTTTTTTGGTGTTTGGGTTTTTTTTGGTGTGTGGTTCTTTTCTGGTGTGTTATTTCATGAAAATGAAGATGGACAGCTAATTTGTTATCAGACATACCGAATATTTTTTATAAATTTTGCTGCTGTCATTGTGTCAATGTTTATGCTGGCCCTTTTAAAAAAAATGTTCATTCTTATGTGGTTTGCTTCTTTTTGGTACTGATGAATAGGACACCCTGATCTTGTGTGATATGTTTTGCTGCCTGATTGATGGGCCAGTTTGCTTGTTGTCTGGCTGAAAAATAAGAAGTTTGTTTGGGTGGTGCAAAGAGCAACACTAGAATTTTGGGAGGGGAGGGGGGGGGGGGGGGGGGGCTAGTGGGAGGACAGGGGTAAAATCTGTCCTTAGAACAGTCATTTACAGAGATTATTTGCAGTCTTCTTGAAATCACCCTTTCAAGACCTGAAATTGAATGAAATGGGAAGTTTTGACAGCTGCTTGACACTCTATAAAAGTGTAAAATGAAAAAAAGTGCTGATAATATCCTTCCTTGCCCCTGCCAAGGTGTGTCTTCAATTTAACGTCTGTTCACTCTTAGTGATATTAGTGCCAAGGTGTGTGTGTGTGTGTGTGTGTGTGTGTGTGTGTGTGTGTGTGGTGTGTGTGTGTGTGCGTGCATGCATGTGTGCATATGTGTGTGGATGTGTTCTTCAGTGGAGTTTTTAACATGAATGTAAACATTCAGTTTTCTTCTTTATTTCTGTTTAGAATTATGTCATCACAAAAGAAAAAACAACCTTCTGCAGATAAAAAGAATCATGTCATTTTTTTGGTTGTTTTTGTAAACAGGCATGCAAGTCATCAACTTACCAACACAGAACTCTAGTCAGCAGCTATCTGTGGTAAGTAGAATAGATGCATCTTCTGTCCTCTCTGAGTTGTGGCATACATACTGTAACAGCTTCTAAAAGTTGCTAATGAAGGTTATGGAAAGAGAAAAAAAAGTTCGAAAGAGAGAGAGATTCTCCACACACACACACCCCACACCACACCCACGCATGCGCGTACACACACAATGCGCACACACACGCATGCACACACGCACACACCATAAACTATATAAACGATAGTGTAAGATTGTCATTGACTGGAACAGGCTATGGTCAACTGAACAATCCAGAATTTAGGTAGTTCCAGTGAATCACTGGGAATCTGAGAAGAAAGTGTCAGAGCACAAGTGAATATATATAATATATATATATATATATATTATATATTATATATATATATATATGTATGTATGTATATATGTGTGTGTGTGTGTGTGTGTGTGTGTGTGTGTGTGTGTGTGTGTGTGTGTATAAATTCTGATCACAAGAATACATTTCAGAAATAAAAAGAGAGCAAAAAGAACAGTGGGTTATAAGAAGAAGATAAAAAAAAAGGGGGGGGGGGGGTGTATGTAACAGATCTGTACTGTAAAATTAATCAGACACATTTGAACAAGTATATCTGGGATTGTTTTGTTAAAATGGTTGTTACAACCATGTTAGATAATTTTTTGTGCATATTCACATATGTTAAAAAACTATTTTTCAAAAAGCGTGAGTGTGATTATTAATCCAGTTTAGTCACTAGTGATCATATCAAGTAAGCTTTTTGTTGCCTGTTGACATATTTGAACAGTGGAACTTATTATTTAACCAATTTCACCATGGTAATCCAATAAACTAAAATAATTTTTTTGTGCATATTGGTCAACACATTTGAAAATAATGAACAGTGATTGTCTAGCCAATGTGATTATAGAAATCATGTTAAGTTAACTGTTTGTGCATTTTGACAGTCTGAGGGCCATGATGAGCCACTGTACGTGAATGCAAAGCAGTACAACAGGATTCTCAAGCGACGGCAAGCTAGGGCCAAGTTAGAGGCTGCTGGCAGGATTCCAAAACAGAGAAAGGTCAGTAAGATCAGTTTGTTTTCTCAGTGAGAGAGGGAGAGAGAAAGAGGGAGGAGAGAGAGAGAGAGAGAGAGAGAGAGAGAGAGAGAGAGAGAGAGAGAGTGCATGTGTTTGTGATATTTTTATTTTATCTTATTCTTTTATTTCGAGGATAATGGAATAAGCACTCGTGTGTGTGTGTGTGTGTGTGTGTGTGCTTATTTTAATTTTTAAATGTTCATTTTATTCTTTTATTTTGAAGATAAGGGAATAAGCACTCTTGTGCTTCTTTACATTCAGTCCCCGTGTGTAATATGATTTTGTAATAGCAGTCACCACCATATTGAGTGAGTGAGCAAAGAGGCAAACTCAGTCCCATTCATTCTCTTAAGTCTAGTACTACTGAAACTGTACCAAACACATGACTGCAGACTCCCTGCCCTGATGAGTTGGAATGTATAGTACTTAAACAAAGGCTTTCACAGCCAATCTAAAGCTACATTTGCACTCTTAGTTGATTGTAGAATACAGCTGCATCCTTTGGTTTCACACTTACCCCTTGACTTGTGTGCCACAAATCTTTATTTAAGTCCAGGTACACAATAGCTGCAGCATGTCTAAGTAACCAACAGAGGTATGCACCAGATATGCTATAGCGCATCATAATATGAAAAGAGTTAACGAAGCTCACTTGAATACTTCAATAGGGCTGTATGAGCAAGGGAGATATGACAAGCTGCTTATTCTAGATCCATATGCATCGCCAGAGAACCTAGTATAGCGTGGTAAGGAATATAGAATTTGTACTCTAATCATACTATGTTTAATGTTGTCTTTTTTTCTTTTGTTCTTTTTAATTTTTTGTTTTCTTGTTTTGTATGTATGGTGGAGGTGGGTGGGGGTGGGGGGTGTCTCTTTTTCAGTTAGACTTTTTCTTTCAAAAGATATGCTTAGCTATAGTATTTAAAGTGATATAAATGCAGCCAAATTTGATCTTTGGTCATGATGCCACTGAGCATTTTTATGTTAAAATTTATACTTTCAATAGTTTCTGCAGGTACTTGGCATATAGTTTTTTTGTGTTTTTTTGTTTGAAAAGAATTACGGGCTTGTTAATCTAGGTCTTTGAAAAGATACTTTTCTTTTTGAAACACATAATTGATTAAAAACTCTTATAAAACAAATATATAAAAAAGTAGTGTATTTTTCCATACCTCAAGCTTTGATATCCTGTTTAGGGTGCGGTTGAGAATAGCCATTATTGAAATCAGGTATTGTTTATAAACAACACTTTGTATTCTTAGATTACTTCTGTGTGTTTTAGACGCATATGCACAGGGACTGGATGTAAAAAAGCACATAAGTGCTTTTTCCATTATTCTCGATATAAAAAAAAGACAAAAAAAAGACGAACTATTGGACACTTTTGCTGCATTTAGCATCTGTTAAAATCATTAAAGTGCAATAAATGTAGACACTTTGTGGTATATCCTGGATGATTACTCTGTTCATCTCAGATTTCACTTTTTAGTTTGCAGTATATCTGAGTGGCGTCGAGCGTAGGTGCCTAGTAGATGGGCGACTGTTCATGTGCCTTTACTTTACTACAGTCCCTCAGTTCACCCAGCTGTAAATGGGTATCTGCCCGTTATCGAGACAGAGAAGGTAATGCAGTGAGGGAGAGGAGACAGGTGCGATGTTCAATATGCTGGCCCCTAGAGAAACCTAGGTCTCTGACTCCAGACAACTGCGTAAAGTTATGGGAACACTTTTACCTTTGCCTGTTACTGAGTGTGAGAAAGGGTAAACAGGTTTGGAATTTGATTTTTTTTCTAAGTCGTTGTATCATTTTTGATAGTGTTCATAGTACTCTTCCTGTCTGATTATTCTGTGTTTCATCTTGCATTTGTGAATAATGTAAACAGCCAAAAAGAGAAGAAATTTTAATTGCAGAATCTTATTTTTCAGAAATACATGTATGAATCAAGGCACCGGCATGCTGTGAACAGATCTCGTGGTGTGGGTGGTGTGTTCATGGGCCGTGAGGTAGATGTCAAGCCAGAAGTGAAAGTGATACCCAATGCACAGACGTTTACTTCACTGAACAACTGACCTCAAGCATGCTGTGATTCATCCTCAGTCTTCTCTATATTCCTTTCCTCAGCATTCATCTGGAGATGCTGCTTGTTCATTGAAAGTGTGGGGTGTCCCCTGCACCAAAGCATTTTGACTTCCAGTATCAGCCTGGGACTGAGAATGACCACGCCTGAACAATGCTCAACATATGAACATGTCTATAATTGGGAAAGAAGCAGGTGCCATAATGTGGAGAGAAAAAAACCAACCTTGATATGTGTGAATTTCTTGTGTGCATTTTTGTTTACTTTGAAATGCAATAACGAAAGAATGAGAAGTAATATTTACTGTACAGTTACTTTAAAAACAAAAAAGTTGAAGGATACTTTTGTGTTAAGGGTAGGCTTTATCAATAAAGAAAAGGACTTCTGGATACTGCGGTTCTATAGTTATACAGGTCAGAGCAGTATTCTGTCCATCTGTTCAGAATATCCTGGTCGTCAGTGAGACACTTCCCATTTTTGTCTTGGATTGTTAAACCTTTTCCCTGTTTTGTGCTAGTCAGATCTTTCACCAACTGATATGCTTTCTTGCTATTGTTTTTCTTGATGTTCTCTTCAATGTCTTGGCACTGTTCACCGATCCATTTCTCCTTTTGCCTCCGTCATGGACTTTCTGATTCTTTTGTTGACTGCCCTATATTGTTCTGCTCTTTCTTTTGTTTCATTTTTCTTTTTCTTCAACTCTCTACGCTTGTCGCATAGTTGTAGGATGTTAGGTGTGACCCATGGTTTTTTGACTGATCGGTGTTTGCCAAGAAGCTTGCACTGAAACCACCCTAGTTCACACCTTAAACATGCTTCTACTTGCTTCTGACTCAGGGAAAATCTCCCTCCTCACTCTACTCGACTTATCTGCAGCCTTCAACACTATTGACCACTCCATCCTTCTCTCCCGTCTTCAAGAAACGTTTGGTGTTACTGGTACAGCCCTCACCTGGTTTAGCTCATACCTGACTGACCGATTTCAGACAGTCACAGTAAACAAGATTCAGTCAGTACCTGCCAGACTGGAATGTGGAGTCCCGCAAGGATCAGTTCTGGGCCCTGTTCTTTTCACTCTCTACACCGTTCCACTATCACATATAATTAACCGTCATCAGATCAACCATCACTTTTATACAGATGACTCTCAGATTCTAAGCAGTGACACTCCTGAAAATCTGCCTTCTCTCTTGACAAATATAGCCTACTGCTTTCAAGATATCCAAAACTGGATGATAGAGAACAAGTTACAACTAAACGCTGATAAAACTGAAGCCATGCTTGTAGGGACCATAAACAAACTCTCTTCCATTACAACAGCTTCAATAGAATTCAGCAATGCATCAATCCCTCTATCCACTGCTGTAAAGTATCTAGGGCTCATTATTGACAACACACTCTCTATGCAAAAATTCATCACCCAGACCTGCCAGCCGTGCTTCTATCAATTACGGCGTATTAGTGCAATTCGAAAGTACCTGTCCACAGACGCAACATCAAAACTCGTGGCATCTCTCATTCTTTCACGTCTGGACTATTGCAATTCTCTTTTGGCTGGTCTGCCAGCATCATCTATCCACTCCCTTCAACGTATTCAAAACTCTGCAGCTCGACTAGTCCTCAGAAAGAAAAAATCTGAGCACATTACCCCTCTCTTGCGATCTCTCCACTGGCTGCCTGTGCCACAAAGAATAAACTATAAGATCAGTACTCTCTGTTACAAATGTCTCCACAAAACAGCACCATCCTACCTCTGTGAATGTCTCCACCTGTACACCCCTTCTCGTTCCCTTCGCTCAGCTGCAGATTCCTTGTGCTTACAAACACCTAGATTCGTCCAGTCAACTGTTGGCCATCGCTCTTTCTCTGTTTCTGGTCCATCCATTTGGAATGGCCTCCCTATCTCTCTTCGCCAAAGACCTTTTTGTGACACTTTTAAATCTGGCCTCAAGACATATTTGTTTCAAACCTAAGAATTTCCTATCCTGTTTCATTTCATAGCTATCCCTGCTTTTCAACAGCCAAAAATTCTATCACCCTGCCAAAGTGTATGACGTGTGTGTGTGTGCATGTGTGTGTGTGTGCATTTGGACTTGTTAGAACTATTACTTGCTCTTGGTTGCATGACTGTGTAAGAATGAGTTGAGTGCAAGCGCTTTGATTTGTCTGTGCAAGATACAGTGCTATATAAATTCCATTTATTATTATTATTATCTGAGCGCTTTGATTTGTTGCTTTACAAGATTCAGCGCTATATAAATTCCATACATTATTATTATCATTATTATTATTATTATTATTGCTGTTTCAGTTACTGCTGTATTGAAACTATTTGTCAGTGTATCTATGTCTGAGTCTATCACAGTGAGTGCTGCAAACTTTCCACCTATCCTTGCTTGAAAAATTTCTACTACCTCTGGGTCCTTCAGCTTCTCGAGGTCAAATTTGATCCTGATGTTGTTCCGCTTGTGGATTTTCTTTAGACGTAGTCGGAAAGTCATCATCACAAGATCATGATCACTCCCTATGTCTGCTCCTGGAAAACTTCGTGTCTGTGTGATGTTAAGATCATGATCACTCCCTATGTCTGCTCCTGGAAAACTTCGTGTCTGTGCGATGTTAACGCTAGACTGAAACCGTCTTTTCACCATGATATAGTCTATTTGGTTGTGGTGTACTCCATTTGGGCTATGCCATGTCCATTTTCTGGATTTCTTGTGTGGGCCAAGTGTATTCACTAGCTGGAGGTGGTTGTTACTGGCAAACTCCAGGAGTCTCAAGCCTCTTTCATTTGATTGGTTATTGCAATGTGGCCCACAAACGCCCTCCCAATCTTTCCATGCATCTTCTCCTACCTTGGCGTTCCAGTCACCTTGCACAACAAGGATGTCTTTCTTGGGAGTTTGATTCAGAACCTCTTGTAGCTGGTCATAAAATTCTTCTATGGCTTCATCTGTGCAGTCTGATGTAGGGGCGTATGCCTGTACTACAGTTATGTTAAAGGGGGTTGCTCTCAGTCGGATGGTAATAAGTCTGCTGGACACAGGCTGACAGCTCATGACGGTGTTCACGGTGTCTTTGTGAACGAGAAACCCCACACCGTGTTCATGTTTATCCTGTTTTCCACTGTAGTATAATTTGTGGTCTTCCTGGGTCGTTGTTTCTCCCACGTTTTTCCACCTTACTTCGCAGAGCCCAAGGATGTGCCATTGATATCTGGACATCTCATGTGTCAGTTCTTCCACTTTGCCTGCAGCTCTTAGTGTCCGTACATTCCATGTGCCAATGATAGTGTTGTTTCTGGCACGGATTTTGCTGTGTTTTAGAGATAAAGAAGACTATTCTCACTTTGGAGGATTGGTGGCTTTGGAAAAAAAACTTATTTTTCTGACAACACATATAACCTAAAGTACCTCACCATTTCTTTTGGTTTTGTTTTTGGCTCCCATACCTGTATGTCTTCCTGCTTTGGTATGACTGTTCCATTTTGTTTCAAAGGTGAAAGAAATTAAAAGGAGCAATAAATTAATCACCCATACCAATTAATTAGTTTAGGTTAAAAACAGAAGGAACCAAAAAAGCCAGGAAATCATATTATGTCTGCTTACTTTGTTGATAAAAGATTATTTCTTCTTCTTCTCTTGTTCACTTTTTACACCATCAGATGTGTTTTGGAGAAATCATGGCAAGTCCTTTTCAGCTCCTCTCGTGGGCCACACAGCTTAGAATGCAGGGCCAAAAAGATCACTTGAAAGAGGAG
Organism: Rapana venosa; assembly: GCA_028751875.1. NCBI lineage: Eukaryota > Metazoa > Mollusca > Gastropoda > Neogastropoda > Muricidae > Rapana > Rapana venosa. The sequence goes on from CM054136.1 coordinate 38,901,594, forward strand.
CGGGAAGGGAGAGGTGGGGTGTAGAGTGGGGTGGTAGTTTTATAATCCATCAAAATCTCAAAATCAACAGCCATTAGCCCCCCTCCCCCCACCTTTCCTAAAATCACTGAAGGAAAAATGGGTCAGATAGTTGTGGTGGAGGGTCACAAATGAGCTTTTTGATTCTTTTAAAAGGATGTGCCAGAAAGGCCTTTTTTGGCTTTTAATTATTGAAAAACAAGATTCCTTTTTGTTTCACATTTAGGGGAATTACTGTTTTGATAAAGAGATGTTGGTATCACTCGTTCTTGGTTGTTGCTATGTATAATGTAGAAAGTTGATAATAGGTAAGCATAGTATGGTCAGATTTGGATTGTTTGATCTTACACTTAAATGTTTTTCTTAGAATGCACACAGACAAGGAGGGCTGAACAAACTTGTGAAGTCCTATTTTTTGGTTTCGTCTGTAGACTTTCAGACAAGGGAGCTGTGGTGGAGAAGAGAAAATGCCAAGAACCCTCTTGGTTATGATGTTTTATGGCAGCAATTGCACTTTTCCTTGACCAAATGGGTTTTTGAGAGTGTGTGTGTGTGTGTGTGTGTGTGTGTGTGTGTGTGTGACAGACAGAGAGAGGTGTCTTGTTGTGTGTATGGTTTTTGAATCAACAGAGCATTTGACCATCATGAAAATTTGAAAAGACAACTGCATTTAATGCTGTCCTATTTGCACATGTAGGTCTGGATTTTGGTTTTTATGCAAGAGTCTTGGATTTTTTTGGTGTAGGCCTTGTTTTGTTGGTTTTGTTGTTGTTGTTTTTTTTTTGGGGGGGGGGATGCTGTTTTTTGGAGGTTTTTTTGGTTTGGGTTTTTTTTTTTGGGGGGGGGGGGTGGGGGGGGGATGGAAGCATTTTTCTTTGGTTTTGATGCTGTTCAAAACACTACGCCATCAGTTCTGGTATGAAAGTGTGGTATGTGTGGATTAATACCGAACTGATTTTTGATGGAGAGAGAGAGTGTGGTTTCTTTTTAACTTCTTTCCAGTTTGAGTGATGCAAGTGGTGTGTGTGTGTGTGTTGAGTAATATGGAACTTGTTTTCCTTTTGCAATTTTTTCAAGTGTTTTTTCTGTGGTCAGGATTTGTTCGCTCTTTGATTTTGTTGTTTTTTTGTTTTTGATTTTTTTGTCACTTTGAACGATTATGATTTTTATGCATTTCCCCCCTATAGTTTTGTTTTTTTCTTTTTTGTGTTACAAGCTACCAAACCAAAAATGTATGGCAATGTGTTTTGTATAAAAGCAATATGTTCTGTTGAACTTGGCACTTTAATAAAAAATTGAAGTTTTTTACTCTGGGAGATATTGTCATGAGTGAGAATGGAGAGAGAGAGAGAGAGAGAGAGAGAGAGAGAGAGAGAGAGAGAGAGAATGACCATGACAGTGGTTATTGTGATTAGACACCTTTAAGCCCATACACACAAGGGGCTGGGTGACAGAGACACTCTAAATAAACATAAAACCATGCATCAACAATCAACACAGAGGAAATTTAAACATCACAACATGGATTCCAGATCATGGATTTAGAAAAAGATTTTTTTTTTTAAATTGCTGGTTGTAGCAGAATTAGTTTTAAGGTAAGCTTTTTCACTAACAGCAGCCATGATACTTTCCTTTTTCAATTTCCTTTCTGAAGTTTTGCCCACAGCTGCACTAATCTCTTTTACATCTTTGACGGAACAACACAGGCTGTCTTCTTTCTTGTTTGATTCACAGACAGCTACCTTTATTTTATTAAAATAAAAATTGTTTTCCATTCTTCAGTAGAGCTCTGAATTTCACCAGTGGTGAGATTTTACATACCCACACTTAACCTAGCATTAAGATAGCCACATTTGGGGGTGTTGTCTAAACATGACGTCAGTGTGCTTGCATTTTTAAAGACTGTGATCCCTTTCTTCTGGCATGCAATGATCTACTCTTCCTAAAGGCAGACCAGTTTTAACATGTGCACAAGATGTTCTGCATGCATTTGTTCAGCAGACTTCTGTTTGTTTTCTCATCTGAGGGACTTTTGGTGGAGTGGAGTCAGTACTGACATTAACTCCAGGGGGAAAATACCCTTGAACAGGTGGTGTTCACTACTTTTTTTGTGTGGTTGTAAATGTGATTGTCATGGGAGGCAATTTTGTCTTGCTGGTCAGGAAAAAAGTATTTCCATTAAATGATTATTTCCATCTAGGATGATTGATCAGAGGAGTTTGCTAAACTCTTTAAGTCAGTACTTTTTCTTACCAATAGAAATGTAAATGATCTAACACAATAACTAAAATAGTGAAAAGCTGTCATGTCACCATATTTAGCTTTTTCGAAACGCACTTTCTTTTAGCCATTAAAAACTTGGGCCTTGAGCATATTAGCATGAATATCAAGAAGACAAGTGCCAAGTGCAATATTAAAAACTCAAAGCAGCAAGAGGTTTATCCCGCTGAAAAAATTCTGCAAACACTCAGTGGTCACTGAATAAAAATGGAAACAGCAAAGGAAAACAAAACAAAAATAATACACCCCCCCCCCCCCCCCCAACAAAAAAAGCATTATAGTTCAATAAGCCCTTTGACTCACTCATCCCACCTGGGAATCACTGTGAGATTGTAGAAGTTTGCATGTATGAAACATTGATTCTTTTCAATTACCTTGCCACATAGGCAGCCATATTCCAACTTCATCAGATTTTTGTCTCATCTAAAGAAGAGTGCTATGGGAAGAGGTTGTCATGACTGAAGACAATATCAACATACCTTTTAAAGTGTAAGAACATGTTAACCAATATAGACCTTGGCACTTTAGGTACATCAATGACTGACAAACCCAGGCCAGTGAGAGAACAAAAATACAGGGAAGAAAAGGAGGCCCTGAACTGTCACTGAGGAGAGCAGTCATAGTTTTACTGGAGGAGGTTTCCTCTGGCAACAGGACAAGACCGATGAATGTAACTCAAGGGTCTGTCAACTCACTGCTATCTTTAAGAAAGAATTCAAGGCGAGAGTGCACAAGGAAGGTGTACATTATCGCTGAGAAAGACTATTTTCCGGTTATCAAGAGGGATGAAGATGAAGACACATGCTTTGTCAGTTTGTGTCTCAGTGCTGAGTGAAGACCAGGGTTGAAAGCCAACACCAGCCATGCCATGTATTGTGACCAATGGCATGTTGTCCCTCATATTTTATCCAGTCTGGGGTCATCAGTCTTGTCCAATGAGTCAGTTTTTTATCCTTAGGCTTTTCCTGCCAGCCACAGAAAGGCATAGTGATTGATGGTAATGCTGGCATAGTTGATGTTAGTTTGTTGATGATGTTGATGATGACCCTCTGTGTGTGTGTGTGTGTGTGTGTGTGTGTGTGAAAGAGAGAGAGAGAGAGAGAGAGAGAGAGAGAGAGAGAGAGAGAGAGAGACTGCATTAAATGAATTATGCCTGGAAATAATTCTGTGAGACTATCAAACAATTTTTTCCCTAAGTGGTAAACATTTCCCCTGCAACATAAACTGCACAATCACAAACAGTACAGCAAATAACGTTGCCCCTGTGGCAACTCTTAGAGCTGAATCAAACACTCTTGCCACGAGGAACAGAGGGATATAGCCTACATGAAGGACAAAGTGTGACCAATCTTGTAGGCTTATCCATCTCGTTTTATTACTGAATATCATAGGCTATACTATACATTTCTAAATTGTGTTTTTCTGTCATATCTTAATGATTTTCATTGTAATAAGACTTAACCTACATTGTATTTAAAATAGTCACTTTAGGCGTCATGTACCACTAGTTCAGATGGCCAGAGTAAACGGCCGTTTTTCAGCCGGAATGGCTGGTCACTTCATCCGTTGGTCCAGATTATTTGCAGTAGGACTACAATAAAACTATTGTCGAGAAAGACAACTGATATGGAAACAGCTTTCGAGAAGTGACCTGATACATCAAAGGATTTTTGGCTTGTTTTTGTGTGTGTTTTTCGTTGTTGTAAATTCTGTTTCACTCTGTAAGGTGGACAGGGGTTCTAGAGGTAACCCACCTGCCTAGAAAGCGAAAAGTCCGAGTTCGATCCCCGTCTGTGCCCCAAACTTTCCTCCCACTGACTAGACTGCTAGTCTTTGGGATGAGACGTAAAACCGAAGTCCTGAGTGCAACACACATTGAGTGCATGTAAAAGAATCCATGGCAGCAAGAGAGTTGTCCCTGGAAAGACTGTAGAAAAAAATCACTCTGATGCTCACAGGGAAACAAATATACACGCAGACAAGAAAAGAACACATATAATGGGTGGTGCTGCTCTTGTGGCGACGCGCTCTTCCGGGGAGAACAGCCCGAATTTCATGCAGAGAAATCTGCTGTGACTTTAAGTGGCATGCAAATAGAAAAGAAAATAAGCCTATATAAATGCACTGTTTCAGCCTCACAGATTGTTCAGTATCTTCAAAATACTCGTGTGTGTGTGTGTGTGTGTGTGTAAATGAATCCACCTCCCACCCCCCCAAAAAGTTACAACAAATAGGCCTACGTCTTCTTCTTTGTCGTAAACTAGACAGCAACTAGTCTATTATTATCTGTGATATGATCGAAAATGTGATGTTCTTCCGCTAAGCGCCTGACAAGTCAGGCACAGTGCATCCGACTTCGGCGTAGAAAACAATCGTCATATCTTAAGTCTTTTACCAAGAAGGCAAAAAATAGACAAGAAGGAGATGACAGGAAGAAAAGGAATGAGGCAGACACAAAGAGAGGGATAGAAAAGTTCCATACATTATTATTATTATTATTATTATTAAAAGAGGAATTCATTGCACAGAGTTTTCAGAAGATGGGGATGATATTTATGCTGACAGGCTCCCGGCTTTCCCACCGGGTACGGTCTGCGTCCTGGCAAAACAATGGCCACCGCAAACAAACACTGACAATAAAATCTTAGTCAGACATTACTCTAATTCTTTCCCCTTTTTTCTTTTCTTTTTTGAAGGGGGGAGGAGGGGGGGGGGGGGGGGGGGGGGGGGGGGGGAAACTATGGCTAACTGTACATTTTTGTTCTTTTTTTCTCCGAGGCTGCAACTGTAGGCATACTACACTACTTGACAGGCTTCGCTATTGACCATACACGCCTAGGCTACTTCTACTGATATTGCTACTCGTACTACTCCTACTTCTTCTACTACTAGGCCTACTTTTTCTTCTGCTGCTGCTACTATTACTACTGCTACTGCTGCTCGTATTACTACTACTACTACTGCTGCTGCTGCTGCTGCTGCTGCTGCTACTATCACTGCTGCTTCTCCTGCTACTGCTGCCACTTCTACTATTACTACTGCTGCTGCGTGTGCTGTTGCTCTTGCTGCAATACAACAACAACAACAACAACTACTACTACTACTACTACTACTACTGCTGCTGCTGCTGCTGCTGCTGCTGCTACTACTACTACTATTACTGCTGCTACTACTATTGCTCCTGCTGCTGCTGCCTTTGCTTCTTCTTCTTCTTCTTCTTCTTCTACTACTACTACTTCTATTTTCGTGGGTCTTTGGTTGTCAAAGCCTGTTGTATGACAGGGAAGAGTCATGTTAAATGTCGGGATTCCGCAACCGTTTTTGTTTTTGTTGTGTTTGTTTGGTTGGGTGGGGTGGGGGGTGGGGGGGGGGGGGGGGGGGGGTAGGAGGCCTGAAATTTCCCCATCTTGACTGGTTGCTTGTCATTGGTCTGTGAGTGATTGATGACATGTCATCAGTGACGGCGTGCTTATTACCAATGTCAGACTGATGAGAGAGGGGAGAGAGAGAGAGAGAGAGAGAGAGAGAGAGAGATGAGGAGAGAGAGAGAGAGAGAGAGAGAGAGAGTGATGATGATGATGATGATGATGATGATGTTGATGATGTTTATTTCCAAGGGTTACAGATAAGCATGAGAGAGGGGGGGGGGGGGGGTGAGTGTGTGTGTGTGTGTGTGTGTGTGTGGGTGAGAGAGAGAGAGAGAGAGAGAGAGAGAAGGCAGAGAGAGAGAGGAGAGAGAGGAGAGAGAGAGAGAGGAGAGAGCAGAGAGAGAGAGAGGGGACAGACAGACAGACAGACAGACAAACAGGCAGAGAAAAATTCAAGTGATGTGTTCTCACAAATTCTCCATCCATCATCTCATCTGTTGGAAATCATCTGTGGCATGTCGGGGGGCGGATGCCTGAAAGGTACAGACGCTAAATATTACTGGCTTTGTATGCCTGAGCATATCATCACAGGCTTTTTAGCCCTTTCTTGCATCTTGGTTTTTTCTTGTCTTTTTTTGTGTGTTTTCTTTCTTTCGTTTCTCCCCCACCCCCCCTCTTGCTTTGTTTCTATCATGATTTTTGGGGTCTATGTTTTCCATCTTTAAATAGTAGGCTTTGTTATTATCTAAAAACAACAACAAGATAATCACAAATTATGGGATGCTTCGTACAGAAAGCCAAATCGAAGCACTCTGGTAGACTGAAGATTTATTATCAGATGCAATGATTAAGTACATAAACATATCATTTGCTTTTCTTCTTCTTCTTCTTCTTCTTCTTCTTCTTCTTCTTCTTCTTCTTCTTCTTCTTCTTCTTCAAAACAACTTTAAAACAACTTTTTGCTGATTTGAAATTGGCCAGCCAGGTTTTTGCATACATGCAAACTGCTTTTTTCCAACTTTTTGGGGGTTCTGTTTTGAAACTAGACAAGACCTAAACTGTTCAAAGCCCTGAATAGTGCAGATATGCCCCACATTGAGCGAGAAAGTGCTCAAGCAAAACTTAATAGTCATTGAAAACAAGGGCAGAGGTCATTAGCAAAAAGAAGAAGAAAACACATCTGAAGCCTTCCCTTCCTCCTCACCTGCACAGTCCAATACCCCCAACACTCACACACACACACACACACACACACACAGAGCAGTTAAATAGCTTAAGCAGTTCCCCAACAGCACTTGATCTTAAGGTTAATACGAATAAGAGTAATATTGTTGTATTCAGGAAAAGGTGGTTATTTAGATGCTCACAAAAAATGGCTGTACAATGGAAAAGTCATGCCTGTGATTAATGTATAAATATTTAGGAATCTGTTTTTCTACAAAGCTTAGTCTCACAACTGCATGTAAAGATCTGGCAAGTCGAGGTAAAAGAAGCTTGTTAATTGTTTTGCAAAAAATTACGATTATTGAATAACTGCTTTTGATTTGTTGATTAAGATATTTGATGCACAAATACAACCCACTGTGTTATATGGCGCGGAAATTTGGGGACTGGATGCAGCTGTAACACATTGTGAATCAGTACACCTCTTTGCTTTAAAGCAGTTTTTAGGCTTAGACAGACGTACACCTAATGATCTTGTTTATAGTGAAACCAATAGATATACTCTCTCTGTTAATGCTGCTGTAAGGTGCATTAGATATTGGATTAAGATTCTGCATATGGATAGTGCACGTTACCTTTTTTAGTCTTACAAGATGCTTTATGATCTAGATGTCAAGGGGAAAAACACATGGGCTTCACAAATATGTAGCCTACCTGTTTATGTGAACTTGGCTTTGGTTTTGTTTGACTCAATCAAGGTGTCGAAATTGTAGAGAGTTTATCAACGTTTTCAGGCAAAGATTGATTGACTGTCGCTGGCAGCAGTGGAGTGGTCATATACAAAACAGTGACAGATTTCAAATGTACAGACAATTTATAGGTACACATGATGTCAAACCTTATCTAAAGCTTGATATGGACATACATTTAAAAAGAATTATGTCTTAGCTTAGACTCGGTGTATCAGACATAAATGTTCATAAATTTAGATATATAGAACATGATGATGATGACCTCAGGTTGCTATGCCCATTATGTAAGCAAACAGTGGAAGATGAAGTTCATTTTGTGCTGTGCTGTCCAGTATTAGATGTTAGACAGAATAAAATTCCGGTAAAATATCGTAGACACCTAATTTATTTAGATTCTGTTTACTCATGGCATCTAGTCACCCTGAGATTGTGCCCAGCCTTGCTTTATATTTGTGTAAAGCCTTTAGAATAAGAGATATCTTGGTTTCTAAAGTCATATTTTTTAAACTTACTTCTTACTTACTTAGGCCCATCACTCCCCCTGGAGCATAGGCCGCCGACAACAGTCCGCCAGAGTCCTCTGTCCTGGGCTATTCTCTCCAGCTGTCTCCAGGTATATCCCATCTTCCTGGTTTCTGCCTCAAGGTCGCGTCACCAGGTGTTTCTTGGCCTTCCTCTTTTTACGTTTTCCCTGGGGGTTCCATGATAGTGCCTGCCTTGTGATGTTTCTGGCTGGCTTTCTCAGGGTGTCCCGATCCATCCCCATTCCTGCGCCGGATTAAATTTTCGGCGGGCAGCTGGGTTGGTACGTTGCCACAGGTCTGCGTTGCTGATGGTGTCGGACCAGTGGATCTGGAGGATCGTCCAGCAGCTGTTGATGAAGGTCTGCACTTTCTTGTTGGTGGTCTTTATTGTCCTCCATGTCTCCGCTCCATATAGTAGGACTGACTTGACGTTTGAGTTGACAGCCTGATCTTTGTGGGGGGTCGACACCACCTTGGAGCTCCGATGTTCTTCAGCTGAAAGTACGCTGCCCTCGCCTTGCCAATTCTTGCTCTGACGTCTGCGTCTGTCCCGCCCTGCATGTTAATGATGCTACCCAGGTACGTGAATTGTCTCCACTTTTCCACCTCCTTCCCATTTTAGTGTGACTGGGGTCCTCACTCACAGCGTTGATCTTGAGAATCTTGGTTTGCCTTCATGGATTTGAGACCAACTTGTAATGAGGTGGCTGCTAGTTTCTGTAGTCTTGTCCTGCCATCTGTTGGCGGCTGTGGGAAAGCAGGGCCAGGTCGTCTGCAAAAGTCGAGATCATCCAGCTGGTTCCCAAAAGTGTCCACTGGATTCCATTTCTTCTGTATGCCGTTGAAGTCTTCATGGTCCAATCGATCGCCAGGAGGAAAAGGAAAGGTGACAGAGACAGCCTTGTCTGACTCCGGTCTTCACCTCAAACTGTTTGTGAGTTGTCCTTTCCTGAAAAACCCGGGGGTCATTCTTTTCATGGAGTTCTTATCAGTTGACCCAGTTTTGGTTGGCACTCCATGGTGGCGAAACCAATTTCCAGAGAGTGTTGCGTCCACACGCGAATGCTTTCTCTAAATCAACAAAGTTGATATAAAGATGAGTTTCCACTCTAAGATTGCTCAACGATGATCCAAGGTGGCAATTGTCTTTCCCCATGGTCGATTGCATTTTTCATCTTCCCAGAAAAAGGATCGTTAAAGACCTTTTCCGGCACCGACAGAAGCCATTAACCGCTATATTGGCACGTTCTGAAGGTCTCTTTCTGGGTAGCTGATTGGTAGCCCTCTTCCCAAACTGATGGTTACTTCATCCTCTTCTCAAATCTTCCCAAAGAGGGACAGCCTCTACGTGGTCTCCAGGGGCTGCCTTGAGTGCTTTATTTATTTATTTTTTTACTCTTTATATCGAGGATAATGGAATAAGCACTTATGTCCTTTTTTCATCGTCCCTTTTTGCGGGGTTTGGGGGTTTTTTCATTAACTTACTTTTTTCCTTTTTCTCCAAGCTCCCTTACTGTGGGGCTACTACACTACTTTACGGCTTCCTTTTTGCCCTTCCGCTTTTGGTTTCTTCTTCTTTTTTCTTTTTCTACTACTCCTACTTTTTTCTGGGTCTTTTTTTCCCCTGTTGAAAACTTTTTTAAACTTAATTTTGGTTTGTTGTGTTTTTTGGTTTGGGTGGGTTGGGGTGGGGGGGGGGGGGGGGGGGGGGGGGGGGGGGGGGGGGGGGGGGTGGGGGGGGGGGTTAAAACCCAAAAAATTTCCCCATCTTGCTGTTGCTTGTCTTGGTCTTTATTTTTGGGGACATTTCTCCGTGCGGTTTTGTTTTTTTCCCATTTTCCAACTTTTTTAAAGGGGGGGAAAGGGGAGAAAGGGAAGGGGAAGGAAAGGGGAATTGAAGTTTTTGTTTTTGGGGTGTTTTTTTTGGGGGGGGGGGGGGGTTGGGGGGGGGGGGGGGGGGGGTAGGGGCCTAAATTTCCCCCATCTTTTTGGGGTTTGCTTTCTTTTTTTTGGGGATTGTTGTTTTTTTTCGTCCCTTTTTTTTTTTCCTTTTTGCCCTTTTTTTTTTTTTTTGGGGGGGGGGTGGGGGTTTTTTTTTGGGGGTTGTGGGGGGGGTGTGTTTTGAGGGTTTGTGTGTTTTTGATTTATTTAAGGGGTTAAAATTTTTTTTGGGGGGGGGGGGGTTGTTTTGTTTTTTTTGGGGGGGGTTTTTTTTTTTTTTTTTTTTGGAAAGAGATAAGAAACTGGGGAAAACAAAAACCCAACAACAAAAAACCCACCCAGAGGAATCGGGGGGTTTTCTCCTTTTTCCCTACCCCCTTTTCCCAAAACATTTTGGGAAAAGCCGGGGGGGGGCCAATAAACCCCGTTAAAATTTTCCCCCCTTTTTTTTTTACAAAAATTTTACCCTTTCGCATTTTGGGTTTTTTTTTCTTGTCTTTTTTTGTGTTTTATTTCTTTGGGTTTTCCCCCCCCCCCCCCCCCCCCCCTTTGCTTTGTTTTTTAACCCTTTATTTTTTTGGGGCCCTATGTTTTCCATTTTTAAATATTTTTTTGTTATTATCTAAAAAAAAAACAACAAAGAAATCAAAAATTTTGGGGGATGCTTCGTCCCAGAAAGCCAAATGGGAAGAAACCTTTTAGACGGGAAGATTTATTATCAGATGAATGATTAAGTACAAAAAACCTATCATTTGTTTTTTTTTTCTTCTTCTTTTTTCTTTTTTTCTTTTTCCCCTTCTTCTTTCTTCTTTTTTTTCTTTTTTTTCTTTCTTCCCCCCAAAACAATTTTTTAAAAAAATTTTTTGCTGTTTAAAATTTTGGCCGGGCCGGGTTTTTTCCCAAAACCTGAAAAATGTTTTTTTTTTCCAATTTTTTGGGGGTTTTCTGTTTTGAACTAAAAAAAGACCTAAACTGTTCAAACCCCTGAATTGTGCAGAATCCCCACATTGAGCGGGAAAGTCCCTCAAGCAAAATTTAAATTAGCATTAAAAAACAAGGGGCGGGGTAAATTAGCAAAAGAAGAAGAAAACACTTTCTGAAGCCTTCCCTTCCTCCTCCCCCTGCCACGGGCCCAATACCCCCCAACACCACACACACAAAAACACCCAACCCCACCACCCCCACAAGAAATTTAAAAATAGCTTAACATTTCCCCCAACGCACTTGATTTTTTAAGGGTTTTTTCGAATAAGGGGGTAATTTTTTTTGATTCGGGGAAAAGGTGGTTATTTAATGTCACAAAAAATGGCTGTAAAAGGGAAAAAAGTAAAGCCTGTGATTAATGTATAAAATTTTTAGGAATCTTTTTTTTCTACAAAGTTTTTCCCCACAATCCCTGTAAAGTCTGGCAATCAAAGGTAAAAAAGCTTTTTAAAAATTGTTTCCAAAAAAACCCGAAAAAACGGCTTTTGGTTTTAAATTTTTAGCAAAAAACCCAACCCCCGGGTTTTAAGGCCGGAAATTTGGGGGAAAGGGTTTCCGCTGTAACCCCTTTGTGAATCAGACCCCCTTTCTTGCTTTAAAAGTGTTTGGGGTTTAAGACAGACAACCTAAAAACTTGAAAAAAGTTAAACCCCAATTTGATAAACTCTCTCTGTTAATGCGCTGAAGGTTTCATTAGAAAAAGGGATTAAATTTGTTTTGGATATTGCAGGGTTACCTTTTTAGTCTTACGTTGCTTTATGTTTCTAGATGTCAAGGGGAAAAACAAATGGGTTTCCCCCAAAATATTCCCCCAACCTGTTTATGTGAACTTGGCTTTGGTTTTTTTTTGGCTCAACCCAAGGGTGTCAAAATTTGTAGAGGTTTATCAACTTTTTTGGAAAGATTGATTGATTTGCCCTTTGGCACAGGGGAGTGGGTCAATACAAAACAGGGGCAGATTTCAAATGTACAGACAATTTTATAGGTTTACACTGATGTAAAATTTTTATCAAAGTTTGGAAATGGACATCCCTTTTAAAAAGAATTATGTTTTTAAGCTTGGGCCCTTTTGTATCAGCATAAATTTTCAAAAATTTTAAAGTTTATATGGGAACATGATGATGTTTGACCTCGGGTTGCAAATCCCTTTATGTAAGAAAACCAGGGGAAAGGGATAAGTTCATTTTTTGGGGCTGTGCTGCCCCAGAAATTAAATTTTTAAAACAGAAAAAAATTTCCGGTAAAAATCGTAGCCCACCAAATTTTAAATTTTTTTTTCCCCCTTTTCCCTTCAAGGCATCAAAGTCACCCTGAGTTTGGGTGCCCACCCCTTGCTTTTTATTTTTTGAAAAACCCTTTTTAGAATAAGAGATATTTTGGTTTTAAAGTCTTTTTTTTTAAAAATTACTTTTTCCCCTTATTTAGGCCCATAAACCCCCCCGGGGAGCAAAAGGCCCCCGACAACAGTCCGCCAGGGGCCCCTCGGGCCCTGGGCTATTCTCCCCCAGCTTTTTCTCCAGGTATTTTCCCATTTTCCGGGTTTTCCGGGCCTAAAGGTGCGTCCCCAGGTGTTTCTTGGCCTTCCCCCCTTTTTTAACGTTTTCCCCGGGGGTTCCTTGTTTAGTGCCTCCCTTGTGAGGGTTTCTGGGGGGCCCTTTCTCAGGGTGTGCCCGATCCACCCCCCACCCCCTGCCCCGGGAAATTTCATTTTCGGCTGGGTTTTTTGGAAACTTTCCCCAAAAGGTCTGCGTTGCTGATTGGTTTTGGAAGTGGTTTGGGGAGGTTTTCGTCCAGGAAAGCTTTGAAAGGCCCGGGGATTTTCCCTTGTTTGGTGGTCTTTTTTGTCCTCCATTCTCCGCCCCAAATTAGTAGGACTGACTTGACTTTTTGAGTTGAAACCCCTAAATTTTTTGTGGGGTCGAAAAACCACCTTGGAGCTCCAGATGTTCTTCGCGGGCAAGAAAGGGTTTCCCTCCCTTCCCAAATTTTTGCTCTGACGTCCCGTCTGTCCCGCCCTGCATGTTAAGGGTTTTTTGAAAAACCCCGGTACTTTAAAGTCTCCACTTTTTCCCAAACCCCCCTTTTCCCATTTAGTGTGATGGGGGCCCTTTCACTACTGCGTTGATCTTGAAAATCTTGGTTTTCCCTTCATGGATTTTTAAAGACCAACTTGAAATGAGGGGGTCCCATTTTCTGTAGTTTGTCCTGAAATCTGTTGGCGGTGTGGGAAAAAAAGCGGGGCCCGGGTCGTCTGCAAAGTCGAGATCATCCAGCTGGTCCCACAGTGTCCCTGGATTCCATTTTTCTGTTTGCCGTTAAAGCTTCGGTCCAATCGTTCGCCAGGGGAAGGGGAAAAAGGTGACAGGAGAAGCCTTGTCTAAACCCCGGTCTTCACCTCAAAGCTTTTTTGTGGGGTTTCCCCATGGCCCAAACCCCGGGGGAAAGGTAAATTTTTTCCCTTAGGAGTTCTTTTTCAAGTTACCATTTTGGGGTTTGGCACCCCCATGGTGGGAAGAAATTTTTCCAGGGGAGTGTTGCGGCCCACACTGCCCGAAATTTTTTCCAAAAATCACAAATTAAATGTAAAAAATGAGTTCCCCAATTTCAAAGATTCCCAAACGATGATCGCAAGGGGGGCAATCTGATTTCAAAAGGGGTTTCACTGATTTTTATTCTTCGAGGGGAAATCCTTTTAAAAAGACTTTTCCTGGAAACCCAGAAGCTTTAACCGTCTATTTTCCCCCAAAAGTTGCGGGAGGTCCCCTTTTTCCTTGGGGTAGTTTTGTTTGAGGTAGCCCTCCTTCCAATCTGAGGGGTATTTCCCCCCCTCTTCTCAAATTTTCCCCCCAAAGAGGGGTACAGCTTCTCTACCTTTGGTCTCCAGGTTTTGCCTTGAGTGCTTTTTTTTAAATTTTATTTTTTTTTTATCTTTTTTAACCCGAGGATAATGGAAAAGGGACTTTATGCCCTTTTTTTTCCCCAACCCCGCCCCCGTGGTGTATGGGGAAATTTGTAAATTTTTGGTTTCTTTTCCCCAACCGGGCACAAATGGCCACTCTTACAAAAAGCGGAACGGGTTTTTAAAACGGGCGCAAAAAATTTTCTGCGTGCTTTCCCGCACACGGGAAACCCCCTCGGTTTATAGTCTCATCCAAAGGACTTCTGCTGGGGGTGTTGTCCGGTCCTGCTGGCCCTTGCCATTTCCGGGATTTTGATGGCTTTCCTGATCCCTCCCTGGTTGGTTGTTCCCCGGGTTTATGTCTAGGGGCTCTTTCAGCAGGGTTTGAAAGGGCCCGGGGGGTTTTTTAAAAAGGGGCGGGGGTCTGTTTCAGGAGTTCCTCAAAGTGCTCTGCCCAAACTGTTCATTTTCCCCTCTGTTCCCAGGATGGTGTTTTTCCCTTTTTTTGGGCTTTGACTGGTTTGCTCAGGCCTGCTTACTTCCCTGAGAGTTTTTATGGTTTTCATAAAAGCAGCTTTTATGTTTTTAAAAAGGCTGCTGCTTCCTCGGGGCCTCCTCTGCCAAGGGGGTATCGATGTACTTGGCTTGCTGTTTTTCGGGGCCCCCTCTTGACTTCTCTGTTGGTTCTGTGAAGTTGGGTTGGGGGCCCGGGCCCTTTTCTGCTCTTGGGCCGGGTGTTGTTTACTGCTGCTTTCTTCTGCTTTCTCTTTTCAATTTGACCCCTTGTTACTGCCCTGGGTTCCATTCCCCTTTTGTTGGGGTCTCTTGGGGCCCCCCTACTTCCTGAAAGGGTTTAAAAGTCGTGTTTTCCCTTTTTCCCCTTTTTTTCCCACGGGCTCTCGATGTCAGTCTCTTTTTCAAAGGGTTTCTTGTAACTTGGTAAATGTTGGGTGAGGGAAAGGGTTGAATTCTTCATTTATCTTTTAGTCTTTCAGCAGGCGGTGTTGTACTTTGCCCCCTTTTGTTTTATTCCAACCAGTTTTCTTTGCCCTTTAAACTTTAAACCTGGCACCAAAAGGTGGTGGTCAAACAACCCTCCCGCTCCTTTTCCCCCCTTTACATCCTGTGGGGATCCTCCCCGAATTTATTTGGGCCCTGCGTATGGTCGAACTGGTTCTCGTCACATGATTTGGTGATTCCCAGTGGCCCCTTTTGAAAACCTTTTGTGGGGGAAAATGCTGCCCCCCGTTTCCGAAAAATTTTATTTTTACAGAAGTCTTTCAAATCTCTCCCCCATTCCCCATTATCTCTCCAATCCGTGTCTTTCCCATCATTTCCTCGCATCCCGTGTTTTCTTGTCCCTTTGGGGATTGAAAACACCCCTGGGGGTTTTTATATCTTTTTTTGGGGACTTGGGAAGGACGTTTTTTGGCCCCGGGCTGTCTTTTAAAATTTATCTTTTTGGGTTCTTCATCGCCCCTCATTTGTTGGCGAAAAAACGGATTATGTTCATTTTGATCTCTTTCTTCTTAGTCCTGAAGGATGCGGCGTTTATTCTTGTCCGTGTGCTTCCCAAACCTTAAACAGGGCTTGCTGCACAGGGGTTTGGGAAAAAATTAACGCTAAAAGCCCTTTTGTTTTGTGGAGCCGTTTTTCTTTTTTCATGGCCAAAAAAAAAGCAGCATCTCCCAAATGAGGGAGTCTCCTTTTTTCCCGACTGTGTCCAATGGGTTTCCCAATTTATGCCAAGCAATGTGAGGTTGTAAACTTTTTTATTTTTGCTGCTTATTGGTTTTTTTTTTTTCCCTTTTCCCTACATGGTCCTCACCATTTTCCCTGTTTCCGGGCGTTGATGGTTCTGGTCGATAAAAGGGGGGTCGGCCTTGTGGTTTTTCCCTAGAAATCCACGGCCCTTTAAACACATGGCGTTTATACATCCTCTTGGCGAGGACCCTTTTCCCCTCCCCGGCCCGTGTCTCCCTTTTTTTGGGTTTTGACGTTTCTTAAACAAGCTTTGTTTTTTATGGGGGGGGGTTGGGTAGCCCCCGCCCAAAACCCCCCTCCTTTTTTCATCCGGGGTTGGGGCCGGAAAAGGCAGAGTTTATTTTTTTAAAAAAAAATTTTTAAATTTTTTGTTGTTGGGGTTTTCCCCACATCAAATGCCCTTTGGGGCCTTAAATTTGGACGAGGGGAGCAAAAAAAAGTTTCCCCCACTCCTGTCTGTCCCGGGCCAGCTTCTGAAGGTTCCCCAGGTATTGGGTTTGGGAAGGGTTTTAGCTCTGCTTCAACGCCGACGCCCCAAATGTTTTTGGGTCCCTCCTCGTTTTCGTTTTCCCTCTGGGGGTCCCGCGGGTGTTTCCCTGTTTCCCCACGGGAAAAATATGCCCCATCCCTCCCCCTCGCCTAATTTCATGATGATGTTGTCCAAAAGCTTTTTTTGGTTTTCAAAAGGAAAAAAAATTTTGGTTTGGGATGGGTTCCCGGGCCCGAAGATGCCCCCAAAATTCTTCTGAGATTCTTCGGGGGGAAAGTGGGATAATTTTTCGAGGTCACTTCAGTCATCCTCCCGAACTCCCCAAACCGTACAAAAAGGGGGGAAAGTAAAAACAGCTCGGTATAAATCTTTGTTTTGGGTTTTGGTGCGTACTGGGACGATTTTTTACGATTGTTCAAATTTCTAAAGGGCATTTCTTGCTTTGCTTTTAATCCCGGTTTTTGAGGGCGCTGCCCTGCCCCCCGCCGTTTATGCCTAACATTGGGTTTCCCAAAGGGACGTGAACTCCCCCCCGTTTTTGGTAAATCTTCTCCCTTTCCCCTGTACCGGGGAGGGGTTCTGAAACGTTTCCCGTGTCATCCCAAAACCCGTCTTCTCTGACTGAATTTTTTGAAACCCACTTTCTGTGCAAAATTTCTGAGACCGGGTGTTTTTTTCTCTTGAATGTGAAAGGTGGGGATGTAGAGGCATTTCCCGATGTCCCGGGAAAAACTAGGTCTTCAAAACGGGGTTTTAGAAAAGGGGGGCCAAAAAAAACTTTCCGGGGTGCCCCCTGACCCGGTCAGCTGTTGTTTGCTCATCACCCCCAAACAATTTTCAGGTTGAAGGTTTGTGCTTAAAGGGGCAAACCCTTTTCTGACGCCGGGTTTGTACACTTTAAACTGGTTTTTTCTGTTTTTTTAAATCTGAAAAGTGAAGTTGTTGTAGAACCTTAATGACTTTTGGGTAAACCCTGTGGAAAAACCAATGCCGGAGTATGCGCCCCTAAAACTTTCCCCGATGAATGGGGAAAAAAGGGTTTTTCCCCAAAAACACGAAGTTGATATAAAGGGTGTCTCTGCCCTTCCGTTTCACTGTTTCCCATGAAGTTGCGCAGGGGTGAAGATCTGGTTTTGCATCTTTTCCTTTACCTTGGGCTAAAACCTGCCTGTTCCTTTCTGAGTTGTTGGTCCAAATGCCTCTGAGATTCGTCCGATGATATCTTTTCCAGAATCCCCTTTCCCGGGGAAAAGGGTAGCAGGGGTGATTCCCTCCTTGTTTAAAAATTTGTTTTTTTGGGCTCCTTTCTTTGGGATCTTCACGTACCCCCTTCTGGGCCAAACTGCTGGAAAACTGTTTCCCTACCCCCTTTTTAGCTGCAAAAAAAGTGGGGTGTAGAACTTTAATTTCAAATTTCTGGATTTGCCTTTTAAAAAATTTTTGCGTTGAGGGTTTTCCTGGCCAGGGCATTTCCATTCTTTAGAGAGTTGAATTTCTTTAAAAAATCTCTTCCTTCTTTGGTGGTAAACCCCGGGTTTAAATTGAGAAACGGCATCAGGTCTTGGACATCTGCCTCTTCAGTTGGTGGGGGTCTGTTTAGGGAAATTCGCTGAAATTTTTCTGCCCATCTTGCCCTTTGTTCTGCTTCCCGTGGTAAGTATTTTGGGCCTTTTTTATCTTGGATTTTTGTTTCGGTGTTTTTTGTTTCCCTTTGGGGGTGGCCTCCTCGCTTGTCTTTTCAAAAACCCTGTAGGTACGGGTTGCTGTTTTTTTGTCATTCCCCTTCCAGTTTTGGGTTTTCTTCCCCTGTACTGTTGTTTGTAAACCCCTCTTTTTTTCCGCTCTGACCCTTTTTCTTAAGAATTTTTCTTCTTTTAGTTTTCTCGGGTTTTCAATGGCTTTTCCGGTGTTGCTGTAATCCCGGGTTTTGGTTTTTACCAAAACAAATTTTTTTGGGGGGCTTTTTTTTATTTTTTTTTCACTAAAAAATTTCTAAACGTTCGGCAAACCCCCCCTTTATGTTTGGGGCCAAAGGGGTTTTTTTTTTTGAATAAATTTTTTCGAGTTCGAGTTTGAGTTCGAGTTTGAGGGGTTTCTCCCCTCTCCTCTCCCCCCCCCTTCCCCTTCCCTCTCTCCCCCCTCCTCTTTTGTCAAAGGTGGGTTTTTTTAAAATTGGGGCATTTTAGGCCCCAGACAATAATGTTCGAATCTTTTATGTACATAAACCCCTACGCCATGGTTTTCCATGTCATTGTAAAAACGCGTCCGCGGTTCGATATCGTCCCTTTTTCCGGGGCCCCGCGCTTTTATGGCTTTTATCGCTAATAGCAATTAAAAAATTTTGTCAATTTTCAATTGTCAATTGGGGTTTTTAATTGTCCCCCTTTTCTCGTCAAACTATCTATCTATCTATCTATCTATCTCTCCCGATTTGCCCCCGGTCTTTTTTCTTTTTTCCTTTTTTTTGTTTTTTTCCCCACTCTTTAAACCCTAATTTGCTAAATTTTCCCGAATACTCTTTTTTATTCCACTGAGCTAGTCAAAATTTATCAAGAAGGGCCCCTTTCGAAAAGGGGCGGGGAAGGGCAAAGAGTTTTAAATTTTGATAAAAGCCCATGACTGGCCATACAAGTTTAGCAGCCCTACCAAAAGCTTCGCCCAAATCACGAAAAGGACCAGGCTTCAACAAAAGTCGAAAGAGGGCTAAAAAAAAATGATGATGAAAGGGGCAACAGTTTTCCGTAACCTTGTACGAAAAAATCTTCTTTGTAAACCGGGTTAAAAAGGGCCCCGGGGGCAGTTCAAACAACTCTAAAAAGCTTGTTGACGAGGAGAACAAAAACTTGTCACTTTTATGGGTTGTCTCCTGGGGCCTGTCCCGATCATCTTCCCACCGGTGAGTTTGGAGGCCCCTTTTACAGGGCAGGGCAAATGACAGCAGCCCCGCTGTGAAAAAAGAGTAAAACACAAAACCCCCTGTTGATCGATGTCCTTTTTTTTTTCCTTGGGTTTTTTCCCTCCTTTATAAATCCCCGGAGAATTTTCCTACAGGCCTGTTCTCAGCAGATTGCCATTCTGTTGGGGTTTTAAATGAGCAGTCTTTGGGTTTTGGCCCCCATTTGTAAACAGCCAACTGCAAAATATCACTTTAAATGTGGGAGTCTTTTTTTGGGAAAATGGGTATAAAACAGCTGTTAATATTTTTGGCAGTTAAAAAAAAAAAGTTACTTTTTTATTTTTTTACTCTGTAGTAAGTATATGGGGGTTCAAAGGGCTGGGAAAAAAGACTTTACTTTTCACAGAAAAAAAGCAAAGGGAAGGAAATTTTTTTTATAGTTTCAAAATCTTTCCTTTTCCTTTTTTTTCTCTTGGCGTTTCCCTTTCTTCTCTTGGCGTTTCTTTTCCCGTCCCAAGGTTTTTCCCCCCTCCTTCTTTTTTTATGGGTTATTTTGTTTATTTTTTTTTTTCCCCCGTTTTCGGGGTGTGTTTTTTTTTTTGTTTTGTGTTTTCCGCTTTTTAAAGGGGAAATGAAAGTATTTTTTTTTTTTCGACACCTTTTGCATTGCTTCTCAATCCACGTCCCCCCTCTGCTTTTTTTTCATGCCCCTTTTTTTTTTTAAAAAAATTTTGTTGATTTGGGTTCCCCACAAAGTGCACCCCGTTCTAATTTTGTTTTCCCCTGTCTGTGCCAATCCATCGTTTTTGTAAGCTGTTAAAAAAAACCCAAAACCGAAATTTTTTTGGGTTCTTTCTTTGTCAAAAAAAAAACTGACATAAGCTGAAAAGAAAATTCTTAAAACTTGTTGATGACGCCAAATTTTTTTAAATTCCAAATTGTCATTTCCCAAATTTTTGCCCTTTTAAACGATGTATCAACACCTGAAAAGGGTGTCCTTTCCCAAAGGGAAAAACCCCTTAAAAAAAATGAACCCTACGTTTATGTAAAACCACCTGGGAATTTTGTGCCCTTTTACGTCCTAAAGGGAAACCCTGCACCCCGGGACTTTTTGCGTTTAGCCCTTCCCTGTTGGCCATTGCCCAAAGCGGTGGTGGGGTGGTGATGATGGCGGTGCGGGGGCAAACATGACGGGGGGTTCCGTTTAGGGGGGGCCCCCATACTGTTTCCAACTGACAGTCCTGCGTTGGGCTACTATTTCATCAACCCCGGATACAAAGGGGTTCCCGGCCCCGACCTACCCCCTTAGGAGCTTTTTTCCCAGCCCCGGGCCCCCTCTTTCCCTCCTTCCAAACCCCCGTCAAATTTGGTTTGCCCCTCTTTGGGGTAATGATTGAATTATGCCCCCCACACACACAACCAAAAACACACCACGCCCCCACACACCCCACACCACACACACCCCACAACCCCCACACACACAACCCCACACCTTTTGGAAAAAACCTCCAGTCTCTTGTAATAAATACGTAACACACACACAAAATAATAAGACAAAAAGGGGGTGTTTTTATTTTTGCCAAAACACTTTCCCTGGAGGGTTTAAAAAATTTGAGCGTGTATTGTATTGTATATTGTAAGGTATTGTACGTAATTTTTTGTACATCTTTGGGAACCTCAGCCATGGCAAAGTTCAACGGATTTGGAAAGCAAGGAAACCAGCTTTCCCCAAAAAAAGCTTTAAACTTTTAAAAAGCCCCGTCCTTTAAACAATGCGCTTACGGGGGGTGAAGGCTGGGGCCTTTACTTTCAAAAAGTTGGGAAAAAAAAATCCAAAACCTTCCAAACGGGAAACTACACATTCCCTGTGGGGACCACAGCATCATTTTCTGTTTGTTTTTTCCCTTTGCGGGGGCCCTCCTCTGCTTGTTTTGGCAATATTCCTGAGGTCGCTTGTCTGTTCTTGTCATTCTCTTCACAGTTTGGTTTGCTTCTCTGTACTGTTGTTTGTACCTCTCTCTTATCCGCTCTGACTTTGTCTCTAAGATTTTCTTCTTCAGTTCTCTCCTGTTCTCAATGGCTTGCCAGGTGTCTGCTGTAATCCGGTTGTGGTTATACCATAACATTTTTTGGGGTGCTTTCTTATTTTTCTCACTAAAATACTAAGCAGTTCGGCAACCCCCCTTCATGTATGGGCCAATGGGCTTTTTGTGAATAAATCTTTCGAGTTCGAGTTCGAGTTCGAGTTTGAGTTTCTCTCTCTCTCTCTCTCTCTCTCTCTCTCTCTCTCTCTCTGTCAAAGGCTGGTTTGAAAATTGGGACACTTGAGGCACAGACAATAATGTATCGAATCTTGATGTACATACCTCTACTGCCATGGTTTCCATGTCATTGTAATCGCGTCGCGTTCGATATCGTCGTTACCGCGCCGCAGCGCTATATGGCTTGATCGCTAAATAGCAATAAAATTGTGTCAATTGTCAATTGTCAATTGTGTCAATTGTCTCTCTCTCTGTCTATCTATCTATCTATCTATCTATCTATCTCTCCAGATTGCCTGGTCTATTTTCTTCTTCTCTTAGTTTTTGTTTTGCTCACACTCTTTAGCCCTAATTGCTATTTCCAGTAATACTCTTTTCATTCCACTGAGCTAGTCTAATTGATCAAGAAGGCATGCGAAGGGTCGGGAATGACAAGAGTGTTTATTATGATAAAAGCTATGACTGGCCATACAAGTTTAGCAGCATACCAGAGCTTCGCTAAAATCACGAAAAGGACAAGGCTTCAACAAAAGTCGAAAGAGGGCTAAAAACAATGATGATGTACGGTCAACAGTTGCCGTAACCTTGTCACGACAAGTCTCTCTTTGTAACGCTATAGCCCGGAGCAGTTCAAACAACTCTAAAAAGCTTGTTGACGAGGAGAACACACTTGTCACATCTATCAGCTTGTCTCCTGGTCCTGTCCTGATCATCTTCCTCACCGGTGAGTTTGGAGGCTCGCTTGACAGACAGACAAGTGACAGCAGCCCCGCTGTGACAGACAAGAGTAAACACACCGCCTGTCTGATCGATGTCCTTTGTTTTCCTTGCTTTTCCCTCCTTTATAAATCCACGGAGATTTACATACAGGCCTGTTCTCAGCAGATTGCCATTCTGTGTGGTTTAAGTGAGCAGTCTGGTTTGGACTCCATGATTAGTAGCAGCCAACTGCAAACTATCACTTAACTGTGGGAGTCTTTTGGGAAACTGGATATAAAGCTAGCTGTTAATATTCTGGCAGTTAAAAAAAATAGTTACTAATTTTATTTTTACTACTCTGTAGTAAGTAGTAGTGTTCAAGTCTGGAAAACGACTGACTGTCACAGAAAACAGCAATGGTAAGGAATTTATTTTAGTAGTTTCAAAACTTCTTTGCTTGCTTCTCTTGGCGTTGCTTGCTTCTCTTGGCGTTTCTTTTCAGTCTAAGTTGTCCACCTCCTTCTTTTTATGGTTATTTTGTTATATTCTGTTTTCGTGTGTGTTGTTTTTGTTTTGTGTTTCCGCTTTTAAGGAGAGTGAATGTATTTTCTTCGACACCTTTGCATTGCTTCTCAATCCACGTCTCCTCTGCTTTTGTCATGCCTTTTTTTAAATAAAAAATTCGTTGATTGGCTTCCCTATATAGTGCACAGTTCTATGTGTTTTCCCCTGTCTGTGCCAATCATCGTTTTTGTAAGCTGTTAAACCAAATCACGAAATTTTGGCTTCTTTCTTTGTCAAAGAAAAAACTGACATAAAGCTGACCAGAACTTCTTAAAACTTGTTGATGACGCTCAGTTTTTAACTTTCAAATTGTCATCCAATGTTCGTCCTTACATCGATGTATCATCACCTGAATGGGTGTCCTTACCTATGGATACAACCTCTTAAAAATGTGTATCCCTACGTTTATGTAATAACCACCTGAAGTGTGTGCCCTTACGTCCTCAGGTAACCACTGCACCTGTGCTCTTGCGTTTCAGCCTTCCGTGTTGGCCATAGCAATGACGGTGGTGGTGGTGGTGATGATGGCGGTGCGGCCGACAAGCAGTGACGGGGCGTTCCTGTCAGGGGGCCGCATACTGTACCAGGCTGACAGTCCTGACGTGGACTACTATTTCATCAACCGCGGATACATGGGGTCCGGCCTGACCTACCCCTTGAGGAGCTTTTCTAGCCCAGGCCTCCTCTACCCTCCTTCCACCCCTGTCATTGGTTCGCCCGTCTGTGAGTAATGATTGATATGCACGCACACACACACACACACACACACGCACACACACACACACACACCACACACACACACACACACACACACACACACACACATCTGGAGAAACCTCCAGCTCTCTTGTAATAAATACGTAACACACACACAAAATAATAAGACAAAAAGGGTAGTGTTCTATTATGCCAACACACTTTCCCTGGAGGATAATAAATTTGAGCGTGTATTGTATTGTATATTGTATGGTATTGTACTGTATTGTTTTGTACATCTTGCAACCTCAGCCATGGCAAAGTTCAACAGGATTTGGAAAAGCAAGGAAACCAGCTTTCCAACAAAGCTGAAGCTGTTTAGAGCCCTCGTCTAATCAATGCTGCTGTACGGGTGTGAAGGCTGGACCTTGACTGCAGAAGTTGAAAAGAAAATCCAAACCTTCCAAACAGAATCATACACATTCCCTGTGGGGACCACAGCATCAACAAGTCAGTGTGGCAAGAGGTGATAGTCATGAAAGCTGGGCCACAGGAACAAACCCCTTCTGGCTGTTGTAGAGAGGAGGAAGCTGGCATGGTTTGATCATGTTACACGTCATAACTCTTTTGCCAAGACTATCCTACAGGGGACACATGAGGGAGGAAGGCACAGGGGCAGACAGATGAAGAACTGGATGATGCAGAACATCAAAGATTGGACCAGGCTTGACATGGCTGTGTTGCTGTGAAAGGATGAAGACAGAGCAGCCTGGAGTAGTATCGACCAACGCGTCTCGCATGTCTCTTCAACGACTAGGCCTATCTTGGTCGAAGCACTGCTGATGCTGCTGAATTGTCGCTTAACTTGTACCGGCATCATAAGCATCCCTATTTTGCCGCCAAGGAAAAGCAAAACGGAGTCAAAAGATCAATGTTCTATCAAAACATTTCGGGCAGCCACTTGCTGTTGGCTGCTTTTTATTTTTATTTTTTTACTGGTCACGAAATTATGCAAAATGAGGAAAAATTCGTAACGTTGAGCTACTCAAGTGCAGTAGGAGCGCCAAGCATGACAAACACCTGCATCTACACACATGCATCACCATGCCCTTGTGTTTCTGTCAGTCTGTCTGTCTGTCCGTCCGTCTGTCTGTCTTTCTGTCTTTGTCTCTCTGTCTCCCCCCTTATCTCTCTCTCTGTCTGTCTGTCTCAGTTTAATCTAAAATTTGTTTGAAAAATAGGAATATTATTTTGGAGCTGCTGTTTAGTTAGGGTGGGGTTGGGGTGAGGGCTCTTCCACTTTTTGCCACGTTTTACTGATTGTTTTGATGTATGTATGTTTACAAGAACAGATTGTAAGACTAGGCTTGGCCTAAAATCTGTATCCTTGCCTAATTATCCATAGATCATTCATTTTTCTTTTCTCTCTCATTCGCAAACACACACACACCACACACACACACACACACACACACACACACACACACACACACACACACACACACACAAGCACGCACGCACAACAACACACAATACACTCACACACACACACAAGCACACACAACACACACACAACACACACACACACCACACACACACACACACACACACACACACACACACACCACGGTCTTCAAACAGTAACTTGGAAATGCATGCTAAAGGTGTTGAAGTAACACATTATTTTTCTGTGACCTACAGATCTGCGGCAAAGGAGAATCCTATCAGCACCATTCATGGTATGTCAGCCTGTCTTCTTCACATCACTTGTTGGTGGCCTAGGCTACTAGTCCGTACTCCTCCTTTATAAGTACACCCCCCCCCCCTCCCCCTTTGTATTCCTTACAACCCCTGAAGTCGGTATGCATCTACCTTTGCGATGGGCAAAAATAGTCGTACGTGCAAAAGCCTCACCATTGGTGACAACGCTTTAAAATTTTGTCATTCGTTCCCACCAGCACACTATGGTTTAGTCTTCGCAAAAGCAGAATAGGTTTTAACATGTGCGCAAGATGTTATGTGCCCATTCGTACACCTCGGTTTATAATCTCATCCCAAAGACTTTTGGGGGAAGTGGAGTTGGCACTGATGTTAATTCCAGTGGGAAAAAAATCCCCTTGAACGGGATTCAAACCCAGGTATTTCATGTCATGTATTTATTCCCTTTCCAACATGGCTGAACCAGATGAAACTTCAGACATTCCTAACAGACATTTGTCACCTAATGGGAAATAACTTTTGGTTATTGAGAACCTTGTTTTCCATGGAAGATTTCAAGGCGTTAATGTGTAAAAATTTGCATGCTAATGAAGCCACCTTTGTTTCGTTATTCCGTTTTGTCTTGCTTGACATAACAATTTTTCCTTTAGAATGCTACAGTATACAAAAATAATGCAAATATAATATCAATCCGTGTAGAACACTGTTTTCAAACGTTTTGCCGTTTTCCAGCTTCCCAAACTGTTTGAAATTATGAATGAACAGATCAGATTTACTTTTTCTTTTGCACAAACAGAAAAATCCGATACAATAATTCGAAAGTAGGCCGCTTGTGGTGGCCGTTCAGTTTTGAATGCACGGCAGGCTACCTCTTGGAAATGATGTAATAAAAGAGTTGAAGGCAGGAAAGACCATTCCTGATGTTGTATGATGATTCTTTTTTACATTGTAATCTACTGAACCATTCTGTAAACAAAAATATTTAACGTAGTCACTATAGTGTTTTC
>CM054136.1:38930619-38975619 GCA_028751875.1 Rapana venosa
CTTAGGTGGGAAGTGAGGTGGGTGGCAAAATCCATTTTTGTTTCCTCCCCCTTTAGTAGTCCGTACGGAACGATTTTGTCAAGGAAACAATTGCAACAGTTGGTTTTTTTTTTTCATTTACTTTAAATTTGTCAGTAATAACATTTCCATATTGAAAAAATTTTGAGGCCCTGGAAAAAGCCTAAAATTAAATTAAAAAAAAAACATTTCCTAAATAAAAAACTTTGACAATTGGCTGCCAATTTTGTCCGTACGGGGTAGAGTAAAAAAACGTAAGTTGGGAACATTGCAACATTTTTTTTTTTTTTGGCCAAGGGTTTTGTGTTTATGTAATAAACAAATCGAAAAGTTAAAATGAAACGTTTTGATTTTTTTGACAAATATATGTCATGGTGTTTCTATTTTTAGAACTCCACCACTGTCATCACAAAAAGCCCTTAACCATTCCTTAGAGGAGGTTTTCTTGTGATTTTCTAAACATAGCATCACTTTGCTTCATGAATGGAAAATAGGCAAATGTCAATAAAATAGAAAAAATAAAAAATAAAATGATATGCTTTTCCCAAAAAGTGCAAAGCACCTAAAATAAAACATTCTACTTTGGCATTGCTCAAAAATTTTTTTTTATATTTATATATTATATTTTTTTTTAAATAAATTTTTTTTTTTTTTTAAATATATATAATTTTTAAAAAATTTTATATATATTTTTATTTATTTAAAATTTTTTTTTGTATTCGCCCCCTCATTTTGAGCTTTCTCACCCCTCAAGACACATTTCATTTCGACTTAGATTTCCCCCCATATTTACACCTTTTATGGTTTCCCCAACTTCAACAACATCTCACACCCCCTAAGCATGTGGGGTGGTGTGTGTGTGTGTGGTGTGTGTGTGGTGTGTGTGGTGTTTGGGGGGTGTGATTGTTGGGGGAGTCTAAATTTAAACTCTGTTTTTGGGGGGTTGTTTTGTTGTTGTTTTTTGGAACAGTCAGATGTGTACTAATGAATCAAATGCAAGTGCTGTGATTTCTTTGCTTTCCAAGACTCAGCGCTATAAGAATTCAATATATTATTAGATTATCAAAATAACTACATTTTTAGCTCTAAACGCAAGACAAATTCAGTGGTTGGTTTGTTTTCCGCTGGATGCACTCACACACAATATGTGACATGTTCATTTCTTAGGGTCTTGCATGCTAATTCATGACTTGAGATCTTCATTGTCTCCAACAGCAGCCACTGCTGGTTCCTTGTCTTCTTCCATGACATTGTCAAGAGAGTTGTTGAAAGCCTTGGGACTGTTGGGTGCAATGACTACATTCAAAACAGCATCAACTGTGAAATGTCCCTGGACAGCTCTGGCCCTCCACTTTCCTGTCAACTGTGAGTGATCAATGGCATCAGGTGCAAATGTCACTTCCACACATTGCTCAAGACCAGTTCCTGCCATTAGTTGTCCTATGGAACCCAGTAGACTCATCTCAGTATCTAAGCCACCCAGTCGTTGGACAATGGAGCGAAGAGGGCTGTCATCTGGTTCACTGGCAACAATGATTCTGGCCTTCCACCAAAGAGGTTGATCCAAAGTGACACCTAGTGTTACATGGTTCATAAGAAAAAATGAAGAGGTGTGAACACACAGCTCCTGTCCCACAGTGGGGTCCATGTCAATCATGGGTAAGAAGGTGAAGCAGCTCTGCATATCCTGGATGGTGGCTTTTACACACTGCCTTCAGAGGTCCTGACCAGCCTGGTCATGGGCAGCACAGTGGCCACAATACTTTCTACAGAAGGTCCAGAAAGGTGTTGACAGCACTGTGGCTTGTTTAAAGAAAAGCTGAGAGGCGGACGAACTGAACATTTTGATTGGAATCCTCCCAGAGACTTTCACCTACTCAGCTGTTGCAGTGATATTACACTTGGTGGACTTAATTGTTCTAAAGGCAGGAGTGACAGCAGCAATCATCCCATGCCATCAAATGTACCAGTGCCACCTAATGTTGGACGTTGTGCAACAAACAGATCACAGCTGGTTTAAGTCAAGCCTCATGTGCAAAAGTCCTGCATCAGTGCTGCACACTGTTCATATCTCTTCACCTCAGCATAGGATGAAGAGAAGTCCAGTTTGTTCAAATGGTCAACAAGATATCTGGAGCCAATAATGTGTGAATTTCCACTCTGATACCCTACTGCAATGGTGATATCTGCTCCTCTTAGAGTTTTGATCAAACCTTCTTTTTATGTGCAGTACCAGCTGGTTATTGAACAGACTGTTAAAGAAGTCATTGATCTGTGTACATATTGCTATGTTTATGCTTTATGACGAGAGATTTATGAAAAAATTGACCATTTTTTGGTGTCTGAAATTGCATGTTAGGAAATAATCTACCCCATGCAATTTCAAACAGGCATTCATAGTCTTAGTTAAGACAGAAATAATTTTGCTTTTGATTTATATATTTCTGTTGATTAAAGTAATATTAACACTATGAATTAACATCTGTGTTTATCTGGGTGCTACAAGTACTAACACATACATGAGTACATGCACAGCTATACAGCTATGCAAAATGCACTCTCTCTTTTATCACCTTCTTTTGTATCTTTTATCACAGTCAATACAAACAAACCACCAAAACTAAGTAGAATATATCAAATCCACTAATTCTCATGTACCATTTTGTCCCTCTTTCCCTTTGGACAAAATTGCCTGGATGCTGTGTCTGAAATTGCCTGGGGAGGTCAAAGTTGTCATAGGAACACATGGCTAGATTTGGGTCAATATCTATTAAATATTCATGAGCTTGTACCCCCCCCCCCTCCCCCACAGTCAAGGCGCTCACTGATTGGTCAATCTATCAGACCCTCCGAAAACTAGGCTGGCTGGCTGTGTGTGTGAACCAGAGTCACTCACTCACTCATCCCTTGGTAGGACAACCATTGGGGTACCAGCAGGGAGGCTGCAAGTAGACCCCCAAATGGTTCTGTCCTGGGCTGCTTTCAGGAGGTTTGGTACAGTGAGGCCGGTCCACTCCTTGATGTTGGATATCCAGCTTTTGCATGGTCGTCCCTGCCTCCTTGCTCCTTCCACCATTCCCTGCAGGACTGTCTTTAACAGGCTGTTATGCCTTGTTGTGTGGCCAAACCATTTCAGTTTCCTTTCAGTATCTAGCAATGGTTCTTGTTTGCCAGCCAATGCCTCGATCTGCTGCCAGACATAGTCATTGGTTTTACGGTCTCTGTAGGTGATGTTCAGGATCCGCCTTGAATGCGACGTTCTAAATCGGCAGTAAGTGTCCATGCTTCACAGCTGTACAAGGCAATGGATGTGACGAGTGCCTTGTAGAGTCTGACCTTAGTGTGGGTTCTGATGTTGTGGTTTCTCCACACTTTCGTCAGCTTAGTCATGAAAAAGTGCCACAGCAAGTCTGATCTTCACCTCTTGTGTGCTCGTGCCTTCTTTGGTGATGACTGCTCCAAGGTACTTGAAAGTTTCCACCTCCTCTAGTGTCTCGCCACTCATCTTGATGCTGGTGGGAGTGGTCGGTGTGGTACTGTTCACTAGGATCTTGCTCTTTTCCGTGCTGATCTCCATACCGTGGGCATTGGCTGATGTTTCTAGTCTGGTGGTGAGATCCTGGAGTTCTTCTTCACTGCGGCCCATGAGATCAATATCGTCTGCAAATCGAAGATTGCAGACTGGCCTTCCTCCTATTGTGATTGTGGTCTTGAAGTCAAGGAGGGCCTCCTGCATGATGTTCTCCAGGAACACGTTGAAAAGAACGGGGGATAGCGGGCAGCCTTGTCGAACTCCAACTGAAGTCCGGAAGAACTCTCCGATTTCTCCATCCATGAGGACTGCACTGTGGGAGCTGTCATACAGCGCCTGGATGACTTGAATCAGGTCCTCGTCGAAGTTATAGTCTCTCATGACTTGCCACAGAGCTTCTTGCCACACTCGGTCGAAGGCCTTCTTGAAGTCAATGAAGTTGTTGTAGAGCTGTAGCTGATGTTGGAGATGCTCTCTATGAGCATTTTGATGTTGAAGATCTGCTCGAAGTGCTTCGACCTGGTCTGATCCCCTGTTCCTATCTGATAGGATTTCTTCGGCTTGTGGTTTCAGTTTGTTCAAGGCAATTGCGTAGGCATACTTTGGCTTTGGAGGGTATCAGGGACTGTTGTTTCTGTTAATTTTTGGCACTTTTCAGGTACTCCCTCTTTGGAAGTGGAAACTAATGATGGATTGGGTTCCATGATTCAGGCCACTCTTTGCTGGTCCAGATGCGGTTGGCAGATGATTGTTAATGCCTTGATATTATCTGGGGCCTCCGTTTTACTGATGGCTGAGCCGGGATGTTGTTCAATCCCTGGTGACTTTGCCTCCTTTAGGGATCTTACTGCTTACTTCTACCTCTTCCTACAGCCCACCTGTGTGCTTTCAGGATCTGATGGTTTGGGATCTTGATCGGTGAAGTTGTTGGATCAGCCTTCAGCTTGTAGTTGTTACAGGTCGCTGCAATATTCTGTCCATTTCTCTTCATGTTTAGTGGCGCTCTCTATAAGGGAACCTGAACCCCTCTTTTGTCTTGTCAATTAACGGTCTGTGGGCTGCGGGGACTTGTTAGGACCTTGATGTCTGGTTTACGCCCTCTTGGCTGTTCTCCTTTCGCCATTGCTTCTCAACCTTGGAGCATTGTTCTACATCGTTCTCCATGGCTCAGTCATCTTCTTCTTGATTGACCTGTCATTGGACTAGTTCTAACTCTTCGGCGTTTCTGAGTTGTTTGTCTTTCACCTGGCTTAGTCCTACGTTGGTCGCACAGGTCCAGGATATCGTTGGTAACCCGACGGTTGGTTCTTTTTTCCTCTTACTTTCCAAGGATCTCCAGTGCTTCTCCTGAATTAATTAGTCTTGCTGAAGGTCTCAGTGAGGTTGTGTTGATGTTTCATCTTGGAGGGAAATTCAATTGCTGCAAATATGCCCCCTATTCAGCTTTAAAGAATTTCAGCGACTGCGGGGTCCTTCAGCTTTCCATGTTTGTTGAACAGCAAACGGGATTTTCTCTTCTGTTCTTGGTCTTCAGCTTGATCTGTGGGTCATGAGTCCCATGTCGTGGGTTCTCTGCACTATATCAGCGCCAGGGAAAGTTCTTGTATGGGCTTTGTTGATGCTAGACTTAAATCGTTAGGGGGCCACGATGTTAGTCAATCTGGTTATGTGTCTTTCCATTTGGTGAGTTTTTGCCTAGTCGTTGATTTCTTGATGTTTCTTGTGGGGGGTTATATAGGGTGTTGGCGACTGTTAAGGATTGTGCTGCTTGCGAATTCCAAAAGTTGAGGACTCTATCATTGGTTGCGTCCACGCCCAAAACGGCCCTACTGTCCTGGGCATGGTCATAAGCGTCAGGTCCGATTTCTTGGCATTCAGTCACTGGATCACGATGAAAGAGACCAAGTCCCTTCTTGGAGTTGATTTGATGGCACTCTCCATAATCTTCGTAGAAACCACGATTGCTTCATCATCGTGTCTGTGTTGGTGCATAGACCTTGTATGATGGTCATGTTGTGTTGGTTTGGCTGCGACACGCATGGGAGATCAGTCTGCTTGAGTTGGGGTACGCTGATTGACAATGTTAATGACACTGTTAGTTCATCTTCTTGTTAGACAAGAAATCCTACTCGTGTTGGTGTTTGGGAGTGGTCGCCACTTATTACCTTAGTTTGTGACCTTCTTCTGTGGTGTGTTTCGACGAAATACGACCCCCCAAGAGGGGGCGGGGGGAACTTGGGCCAGTCCAAGTTATGTCCCATTCGTTATCTTCGTTGTTAATGGGTTAGCTACTTGGAGCTTCCCACATGCGTGCAAGGTATTCGGATGGTTTCCATGTTACCAATGATTGGTCCTTTTCAGCTGGAGGTTTGATTTTGCTGTGTTTTTGTTTTCGTCGTTCCCATTTTTTCCACCTCTCATCCTTGGAACACTCATGGAAGGCGCCGTTGTGGTATGGGCCTCAACCAATCCGCATGTCTTTTTCTTTCAGTGTTTGTCCATGTTGGTATTTATGTGGGGTGGATTGCTGGCGGGGCTTTGTTGATGAAACTGCTATGACTGGTTATTAATTGGGGGGGCATGTAGTATCGTGTATAGTGTGGGGAAGGAAAAAATGTTGGTTTGATTTTCACAGATTTTTTTAAGCATTGAAAAAATGGAGGCTCGTGACTTTGTTTTGGGGATTGAGGGTCATAGAACAAATTACCACGTAGTGACGAGAAATTTGGGAACATAACAATTCAATGAAAGGATTGCAGTAGTGAATAGATGAGTGCATAGATAAAACAGAAGTGAAAAGAGTGATTTTTTCTAATACGGGTGTGCAGCCTTAAATTGTCACAGTGTACTCATAGGATAACCTATGTACTGGTTTTCAGTGTTGGATTACCATATTGACACCCTAAGACAGCCCGTTATTATTGTACAGTTTAATTTATAACTCAATGCTTTGGTTATGTCTTGACTACAGAGTATGGTAAAAACATGACCTTGCTACAGTAGCCTAGAGTAGTTAACAGGAGATAAGTCGGTGGGCTCTAGGCATATGGGCTAGATAATTTCATCGGGACTATGGAAAGAGTTACATTCCCAATGTCAGGTTTCCACTGACGGATTAAAGTCAAATGTCATATGAAGTATTGATGTTCTTATTCCATTGCATGTTTTTTAACGGGGGCGGGGTGGGGGGGGGGGGGGGGGGGGAAGTAAGGGCCCTATTACAACATTATAGTTATCGCCCTGACATGCAGAATGTCGTACGGCAGTCGTTGTTTTATGATTGTTGTTGTTACTTCTGCATTTGTGTTTCGATTTTCTGGTAAGTGGTTTTTAGATTTAAGTATGTTGCAAGGTATACTTTATTTATGAAGATCGGAATTGCATGGGTCGGTAGGAAATAAAAAACGTTAATTTTTAGAACTTGTTAGGCCCTTTGTTATGTTTTGTTCTACACTGTTAGCCTTGTTTATCAATATTAATCCTAGGTGAAGGAATGAAGTGGAGTTTTAGCCTTTCAGGTTGGTAATGTGGTTTTTATTTAATTGGGCTCACATGCTTTCACAGCTTTTTGTAGGGTTTGCGGATTGTTTGAAATTAAGAATTATGTGTATTGTGTTTACAGTTTGAGGTTGACTGTTTGTAGTTAATATTGGCCTAAAGGGATCTATACATCCCAGCCATAGTGCAAAGGGTAGTGGTTATTGGCTTATATGAATGTGATAGTCGAGACATTTGGATTAGGGGTCACCCACCAGCCTTCGCAGCCAGTTATGTTTTACATATCATTATTTTCTCACATCAGATATTCAGTGAGAATTCATATTTAACCTGTACAGGGGGATGGGCTATGATCATGCGCTTCCCGGGTTAATCTTCTGTGTTGCATAGTCAGGTTACGACATATCAATCAACTATTATTGTAACTTTAGAGAAAAGTGCCTCCTCTTTCACTTTGGTTAGGGACCCTCAAGTGTCTAAACTTCCAAGTCCTTTGTGTGATTAGGGTTACTAGGAGTGATGTCGATCTGAATGATATTGATTGGACACCACCCTAAAGGAGTCCGTTATGTGGATGGAAACCTCACTTGTTTACTTGTGGCAGGGAACTCATACTGCCAACCTCATCCTTGTATATAATATAATTGTATTACCACTTGAAACTCCCCCCCCCCCCCACCCCCCCCCCCCCCCCCCCCCCCCCCCCCCCCCCCCCCCCCCCCCCCCCCCCCCCCCCCCACTAGTTCCATGGCTAGAGTTTCAATTGTTCAGCATTGGTGTGATTTTTGTGATGGAGTAGTTTTTCTTCCACCTTTAACTGATTAAAGGGTAGCCAAATTCGACTTAAGGGATACAGTTGGAGAATGAAACTACCAGTTTTTTCTTTTTTTTTCTGTAGGACAGTCAGGAGGTAACTCCCTGTTCTACAATTTTCAGCTTGTCAATGTATTCTTATTAATGTGCACAAGTCTGTTAGCACATGGTCTCCAACTGGTTTAGTTTAGATTCTCCGTTGAAAGTTATGAATTCATGATTTGTGTGATTTTTATTGTCAAGCTGTGGAAGAGAAAAGAAAAGGCAAGGTGGCAATGGAACCCAGACCTTCATGGTTTACTTGTTTGGCAGATTAATACATGTCTAATCTGTCCTGCCACCTCCCTTCTTGAGATCTTTTAAAGATCTCGCTGTGCAATCTGAAAATGTGAAAATCAAAATGTCATCCTTTCAGCTTGAGACTGCCATTTTAAATGCATGTTTTTCAGCACACAATTAATTTTTTTTTTTATTCAGCATACAATTTTCAGTATATGTTTAAGCATAATTGATCATATTTAAATGTTTTTCTAGAACTGTTTGTTTAGTCCACTGAATACTATACAAACAGGGCTGGGGAGGCTAAAACCTACTCATTATTTTCTTTACCCTACTGTTATTACTTCTGTTGTAGTATATTGTTAAAAACAACAACAAACAATTATACTACTACTATACTATGATTAAAATTATGTAATATTCCTTTAATATGACATTTCCTGATTACTATTTGGACACAGTTGGTATGTTGCTGCTTCAGATTGGCAACAGGCGGTTACAGATTTTGAATTGGAGCTTGTGGAGAGATAATGAAAACCATGAGAAAAACCAGCATGATTAGGGTTTGTTATTAGGTGCCAGACTTATGAAACATCGTGACCCTGCGGCCAGATGGTTGAAATGGATCAACTAACCAAGTCCAATGACTTGTGATCTGCACCACCTCCATCACCACCACCCCACCACCACCACTGTTGTTGGACATCACTTCCAGCAGCAGAATCCACAAGGTTTGGTATAGATTTCCTAATTACTATTCTCCTGTTTCTTGAGGGGAAGAGGGGGGGCTACCTGGTGGTTAGTGGTTTTTGTTTTGTTTTTGCTGCTTTATTTTCTGTGATGCTCCTGAACCCATGCTTGCTCCATGCCCTCACCTTAATTCTCCTGCCGGCAGCCAGATTTTTATGCCGCATTTTCTCGTGATTCGAAATTCCTCAGGGAGCCCATTAATATCAGGGCTGCTTGTGGGGGCCAACAGCCAGAAGGGCCAAGCACTGCGGCTAGGAATCACTTTGGTGGTGTTCAGTGGTTGCCTATTTGAGCTACATATGTAGGACACCACCTACTAGTCCCACTATTGACTACAGTATTAGCTGCAGTTGAGGAGCCAGACTGAGGCCACCCTTGAGAGGGGGAACCACCACATGTCCCTCCATGTGACGTCTCCCTGATGAAACCTGCAGTCCAAAGGGGCCATAGGGGTATAACGAATCTGAGGGTCACATGAGGCTAGAGTCATACTGGGGGCCCTCTGAATCAGAGGCAGTTTTTTTTATTGCATGATTGATCAGTGATTAATAAGGATAATGTTATATGGTGCAGACTAAGGAAAGTTGCATCTGCTTTGAGAAGTCTTGACAGGGTTGTCTCTATGCTTACTGTCATGATATTATCCCGGGCATCAACCAGGCCGAGAAATAGATTACAGACACCAGGCAATGGCTGGTCAGGTAATTGAGCAACACTCAAAATTGCATCTGTTAAAGTGGAACGGAAGGCTCAACTGTGTGGTTCCGTCTTCTCACTGAGACCACAGCACACTCACTCTGGGTAGGAGTGGCTGGAGTCCGAAAAATCCTTTTTGACTCTTAAGGGATTCGGGCCCCACTACTTCCAATCTGTAACCAAGCAATAACCACTGTTGCCATGGTGGCTGGTCTGTTGTTAGTTGTAGTTGGAGTTTGTGATTCTGATAGTCTGGGTTTCTAGTTCACTACCGTGATTTGCCTGTTTTTGAGGGGTATTTTTTCTTGGAGGTTATATTCAAATACTGACTCCAACTCCCTGAAGGTCATTTAGATGAGACTATTATAAACCAAGAATTCTCTACATGTTCGTATGCATGTAGAGTATTTTTTCGGGCCTTGTTAAAAAACATTCTGCCTTTTTCTAAGAGTAGGCATTGCATGCCTGTTAGGAAGAAGGAAGACAAAAAGACTGTATACTACTGATTTTCAGGGCTTTTGCCATTTTGGTAATTTAAAAAAAAAATCTTGGAGGGTGTGCAAATAATTTTATGTGTGTATTATATGTTTCACTAAGATTGCATTAGGTTTTTTTCATGACTTCATTATATTTTGTGTTTTCAGAAAGAAGGAAGAAGCAAAGAAGGAAGAAGCAAAAAGAACTACAGTTTCAGATTGTTCAAGCCATCGAAAGAGAAAATATTTTGTTCTGATTGCGCCCCCAGTTTAATTCTAATTTGATGAAGGGTATTTCAAACTGGGACTGTGTCATTTTGTTAATAAAACACCCTTTACCATACAGCCGTTGAGAAGGAGACTTTGCGAATGGTTAAGTTAATGGTGGTGTCAGGTGCTGATTGTCATTCAGTGAAAACCGTTTGCAGATCTTTTCAGCCTCTGCATGTGGCTGTTACATTGTTGGCAGTTATCACATGACAGAATATCTGGTGCGGACACGGTTGACTAAGTCAATGCAGAATGGGTGTGGTTTATGGACACCAGTGATGTTTGCCAGTAATTCTTGGTTTCAGCTGAAAGTTGTGAGTTGCTGTTATACTTTTGGGGCTGACCTGATGATGGAGACAGATTGTGGGCAAGACATCATTGCCACCCGGGATACTGAAGAGCAGCATGACTAATTTGTACAGTTCCTCCAGAGTCAAAGGGTGTCAACATCAATTGCTATGGACAAGTTCAGGTGAGAATGCTTGTGTTTCATAGCATCACTTTCGACACTTAGAAATGAATTGATCTCATTGTTGTATCAGGGAATTTTCCGGTTGAAATGGTAGTGGGGGGGATCATTTTATTTGTCCATTTACTTGTGCAGTGCGTGGAGCATTGTAGAACGCATAATTTCAAGCTGTACTTTACAACGGCAGTGAATTACCATTATAGTTCTCAAAAGAGTTTACCCTTCACAGTTAACAAGTGAGGCGATTCTTACTCGTGATTGTAATGGAACGCTTCGTGTGGATTTTGCAATCCTGCAGTTTCTTGTCAATAAAGGGGCTGTGCAAGATTTCTCAAACATCAATGCCTTCTTTGACAGCTTGCCACAAGGGGAGAGTGATGAGAACTTCAGAGTACCTCTGTGGCATTACCTCATTGTTTGTACCCGTGCTTGTAAGCCTGAACTCTTGTCAAACGAAGTAATGTCCGTGCTTTATCTTCCTGTGATGAGAAATTGCATGGAAAACAGCTGGTCTCTCCAGCAGCTGTGTCGAGTGGCAGTACGCGAATGCCTGAGGAAAAAGCAGCCTTGTGACATTCATGCTTCTGTAAACAAACTTCCCATCCCGAATGCCCTGAAGAACTTTTTGAACTTGTCAGACTTTTTCAATGCCTATCCCCAGTTGCCCCCCTTGAACAAATTTCTTGATTAAGAATTTGGCAGGGTATAGTAGGTTTTTTGATTTCTTCTTTCACATAGTTGTTGGTCTTGTGTTCTTTGTATGATATTTTGAGGAGTCTTCTGTGGCACTTGTTCTCGAATGCTTGGATTCTCCTCTCTAGCTCTGCTGACAGGGTCCATGATTCACAGCCATATAGGAGGATAGATATCACGAGGGATTTGTAGAGGTGATATTTGGTGCAGAAGCTGATGTTGTTGCCTCTGATGATCCTCTCGAGTCTGGCTAGAGCAGATGTTGCTGTTGCAATGCGAGATTTCACTTCATTGTTTGATGTGCCATCTTTTGTTAGGATGGAGCCTAAGTATTTGAATTGTCTCACCTCTTCCAGTATTTCTCC
This sequence comes from Rapana venosa, assembly GCA_028751875.1. Taxonomy (NCBI): domain Eukaryota; kingdom Metazoa; phylum Mollusca; class Gastropoda; order Neogastropoda; family Muricidae; genus Rapana; species Rapana venosa. The sequence goes on from CM054136.1 coordinate 38,942,479, forward strand.
ATTCATCTTTATTTCCGTGCTGTCATTACTAGCGCTGTTGACCATGATCTTTGATTTCTCTGTACTGACCTCCATGCCGCATGCGCTTGCTTGATCTGATAGACTATCTGTGAGGTTTTGCAGTTCTTGTTTGCTGCCACCCATGAGGTCAATGTCATCTGCAAATCTGAGGTTGCAAAGGGGTCTTCCACCAATGGAGATGGAAGTGTGGTGGTTTTGCAGTGTCTCTGTCATGATGTTTTTGAGGAAGAGGTTGAAAAGTACAGGTGAGAGAAGGCAGCCCTGATGGACCCCAACCGTGGTCTTGAAGAACTCGCCCATGTGATTGTTCATGAAAACTGCACTTCTTGCGTTCTCGTTCAGTGCCTTGATGACTTCAATGAGGAGGCAGTTGTCAATGTTGAAGTGCCTGAGTACTTGCCAGAGGCCGTCGTGCCATACCCTGTCAAAGGCCTTTTTGAAGTCTGTGAAATTGTGATACAAGTCTTTTTGGTGTTGGAGATGTTTTTCTATCAGAATTCGCAGATTGAAAATTTGTTCCATTGTGCTGCGTTTTGGTCTAAAGCTGGCTTGTTCTTCTGCCAGGAGTTTTCCGCTTGGTTTTTCAGTCTGTTGAGGACTACCCGCAGCATGATCTTGCTAGGATGGCTTATGAGACTGATGGTTCTGTAGTTCTGGCATTGTTTGAGGTTTCCTTTCATTGGTAGGGGTATTACAAGAGACTGTGTCCATTCTTCTGGCCATTCTTTGGTGTTGTGAATCTTCTGACAAAGTTCTGTGAATCGCCTTGCTGTTTCATTCCCTCCATTTTTTATGAGTTGAGCTGGGATGTTATCGATTCCAGGGGACTTTCCCTTCTTCAATTGTTTAATAGCTGTGTCTGCTTCACACCTTAGTATTGGTGGGTCTTTATCTTGGTGTTCAGGTTTTTTTTCAGAAACTATGTTGGTATCTGGGCGTAGTGGGTAGTTATACAATCCTCACAGTATTCCGTCCAGCGTTGGAGGATGGCATTGCTTTCCATTAAAGATTTCTTCTTTGTCTTCAATAACAAAGGGTTTAGACTGTGTGGCTTTTGTTAGTGATTTCAGAGTGTCGTAAGCTGTTTTGCTGTTTCCCTTGGCCATTCAACTTCGATGCTGTGGCATTGTTCTTCTATCCACCCTTCTTTGGCTTCTCTCATCTTTTTCCTCACTTCTGTGGCTATTCCTGTATTTGTTGTTGGCTTCTTGACTTGTGAACTTTTGTTTCTTAAGCTCTCTTCTTTTGTCGCAGAGGTCAAGAACCTCATTTGTCACCCAGGGTTGTTTCTTTGTTCTGCTTCTTCTAATGTTCTTCTGCGCTGTCATTAGCACTTCTTTGATGTTGTTGGCTAGTGTGTCCACATCATTGTTGATGGCTGTGAGTGCGGCGAACTTTCCTCCAATGTTGGCTTGGAAGATCTCAACCACTGTTGGGTCTTTGAGTTTTTCCAGATCAAATCTTATGCGTGGGTTTTTTGGCTGTTGTTTTGCTTTCAGTTTAAGCTTGATGGTGGTAAGTACAAGGTCGTGGTCACTGCCAATGTCAGCTCCTGGGAATGTTCTTGTGTTTGCCTTGTTTATGCTGGATTTGAATCTTTGGGGTGACAGAATGTAGTCAATTTGATTGTGAATCAGACCATTTGGTGAGTGCCAAGTTGTTCTAGATGGCTTGTGAGGATGGAGTGTGTTTTCCAGAGTTAGTTTGTGCTTCTTTGCGAATTCCAGCAGCTGCTGTCCTCTTTCATTTGTTTCTCCTAGTCCAAAGCGTCCTGTGGTTCCTGCCCAGGTGTCATAGGCATCAGGTCCCACCTTAGCATTCCAGTCGCCTTCCACAATAAGAATGTCTTTTTTGGGCGTTTTGGAGATGACGTTTTCAAGTTGTCCATAGAATTCTTCTATCTGGTCATCATCGTAGTCAGATGTTGGAGCATACACTTGGATGATGGTGAGATTCTGGGGTTTTGCAGAAACTCTGATTGAGATGAGTCTGCTGGATACTGGTGTGCAGCTGACGATGCTTGACACAATCTCTTTCCTGACAAAGAACACAAGACCAACAACTATGTGAAAGAAGAAATCAAAAAGCGTGTGGGCTCCCAAGAGCCTCTGCTCTCCACCATAAAGAGGAGAAAACTGATGTGGTTTGGTCACACCACAAGACACAACACCTTAGCAAAAACCATCTTGCAGGGAACGGTTGAAGGCAAGAGAAGAAGAGGCCGCCAAAAGAAATGGGTTGACAACATCAAAGACTGGACCGCCCAACCCCTGCAACACCTTCTACTAGCCACACAGGATCGTGAAGCATGGAAAAAGATCTCTGTTGCGTCTTCTCTCATGTCCCCCCTACGTCCTTTGGGACATGGGACTGAGTGAGTGAGTAGGTTTTCATTCAGAATAACTCAATTTGGGATATTGTCAGTGCTTAACCCTTTTGCTGTTGACATGTTTTACTGTGGTGTGTGCTGAGAACCTTGGTCCTAAAACAAAAAGATTATACCTATGATATTAATCAGCTTGTATGAGAGGGAGTGTGGTGGCCTAGTAGTTGGGGTGTGGAGCTTGTGATATGATATCATTGCCACCACCCAAGTGCCTGTTTGAGGGGATTTTTCCCCTGGAGTTAACCTTAATACTAACTTCACTCCCCTGAAAGTCCTTCAGATGGGACTAAAGAGATCTTGTGTACAAATGCATGGAGAACATCCTGTGCACACATTAACATCAGTGTCACCTACTGGAAGAGTAGGCTATTGTATGCCTGTAGGAATGGATGACAAAATTTTTTTAAATGCGTGCATACTGTTATGTTTAGACACCATCCCCAGAGTCATAATGTGGCTACCTTAATGGTGGGTAAACAGTTGCATTCACAAAATCTCACCATTGGTGAATCTCAGAGCTCTAACTAAGGAGCGAAAAGGAAAAAAAAGATAGCTGATATTTTCTGAAATACTGTAGACTACTTTAGAAATTATTGCCAACTTTAAGAAGTATAACCAATGGAAGAGAAATGATCACAGAATCTGTTTGGAACAGTGCTATTTTCAAATAATGAGCCTTATTGTCACACAAAGTCTTGAAGCACAAAGACAAAAAAAATTATTAGGGTTATTGATGTCAGAACCTTTATCAACATCAGGACTGTTTCACAAAGTTTGATATTTCCTAGATCAAATTCTTCATCCCCAGTCAAATTTGTAACAAATTTCTTTCGATTCTTGTTCAAGTGGTTTTCTGCATCTGTTCAACTTCATCAAACTTTCAGTTATCTTAGGGATGAATCAAGTCTTCTTCTCCTGTTCACTTTACACCGTTAGTTGTGTTTGGGAAAAGTAATAGCATGTCTCTTCCAGCTCCTCATGTGGGCCATACAGCTTGGTTTGGAGAGTTATCTCACAATCTCCTCAGGTTGCTGAATAGCATGCATCTTTGCAGGATGTGTTCGCCAGTCTTGTTCTTTACCACAGGCACACAGGGGAGAAGGAATGAGTTTCAGCTTTGTAGGCATGTGGTGATTTGTGCCCAGTGCGCAAAGTCTTAGAATGATGACCTGCTCTTCTCTTCTGAGATGGTGGTAGTCCACTGTGGGTCTGGGTTGAATTAAGTTAAAGCTTGTGCTACTCACAAAAGAAAGAGGTATAAAGGGAGCTAATTTGTTTATCAGATGATTTGTTTGTTTAGGTTTTTAAAAATATACAGTACTAGCAAGTACAAAGTGTGCATTGTATATTGACATATGTATGATACATTTTGTGTTAATACGACATCAGTGGAAGATGCATGACTGTCATGGTTTGCATAGATTTATTCCTGTTTTTTGGTCTTTCCAGTCTCTGTACGGTTTGTACGTTTGTGTGTTTTATTTATTTATTGTTATTTATTTATTCTTTTATTTCAAGGATAATGCATTGAACGCATTTGGGTTTTGAAGGGGCAGGCAGCTTCTTAACATAGAGCGACAGAAGGGAAATCATTGTTCTGAAGTGATAGAACATTAGTTACAGACATAACAAATGCTTAGGGATGGCAAGTACTTGCCTGTTGCAGATTCCAGGCTATCTTCAGAAGTGGAAAATCTGCATTTGGTGGTATGGACCTGGAGGATGTTCCCTGCAAGTTTTCCATCTCCCCTTCAAGCTTGCCTTTTCCTCCCCCTTGACCCGCGTCCTTTCTTATGACCTCCCCCTGGGTTTGTTAGTTTCCTATTACTCTAACTTAGCTTCTGGCTTTGACAGCATGAGTTCAGTCATGTCAGTAGGTTGCCGTAGACTTGCTTATGATTTTTATGGTACCAGTTATATGTACCAGCACAAACAGATTTCCTGTACTGGGGATGCTTAGGACTGCTAAACAATTCACATTTTGGGGAAAATTTTCTGCTTAAAATGTTGAGGGTTTTTGAGTGTGTGTGTTTTGTTTTGAGCAGGATTTTAATGTTTTTTGGTTCTCTACCCCCCCCCCCCCCCCCCCCTCCCTTCTTTCCATTATCTCTATTTTGCTTGTTTTATTTTTCTGTGTATTGTGATTCTTACCATTCATCGTTTAAAGGTTGATGAAAAACATACACCTTGGCTGTGTGATGAAGTGCTAAAACATAGTGGTTCTTGTTTTTAATTCTTTGCTTTTGTGTGTTCACGACACCGGTGTATTGTGCTGTAGTGTTTTCTTTCTTTCATTGTCAGAAAATTGGTGAGGAATGCACTGTCGGTGGATGTGTATGGTAAAGTAATGTAATAATGTTCAGCACTAATTTTATCTTTCATTCATTGAAAGAATGAATTCATGCTTCATGTAATGTACAGAATATCCAGAAATTTGTCATCCCTTTCATCCTTGAAACCTTTTTTTTTGTATATCTTATATAACCTTTGCAAACATGGTGAAATAGGGGGCTATGCCCCCTCCCGTAAAAGTGGGGGTCAGGGGGCACAGCCCCGTGAAGCTGAAGCACTTTTTATATTTAGACAAGCAAATTCCTCATCTCCTGAAATGAAAACCACAATACATTTTTTTAAAAAGCACACATTAAGAAATATACCATCCATTAAGCAAGCACACTTACAGATTCAACCAGACTGAAGTTGGAGTAGCAGTTGTGGTCTATACATTGCCCCTATTTCACCATGTTTGCAAAGGTGGGTAGGTGATCATATACAGATCTGAGGTTGAAGCCGATCTGATGAAGAACCATAATATGCCTGATTTCGTTCCAGCTGAGCCTTCTGTGGAGTGCACTTCCCATGTTGTCCATTGCCCTTGTTGGCTTTTCTGGGCTGCTTTTTGGAATCTTCTGGCATCTTTTTCTTCATCTGCTGTTTTACCAAGACTTGGTTTTTCCTTTGACCATCACTCTATTTTCATTGATCCCTGCTGGTTTGTATACCCTATCATTTCTTTGAGTTTGTGGTGCTCTTTTGCTGTGTTCACTGCCCATAGGATTTTTTGTTTTCTGCCTCTTTTATTTTGGGGTGGACTATATCTTCAGGTATGCTTAAACAGCATTATTTTTTCCCCCTCTGGTGGTATTTATAATATTCCTTAACAAGGGACTTCAGCAGCAGTTTTAAATTGGCTTGGCAGAAGTAGAGTGCAATGTTAGCGAGATAGAGTGGATTGCTGAACCATTTCCTTGTGTATTTGTTGATTTTGGCCTCCATCTCTTCCACTGTACTAGTACAAGTATTCTTTAGCCCTAGCAGTTTTGCGATCAGCATGAGCTATAGACACCAGACTTTGTATTTACCAGGAAGCCCACACTTCTCTGCAGGCTAGCTGTCTGGCATTTGCCAGGTTTCTGTACCTCTGTCTTTTTCAAGGATTTATCATATCATCTTCTCAGTCCTAAGGCTCCTGGAGAAATGTTATAGCTGAATGGACAAGAGCTTTTGATTCCAGTCCCATAAAGTTATGGGTTTAAATCGAGGCAGCGGTGTGTAATGCAGTAAGGGAGGGAATTTTTACGATCTCGCAGGTCAACTGAAAGAGCAGACCTACTTGCGTCTTTATTCTCTTTGCATATGTATATATACATGCAGGTGAAATATGCATGGTAAAGATCCTGTAATTTATGTGAGCATTTGGTGGGTTATAGAAATGCAAATGTTTCCAATATGCATCCTGTCCCAAGAGAGGGATGGGATCCAGTAGGTTTAACTTGCCCAAGGGGAATGACACAAAATTCAGTGCAGTGTCCCAATGATTCCTTAGGGAGAAGAGGCAGAGAGCCACTGTAAATCAGACCTTTTTTTTCTACTTTTCCTTTTTATCTATTATACATGTTATGTACATGTGATTGGATGTCATATACTATGATGTATTCTACTGTATTCATTGCATACATCTATGTGAGTGGGTCTTTTATATAACTGATTCATGCTGAATGTATTTATGTGCGTGCACATGCATGCACGAGTGCTGGCATGTGTGGGTTTGTGTATCCTCTATGGAACTAGGGCGTGATTAGAAAAAGCATGTTGAGCTTACTCTTTGTACCACCTTTGGAAATAAAGATTTGATTGACTTTATTGTCTGATTGATTGATTGAGTCCTGTGATGCTGGTGTAAGATTGATCGACTGATTTTGAGTCCATTGTGATGTTAGTGTATCAATTATCTTGAGCCAAACAAATGTAAACGAAAACTAGTAAACCATGCACTCACTGTCACCGTGATAATGCACTAAAGTCTTTCAATAACCCATTTCACAACTCGCTCACAAACTGATTTTTTAAAAAAATCTTTGGTTTTCTTCCAAATCAGCTGAAGCTCTTTTCCCACAAAACTAAAAAACACATAAAGCATACCAAGCAAATTTGTCAGTTCAAAGGTTATGTAACTAAGTGTCCAAAATGACAACACTCAAACAACCTAAATCTGTTTATTACTGATCTCATTATTAGCCAGATTTAAATGAAAACAATTAAGTTGTATAGGATTAGATCCATGACAAAAAGATGAAAGTTAACTTTATATGTGTGAAATGTATTCTGACAACAGAACTGCTTAGTCTACCAAAGATTGTTGAAGTATCCGACTATACAAAAATTAGCCCTAAGAAAGTTTTTCAAAAACTGAAGTGAAAAGATTCACATGTCTACCACAAAAGTAACCTAACAGGGCAACTTTGAGTTTGCAATGAGTGGAAATTGAGTGGACAACCTTTTTACCGCAGGCTATCATGCAATTCTATCTAAATAGGCTGGTTTTGATGCAAGTTGGAACAGAGTTTACAATGGTGTAGTAAGTCTCAGCTTGAGGAGTGGCATACACTTAAACGAAACCACTGCAGTCTATCACCATTCTAGCTTAGAGCCAAACTTGCGGCAGAACATGTTACATTACATTTTGTTATGAATAACTTAGGAAATATTATGCCTTTGGTTTGGGCATACATCACATTTTTCTCTACATGATGGAAAGCAAGCTAAATGAAAACGGCATGAAAAATGATTTAAAAAAATACTTATTTAAAAAAAAAATAGCATGAACAAAAACTATTATTAGCAAATGCATTCAAGGCATCCAAAACAAAACTAAAATGCAAAGAAGCAACAAAAAGAAGAGAAAGAGAATGTTCCCATTTATAAAATGATTCATGCATTTTTTCAATGAAGAAGAGACCCACTTGAAAATAAATTCTGAGGGCAAGACTTTGATAATGAGATGACAGAAAGAACATGGAAACAGAAAAGCAAGACTTATTAAAAACAAAACTAGCCCATAATTTCAAATAATTTGGGACACTTTTCATACTTACTGAGGCCCCCCCCCACTTCTGGCCCTTATGTCTAGGTGATAACTGAAAGTTGTCAGTTCACAAGTAGTTTGGTATATTATATTTGAATGTACTGTTTTTGTTCTGATAAAAAAATTCCCCAAAAGGTAATAATGGAAAAGCTCATTTTATTGGCACTTGTATTTGTAAGAAATAAATGTGTATCTTAAATTTATACTTACATTTTAATACTGAGCTCACAATGATAAAGGCCATAAAGCACAAACAAAACGAGCAAAACTAAAACCTCCCCTAACACAACAAAAAGCACATGAAGAGCAATAACAATCTTAACAAATCCACATGCACCTCCCCTAACACAACAAAAAGCACATGAAGAGCAATAACAATCTTAACAAATCCACATGCACTTACATATACAATTGACATATACACATTGACATATATACACTAATCACACACACAGAGTTAAAGCAAACATAGTTGCATGTTTGCAAATACACCAACAAATTTGCTGAAGCATCTTATTTTGCACATGGAGTGCACCCCCCCCTCCCAAAATCATCCAAACGAAATTTATCTGTTTGCTCAACTGTCACCAACCCAAAATAAATATATGAAAATGAACTTACAAATCAAATGAAATACTGAACAATTAAGTGGGGTAGGAGAGTGGCTTCAGATTCATTTTTATCCTACACATGTGTCCGATAAAACCAACCCCGAGAGTTGGATAAACATCCAGTGGCCAACTAGACTCAAAGAGATGGGGAGGCGGGGGGAGTAATAGGGGAGGGTGACATGTGAAATACTTGCCTGGAGGGATGCCTACAAAAAAACCCATTCACTATCAAATGATTGTAAAGCATTGCAGCGCAGGACAAATAATCTGAACGTTGTCTAACACTTCACACAACATTATTACTGTTATTATCTTCAGCCATACAGATTTTGCTTTTTCTTGCCCTCAGCATCCTGTGCCTGTCTCATAAAACACATACAGAGTCTAATTAGTCAGTGTGCATGAAGCCTTGTGATAAGATCGTAGATTTCAACGTCCACTGAGGGACTAGGCAAAACAAGAAAATATATATTATCAGGTGTAAAACAGTTTTCTAATAAATATGTTACTGAAGAAAACATTACCTAAAATGAATTAATACATGTGTCATTTTTATAACAGTGGATGAAGAGTAGTTTGTGTTTAGCACAGGTAAAACTACTTGAATGACATATACATTTCATTGTCACTCTTCCAAATTTCATTGTCACCCTTTCAAGCCAAATAACACCACAGTGGTCTGAGATCAGTACATGTAAATGATATTCCATGAAGGTAATTTTTCAGTTTTATGTCAATTAAAAATTAAGTAGCATAGACCAATAACTTTTTCACTTCTGATTGTCGGAATCATAGATAAGCTTAAAGTGAACAAATAGAATATTAATGACATTAAAAAAAAAAAATCAACTGTAGAATATGAAATAACATTTAGAGAACAAAAACATAATTCAAACACTATTCATTCAAAGTCAGATTCAAGTCACAACCGACAGAAAACAAACTGTCATCTGCTCATTCTTATACATCAAGATATGTGGATATATATAAATATATGCAAACTGTGCTCACATGCACATGACCCACATACAGGTCTGTGTTTTCAAAAATATATACAAAGATATTCAATAACACATACAGATGTTTACAAACTTACACTTTATGCACAGTTATGTAGGTAATGGTATCACAATTATTGGTGCTTTGACCAGCCCAGGAAGTCTGTGCATAGATCAAACCTCTACGATGTCCATGCCAGGAGATTCTTTAACTCCATCTTTGGAGGTTTTATCCAAATGACTTAACACTTCCTTGAAAAAGTGAAAATATGCAAGCCAAAAGATACAATTTTTAAAAGAAATGGGTATAGTTGAGGTTTTTATGAGGGAATGGGGCACAAAAGGTGCATGTGAACAAAATGCTGATAAAAAAAAGCAACAACAACAAAACGCCAAACAAAAGAAAACCCACTGATTTCTGGACTCTACCAAATAAGTATTGGAAAAATGCTTTCCTGCAGTCTGTTAGTCATTCTTAGGAGCTAACGATATCACTCCATACCTCAAACGGAGTCTTTGCAGTCACCTTAAATCAAGAAATAACCCTGATACAAGAACAACCTCAAGACGCTGCAGCAAAACATTTCCTATACTACAGTTATTTACATAGGCAGGGCCAGGTCGGAATGCTGCTATCTTAACAAATCTCACCATTGGTGAACATCGAAGTTCTAGCCAAGTAACAAAAAACAAACAAATCTCATGTGCCACACCCTTTCTATTTCTTAAAAAAAAAAATCTATTAGCCATTTTCTCTGCCTTTTTTAAAATTATTTTTTATCAACAGTGTGATAGCTGGCTTGCTTCTTCATAGTATTGGTGAATGGCATTCTGTACTCGTCAAAAGCACCTTAGGTGTAATGATACCAGTCTGTTAAATGTTTTAAAGTCCTCGGTCATCTGAAAAAAAAAAAAGTTTCAGCTCTGCAATAATGAATGGGGTAGTTTTCTACAACAGGGGAAGTAAAACCCTCACAGGAACTGAATGCCTTTCCTTACATAATTTTGTTCACAAAGAAAGACAGAAGGAATCCTTTTTTTCAGACTGCGCCTGCACAGTCACACATTCAGCTCAGGACAGGTCTCAAACTCTATTTTTTTTCCTTTCCAAAGAACATCCTAACTTGCACACTTACTGATCAAAAAGCAAAATTAAAAACTATTTCCCTTTCTCTCACTCCCCACCCCCCTCACCCAAACCAAAAATAAACTCTCAACAAACTAACAGCAGCAAAATAAACCAACAAAAATCCCTAAAGCAGTCCTAAAAAAACAAACAAAAAACAAAACCCCACACCAAAAAGCCCAAACCTGACCCAGAAGAAAAGTGCAGCAGACACAAAAGATAACAGTTCAAACAGATGCCATTTATCAGAAATAGACTCATCACAACCATAGCGACATATTCATATTTGTCGCATAAACAAAAATGCCCATTCAATTTATTAGCTGAAAAGCAAGTCTGATCGTTTTTGAACAGTAAATTCAAATACATTTCAGTTTGTTTTGTGTGGTAACAAGACAGACGGGCACTGTCATATTTGATGCCACTGTCTGTGCACAATGTCCAAGATCCTGACTCAACTGTTGAAAGAGAGAAGTCTGGGAAACTTTGGTGATCGTCTGCGTGTCAGCACTATAGGGGATGGTGGCTCTTCACTGAAGGGATACTGAAAGTCATTTGGTCGCTGCAAAAGAAAGTCACACTTAATCTTCAGAAACATTAAACAAAACAAAAAAATCCAATGTCATAATTTATACCATGCTTTGATTGGTAGCCTGGAAAAAAAACAACTGGCCTGCATGAGCATGAATGTGTGTACAGGGGTGGGTGTGTGAGGCAGATGATGAGCAAGTAGGGGAAGGTAGCTTGTGTTACTTAGTCTATTTCTTTTGGTTTTGTTTTTTTAATCCTGTATTTTCCCTTTTTATAATATCCCCTTTCTTTCTTTTCTAAAACCTCTCTCTACCTATGTAGATGTCTTGTGTAAAGGATATCAATCCAGATGTACATGGGAAATGATATATGTATACATGATTTTTACTTACAAATAAAGTAAAACTAAAAGTAGAAACTACTCCAACAATCAAAAGCTTGCTTAGTACTTTCTAAAGCTTACCCAACAACGGCTTTTTAAAAAAATTTTTTAGAGGGGGGGGGGGGGGGGGGGGGGTGTTAATGCTGTAATATAGCAAGTATCATAATTATATTGTAGATGATCTCCTGTACATTTAGGTATAAACTTTCATAGATCAAACATTATTTAGACATCACTGTGTGCTTCATAAATTATCTATAACATCATTTCCATTTTGTTTTGATCATGTTTTATAAAGACTGCTTACCTGGTTGATAATCAACTGTCATAAAACTTTTAAAAGTACAAAATAGTAACAACAAACCAAACCAAACAAAATAGTTATGAGATCTTCTGACTCATATGTGGCATCTAAAATGAATAGATCTATCAGTCTCTGACCTGTTGTAGAATGGAGCGGCGGGGTAGTGGAGTCTTTGTCGGAGACAGGCTGACAACCGGCTCCTCAGCCAGATTTTCACTCCAACTGATTCGAGTTGCTTCTCTTGGAGCTGGTCACATTAAGATAAAACTAGTTCTTAATCTGACATTCATAGCTTATAATATATTATTACCATTCATGGCACAAAATTAGTGGTCATATATCTTTTATCATGATATTCATAGCAAAAAAGGACTCTAAGAGATTTCTTATGTCAGAGGAAGAAAGGCTCTTGCAAAATGGATCTCATTAATGAAGGCTGCACGTGTTCATAAACTTAAACGCATTCTTGCACAGAACAAGTTTTCAGCAACACAGGGCCTACATATCCACACACCATTAACTCTTTCCTTGCTAATTTTCAAACCACCTGCATAACAGACATTACAGAAGTATCATTATGTCTGTACAGGGCAGTTATTTTGTACAGGGCAGTAGTACAACTTTTAGAAAATACCATAATAGTAATAGTTTCATTTGTCTTTTCTTTCATTTGTTGTTGTTGTTCCTTGGTTAGATTCATCATAGTGAGATTTTGCATGTGACCATAGTTAAGGCAGCTATATTCCTACTTCAAGGATGATGTTTACACTAAACATGACACCAAAGCATATGTGGTTTTTTGGTTTTGTTTTTTGGTTGTAATTTTACCATTTATGGCACTCCTACCACACAGTACCAGCATGCAACACTACCAATAGTCAACTCCTTCAAAAAGCGAAACAGGTTTCAACATGACAGCAGAAGTTTTGTGTTTTCTCTGTGAGTTCATACTTGAGACCTGGTTGGGTTTTTTTAATAGTCTTACCCAGAGGACTTTTGAAGGAGTGGAATTGATACCGATGTTAATTCCTGGGAAAAGTCCCCTTGACAGGTGTATCAAAATAATAATAACCAAAAAAGCTTAATTTCACCTCTGAATATTCATCACCCTGCTCTAGAATAAGAAAGGCAAAGCATACTGAATGCTCTTACGAGGAAAGTGCGTCAGCAAAGTGGGAGAAGACTGAAGATCCTTCAAGACATGTCTGGTCTCTCCATTGATCATGGTATTGATGTGTGTCATGGCCGCTCTCACGTCCTCCTCCACCTGCGCAACAAAGCAAACAAATCTGATAAACAATCTTCATTTGCATTCATGATTTTTTTTCTTAAAATTATTGAGGAAAGTTTAGGTCATACTCATAGGGTCTGAGGCAGATTTTTGGGGGGGGTGTCTGTGCACAGATGAACACACACACGCACACACACACACACACATATATATATATGTGTGTGTGTGTGTGTGTGTGTGTGTGTTCATCTGTTTTTAATGATGATATTCATAATTTATGACTCTTCAGACTTTCTAATATTTGAGTAGTGCTTCTGGATTGTGTAAAAATCATTTTCAATTATATTATAATATATATATCTGGAAGGAGTCAAAATTGTATTCCTGTTCACCATCACATATTATGAATTTTAAATTATTTAACACACACAAGGAAGCTAGTTCTTAGCCGTCTTAAAAGTTGTTTACCTATTATATAAAAGACATGAATTTGATGAAATAAGATAAAATCTTCAAAAGAACTCTCTGACAGCCAATTCACAAATTGTGTTGTTTGTTTCCATGGCCATATCAATAGAATTCATAGTCACTAGTGCCTGGTCTTCTCTTGCACAGTATGCAACTCTGCAGGAGGTCTGCCTGCTGGCTTCAGCCAAATTCATTCAATACATTCCAACTTCAGCAGTTCAGCCTTCAGGGCATCTCATTAAAAGGTTCCTAAGGGGACAAAAAAAATCAGATTTTAAAAAATAAAGGCAGTCTGAGTAGGCAGAAAATAAGCAAGTTAGAGAGAGAGACGAGAGAGGGGGAACAATAGAGGAAGGGAAACAGGCAGAAACGAAGGGAGTGATAAAAAAGGGGAAATTTCTAGCACAGAATTTTCAGAAAGTGGGCATGCTAGGCTATTTATAATGAAAGTGCCTTTAGCATCCCCAAGGGGGACTACATTAATTTTGTGTAGAACTGTTGAAAAAAATTTCAATGTTTCTCTGAAAAGAAGAAAAAAAATTGTGATCAGTCCCACCAGGCATTTATTCCTGTAAGAGCTATTTATGTCAACTAGAACCAGGGAGTGAAAAAAACATCAGATGGTGTGTGAGTGTGCACGCATGTGTGCGTGCGTGAGACCGAGTGCGTGCGCGCACGTGTGTGTGTGTGTGTGTAACTGTGTAAGCGAGTACATGTGTGTCACTGTCAATATCACATATGATAAACTGTATCATGTACACAATAATACATAATCTCTGCTTATTGCTATGATAAAGAATTGGTCTTGGTATTGATCAAACATAGTAATTCTTCAATGCTTTTTTTGGTGGGTTTTGTTGTTGTTTGTATAGCAATTTAGTTATTCTATCCATGTATTTATGAGTTCATTCATTCATTTATAAATTATATAAATTTAGGAAGGAGGCAGTTTTTCATACTAAAAATAAGCAATATTTATCAAGTCCTTCCAATATTATGTCTTCAAAGTTCATATGCTATCAAAACACAATAATGGTTTAAAAAAATTTTAAAAGAAAGAAAAAAGATTAGTTAAAAAAAAAAGCCAATCCTAAACAAACTGTACAGCTTGAATTCATACTGTCACCTGAAGCTTTACAAAATTTGTGAACCTCACAAAGTCATATAATGATGAGAACATAGTTTGCATAAATTTAGCACGTACAGAACTCTGTACACATGAGTGTTTACACATACACACAAAGTTGGCATGGGGGGTGGGGGGTGGCATGTTATGTTATCTTGTCCCCAGATGTTAAAACCTTTCACAAATTTCTATTAACAATAAAAATTAAAATGTTCACCTGTGTGTGTGTGTGCGTGTGTGAGTGAGCCTGCGTGTGTGCGCTTGTTAGGCAGAAGAAAGTCTAAACTGTCCTGCCATCTTCCTTCTTGGTACTGATGTTAACAACAGGAAAAACTTCCTAAATCTGGTGCCTTGGTGGTGGCTCAGACCTGGGCTGTCAGATTACATTGATTACATAAATTTACAAGCACTTGTAATTGTATGTTTTTAAGTTAGCACTCGGCTATCCCATCCCCTCACACTTTTGGTAAAAAAAAAAGAAGAAAAAGAACAAAATTTCTGCACCCATACAGACTTTCAACAGAAATACTTACAGATGAGCTATGCGTCTGTACAAATGAAAGCGAAGAACATGACTGAGAAGACCGGGAATCCTTAGACTCCATGTTTTCCTTATTTCCCCTCCTGGTTAACATTGGTTTCCTCATAACCAGGTTTCCGTACTTTGATCGTTTCCCTTGGTTCTGGTCTTCTTGGATGGGCTGCAAAGGTTTCAACAGAGACTTTGGTTTGGTGATACAGGAGGATGCTGAACCAGTTCTGGGAGAAAGGACAGGGCCTTGGATGCTTGTTGGTGGTGCTGAGGACTTCTGGCATGGAGATGAAAACAGATCAGGACTGAGTGGAATGCTCTGGTCCAAACTTTCTGTGTGTTTAATTACTGGCAGTGGGCTTAGTGGTTCTGTTTTGGGACTGTTAATGTTGTCCGAGTTATTTCCTTCAGGCTCAGCTGCAACAGCTGTTTCAAATTTTTTACACCTATTACGTGGGACATCTTTTTCAGACTTTTGGGACGATGGTATGATTTCAGATTCATCCTCATCAAGGCTCATTTTTGCAAATCTTTCACAAGATTTTAAACTAGAAGTCCCATGTGGGGAATCATCAACAGCAGTCATTTTGTCACTGGGTGTTTCTGGAACTAGGACCAAAGGTGTGGCAGACAGACGTTTGGGAGTGGCATCAGCATCACCTCCAGCAAACATCTTCCTGCCCTGGATGGACAGAGTTCTGGAATGTTCTGCTTCTGGACTCTGGTCACAGTTGAGGTCAAGCTTTTGCAGTTTCCTGCTGGCATGGAATATATTAAAAGAATAGTAATCTGAGGTGTCACCGTAATCTGAAAATGATGCAACGGGGGAACAACTTCCTAGCTCACCACTAACATCACTCTTGTTTTCAGCTTTCACATCAGGCAGATCTGCTCTTAGCTCGAATGATGGTGACCTCCGAGCTATCTTCCTTTTCAAAGGCAACATCCTGTGATATGCTTTGATTGTTGGTGACATGAAACCTTTGTCACATTGCAGTGCTGGAAAGTCTTTCACAACACTCGGTACATTAGGAGCTGTGGACAGAGTACATTTTGGAGACTGTTCTGAAAGATCAGAAACAGTGATTGTACTTGTGCAAACTACAGTTTGGGCAGCAGCACTTACTGTAGATTCTGAGAATGCCTCACTGCAGTGGGCATCTTTTTTCATTGCATAAGAACCAAAATCACACTTGTCAGAAGGTGGTTTAACCGAACTGTGAGGAGACTGAAAATGGACTGATTCAATTTCTGAGGAAATATTACAGCTGTATTCCAACTTTCTTTCATCTTTAGGTATCTTCTGTTTTGTGTTCCAGCTTTGAACAAAATCTGACTGCTGCAAAGTCAATGATGAAGAGGAAATCACAGAATTTGTTGAAACATCACTGACAGAACTAAAACCGCTGTCCATATCACTTTCATGGGATGTACAAACCTGTTTACTTAACCACTTACACCCATCTCTTCCTGACATTTTCCCAGTCTCTGTCTTGGATAATTCTGATTTTAACAATGAATTTTCGGCCACTTGATCAGATTTGTTTCCTCCACTGCTTCCCATACAAGATTCTTCCATGTTTTCAAAAGAAAACAATAAAGTACCATCCTCTGTACTTTCTCTAAGAACACTGATGTTTGCATCAGGCCTACTAATGCCTGGAAAGTACACAGTTGTTCGTCGCCTGGAGTTGAACAATGGGTGATTCATTTCTCGTTCTGTTACCTCACCTATGAAAACTTCATCCTCAGAGCTGGACTCATTAGCTTCCATGATATGATCTGAAAAAATAAAGACAAAGTAATAATGTTCAATCAATATGTGTGCATGTGTGTGTGTTGTGTGTGTGGGGGGGGGGGGGGGGGGGGGCGCATGAGCACCTGTGCAAAAACATATTATTTGAGGCATGATGATGTTTGCATGCATGCGTGTGTGTGTGGTATGTGTTTTGGATGACCATTAATGCATTATTATTAGTATACTGTATAGCATTACAAATTTGCTTAGTTTGTAATCCTTAACATTTCTTAAATCCAGTCATTGAGTCAAACAAAATTGTTTATACTGTATTCACACACACAGAATGACGATTGAAGATCTAATCTATCCATAAACTCTATTCGAATAGCTGGAACAATGGAATGACACTGGAGGCTGGACTATAAATAAATAATGGCTCACAGAATGACGATTGAAGATCTAATCTATCCATAAACTCTACCCGAATAGCTGGAACAATGGAATGACACTGGAGGCTGGACTATAAATAAATAATGGCTCTGAAAAGAAAAAACTTTCTTTCCTGACACTAGTGACAGTCGTGAGCAGGATTTGAACTTGTGAGCTCACATTGTCAAACACCATACATGTATAAGAAAACTATAGTATAACATTAATTTAAAAGACAACTACTGAACCTAGAAGCGATAATCTAAAACAAATGAGTATCAATGCAGCTCTACATCAGTACATGTCTTAGCTGTCTATCTTTGTCAGGATTTCATAATATGCATAGGATGTGGAGGTATGCTGAGCTGATGTGTTGATGGATTAAAAAAACAACACTTTATTATTTGATGAATGAGTCATCCACCATTGATTCAAAACCAAACTAGAGATCTTTAGTAACACAAGTTCTATCCAAGCTCATTTTTCAAAATTCCCAAAGCCATCACTGCATCAGTCCACTGAATTAGTGAATACCAATTCTAGAATTATTCAATTAGAAATTTGAGAAATACTAAAATTTGGACCACTGATGGGTCACTCTACTAACTCAGTCATAAAAAGTACTAAACTACTTTTAACTTAAGTCAGTGTGTTATGATACTACATTACTAATAATAATTTACTTATACTAAGTTAAAGTAATAATTTAACTGTGTTTGATCAAGAAGCTCCCTGAGCTGTCAAAATACCTGTTTTGGAGAAGTGATTTCCACCATGAGAATGTTAAACTCTGAAAAGTCATGCTACTTTAAACTGTTTCATTTCTTTGGCTAAATCATATTTTTCCCCCTGTCCTAACTCAGGCATGATAATCATAATATTATGATTATTGACTATTGTAGTATTATATACTATTAATATCATTCTATAGTCGTCAGTCTGCATCTGACTTGTCAAAATGATCCACAAGATAGACTAATTGTTCTTCCTCGACATGATAACAATTTTCAAAGTACAGAATAATTCAAATAATACAAAAGCTGCCAGGCAAGTGAACTCAGGAAAGAACAGAAACTAGGCCTATCGAACATTTAAAAACAACTTGTGCAGAGCTAGTCAGAAACTGAACAAAAACAAACAAATCAAAAACCCGTAAATAGACACTATATGCTAACTCACCTAGGACAAAAAGTCGATTTTCTTTCCAGAAAATCTTTCAGCTGTACATCTATTCACCATGAAGCATAATAAATATATATATACAAATATTTTTTTAACTGGTAGGCTCGTATGCTACTGCACCGCCGTTTGAATTTCACCGGAGCATCAGCAAAGGCGCGATTTTCAAGGGAGGTAACTTCCAAGACGCTAGGCAAGAGTAGCCAAATTGATGTGGAATCCAGGCAAGCAAGGAACACGGTGTACTTAGCCTAGGCCTAACATGTTTTCACAGAAAACAATATGTTTTGTCACTGGTTCCAGTCGGGGACTTGGTGAAAGCATCGCAGTGAACTTTGCTGATAAGTTACCACCCGGTTCTGTCATTGTATTGTTAGCAAGAAGTGGTGGAGATCTTGAGAACGTAAAAAAGCGTCTGCTCGAGAAATCACCTGCTGTCAAAGCAGTGGCACACTGTTTTGATCAGAACTCTCGGAGTCAGCAAGTTTTCCATGCTGCTTTTACGCAGACATTGAAAGCAGTCGACGCTGAAACCACAGATTTCCAGCAAGCTATTCTGGTAAATAACGCCGGCACCGCCAAGCCTGTGGTATTCGCAAGGAATCTGCCAGACGTGCAGGCACTGACGAACTATTACAGCACAAATGTCACAGGAGTAATTGCTTTAACGACTGAGTTCTTGACGTTTTTTCCGAAAAGACAAGGATTATCGCGTATGATCATCAACATAAGCTCACTGGCAGCAGTACAAGCTTTCAAAAGCTGGGCCATGTATTGTTCTGGTAAGAGGGTAGGCTAATCCAGCTTGCCACATTCTCACTGTTACACACACACACACACACACGCACGCACGCACGCAGTGACACACAGAAGGAAGGTAGCAGGATGGTTAAGACGTTGGCCTGCCAACAAGTAAACGTGAGGTTGTGGGTTTGATTCCCAGCCTCACCCTTTCTTCCCAGTTTGACAAAAAAATCTAAGGGAATGTCAGTCTTTGGGATGAGACTATAAACCAAGCCCCTATACCAACCCAGGCAGAACATCTTGGGCACACATCAAATCCTGTTCCGCTTTTCGAAAGAGTAGGCCATTGTGTGCCGGTGGGAACAGATGACAAAATTTACAAAACCGCATACACACAGGGACTGGATGTAAAAAAGCACATGAGTGCTTATTCCATTATCCTCGATTTAAAAGAATAAATAATAAAATAAACACACACACACACCTTTGAGGTCAGGATGAAAAATAGGTGTAAACTTGATCTTTTACCCTCAATAAAGATGTTTTTTTAAACTTACTTTTCACACACACACACACACACACACCTGAACAGTTATCTTGCCTTCATATTTTTCCATGAAAAAGAAAGCTTATATCTAATTATTAGAACTGTACTTTTACCTTTCAAACATTTTTTTAATTTGTTGAGCTTGTTTTGCCCATCGCATTTTCAGTTTCATTATTTTTGCTTGGAATTCCTAACCCTGGATCAGTGGATGTCACCCAGAATATAAGTACCCTGTCTCACTCATCACACCTGGGAATTGATATTAGAGACTGTAAACTTGTATACACTGGATGAAAAGTATGCACTATATATATATATATATATATATATATATATATATATGTTTTCAAGTACCTGTATATGTCCTGTATACTTTGACGCATTAAATAGGCCCATTTTGGCCCTTTTACTGGTGAGCCTATGCCAAATGTATAACCTGAAATTTGTTTGTTTACTCATTTTGCTTGAGTGGAAAGACTTGTATCTAATGGGATTTTTAATTTTTACTTCTAGTTTACCTTCTTAAGTACTGGTATAGGTCTGAGGGGTTGGTTAAACAGTAAGCTAAATTATGAATTTATGTCTATAAGTATAATCAACATTGTTGCCTATGTTTACAGCAAGAGCTGCCAGGGACATGTTCTTCAAGGTGGTAGCCTCGGAAGAGGAGGATGTGCGTGTGCTGAATTACTCCCCTGGACCAGTCGAAACAGCCATGACAGATGATATCATAACTAGTGAAGATGAAGGTGTCCGCAACTGGGCAAAAAGTAAGTGTTCTTGAAAGAATGTCAAAGCTTTTGACTTTGAATTTATTTATTCATTTATTTGTTTACATATTTTATTTTTGGGTTTTTTGGTCAGTTTAAGTCAAAGTCAAACTTTTATTTTCAGATGGTACCTTAAATAAGCAGTGTGTGTGTGTGTGTGTTTTGTACATACTAAAAACAAAACAAAAAGTGATGCTGATAATAAAGCATGCCAACTGTCAAGTGATTAAAGTTCAACAAATTGTTGCTTAGGATTAAACTAAAAAATATACATGTTTAGTTAATGGTAAGCAGTGAGAGAGTAAGAGGGGAAATTTTCTGCAGGATCCCAGTGTGACTGCTATGACCTGCTTCCCACTTCATCTCTCTCAGATCCTTTTTTTTCTACCAGACCAAAACTGGAAATGAAGAAAGTCTGAAATGTTGAAACAGAAATTTTTGTTTGTTTGGGTTTGGTTTTATTCCTTGGCAAGAGCTTCAAAGTGTGTGTGTGTGTGTGTGTGCATGCACGTGCGTGCGTGTGTGCGTGCATGTGTGCGTGTGTAACAATAACAATAACAACAACAACAATAATTTTAATTCAGTTTTTGCAGGCCATATGGCCCATAGGAACAACAGTTAATCATATACTTTCATGTAAGGTGAACATCCTTACTTCTGATATCTAAACATTTAGTAAGAAATAATCCAACTTTAAACATCAAACTAGGTTTAGTGTTCATACAAAGAAGCTGCACTTTCAGATTCGTGTGTGTGCATGTGTGTGTGTGCATGTACACACATGTGTGTGTTTGTGCATGCATGTGTATGTGTGTATACATGCATGTGTATATGTGTGTACATGCATCTCTGTGTGTGCATGTGTGTTACACATTTATGTTTGATTTAGCTTTTTTGTTTTCCACAGCTGCCAAAGAGGAGAAATCTTTGCTGACCTGTGACACAAGCGTGAGCAAGCTGATCCAGATCCTGGAGAAGAATGCCTTTGAGAGTGGTTCCCGCATTGACTACTTTGATGAAATCTGAGTGTAAGCAAAAATCAACATGTATTCCCATGACCATAGTCAAACATGATGTTCAAACCGTGAAGTCAAGGTCAAATATAAAGTACAAATCACAAAATTAGTCAAAGAATATACGTTTATTTCAAAATCAAATGTAATATGCAATTTCAAAATAAAATATAGTGTAGAAACTGTGAAATGAAGGTTAAATCCTATACACAGTGCACATTGTAAAATTTATGAAAAATGGTTTGCAAAATACTAAATGATCGCCAAATTCAATGTGGAAACTTTGAAATAGAAATCAAATTTAATGTACAATCTGTGTGATGTGGGTCAAATATGATAAGCACAATCAAAATCAGGTACAATGTGCACACTACATTTAGTATAAAGTCAAAGTGAAATATAATATGCGAACTGCTAAATCAAAATCAAGTATTATACCCCAAAAATTGGCCAACTATGAAATAAAAGCCAATGGCAATATGCTTATTGCAACATCAAAGTCAAATATTGTGTGCTAATTGCAACATCAAGTCAAATATTTTGCGCTTACTACAGCATCCAAGTCAGAGATAATGTGCGAACTGTAACATCAAAGTCTGACACATTCCCCAAGGGACGTGTCGGGGTTGAGCCAGTAGAATTGAATCCTCATCACTCCGAACGTCAGTTTTAGGAGTTTTGTGGACATTTGACAAATCTAGTCTTCTGTATTGCTGGCTTTCTTTCAGCATTTGTTTTCTTTTTGTCATCCATTTTCATGTGTCCCCCCCTTCCTCTCCCTAGTCAGGCTATTTATTAGGATTTTCTCCTAAAAGTTCTCATTTTGGGTATTTGGAATTTTTTTGTTTTTTTATATTATTTATTGGACTTGAATCATTTGGTATGTTTACTTTTGTGATATTTAAACAAGAAATTCTATACAATAAAAATTATAATTCAATGCAATAAGAATAATGAATTGCTTGATGATAGCATCTGCCAGTGTGTGCATGCTCTGTCTGTCTCTCTGTCTGTCTCTGTCTTTCTCTGTCTGTCTCTCTCTCTCTCTCTCTCTCTCTCTCTCTTTTGGGGGCCCATCACGTGATGCAAACGAGAAGACTATTGAAATTTCTCTGGTATTTTTGTGAATTAGTAACTAGTTCTAAGTGGTTTTAGTTTTTCATTGTTGGCATGTAGTTAGATCAGAATGATGGGAATCTCAGTACAACTGTACAGGGCTGTCTGTGGTACATTTGCGGCAGTATTTGCCTGTTTCATTTTGAAACAGGCAGAATTCAAATCTGCCATGCATACCTCCATCCTGACGCTGAAAAGTGGGCGAGACGGTGTCCTGTTACAGGGTTCGTACAAATCTTAAAAAGCCCTAAAAGGCCCTGATTTTTGAAGATCCAAAATAAGGCCCCTAAAAAGCCCTAAAAATGAGACCTATGGCCCTGGAGGCCCTTAAAAGCCCTAAAAATGGGAACCATGAGTGAGAGTTTCTGATGAAATGTAGATTAAACGAATACACAAAATAAAACTTCTGAGAAATGAAAGCAAGAAGGGTGTCCAAAGATCGTATTATCACCAATAGAGCCTGTCGTCTGCTGTTCATGTTGCGCCACCTATTTTGCCAAGGGAGGTAATTTGCCTCCATTGGAAGCGCATATTCGCTTTGTTTTCATCAGTTATTTCTTACATGCCGAAAACTACCTACCCCTATGGTATGTCCATAATTTGTTTGGAAAATTATGTTTAACTATGAAACTGCAATCATGAGTCAAAATAATACCAGTTTTCTGTTTACTGCGCTACAGTCCTTCTTTACAAGATTTTTCAATTTTAGCACAGCTGCACTGTGAATAGCAAGGCCTACTGTTTCTCCTGTGCGCAGTTTACAAAATGGCAGTCAGTGATACAGTCGTGTGTCAGAATGGGAATACAATAAAACCTGTAGCCAGATCTATTCTTTATTTGAGGAGATTATCCCACAGATTTCCTTCAGAATGCATACAGAAACGATTCCAATTCATAAGGCAAGTCACAAATGCCTGAATATTTACAAATGTACAGGAAAAATACAAATGTTTGAATATTTTCCACCGCTCAATGTGGTTGATTTAGTTGACTTTAAAATTCGCAGCTTATTCAGTTATTGGCCGACTTGATCTGAAGATTCTTGCTTTAAAAAAAAACAACAACTTTGGGCAGAGGGTGTTGGCATCCTTTTCAAGCCAGTGTTAGGCCTTCCTCTCTGTCTGCATTGACCATACGGGACTTGTACATGTATTCATAGTGAAGAGAACTTGCATCCAGCAGTCTCTCTCTCTGTGTCTTTCTCAGTTTCTGTCTCTGTCTTTTATGCATGCATGCGTGTGCATGCACGCACGTGCGTGTGTGTGTGTGTGAATTCCTGCATGTACGCATGTGTGAGATTAAATAAAGGAGCAGAATTTGGAAGAGGCACTGACTGTGTGAGGGTATTGTTATTACCAGTTCTAGTACCGGGCAACCATCTGCATCTTTGGTAAAGCAAGGAGACTAGTTCACATCAGATGAAGTTTGAGGGATAGTGTCTTTTAAGTTCACTTTGCTAGCTGTTTGTGAAAAACATCTTGGAATCAGAGACACTTATTTCAGTTTTCACTTTACTTCGTATTTCAAGACATGGACACTTCCATCACACCATGGATGTTTTACTGTGTGAGGATTTTAATTCATTGTATTTGTAGTATCTATGAGTGAAAGACATTTTATTCTAGAACTTCATTTGAATTTGTGTCAATAATCAATATCCATCATGCAGTTGTAGACGAGAAGACTTTGCTTACATGAATTTGAGATTGGTTTATCAAAGTAAATGTGTACAAAGGTTGATAACATACACTTTTATACCCTGCGGATAGGCCCTAAATTTGGAAATAATGGCCCCTAAAAAGCCCTAAAAAGGCCCTAAATTTTTTCCCACCAAGTCTGTATGAACCCTGTGTTAGGACTGACCCTCACCTACCTATTTGAAGCAGAAGGACGATCACCGCGAAACAACATCATTGTTCATGGCTTAGAGAAGAAAACAAATGAGAGTGGTGCTGACTGTGAGATGGCTGTGAAAAATCATCTCTCTGAGAAAATGGATGTCAAGGATGTAAAGTTTGATAGAGTGGCCTGCATAAATTCTAAAGTTAACCCTCCTATTATTGCCAGATGCTGTTTTCATTAAGATAAGATGAGAATAATGAAGGCAAAATCTTGTCTGAGAGGCTCTAGTATTTTTGTAGATGAAGATTTTTCTCAGTCTGTTAGGGAAATTAGG
The DNA here is from genome assembly GCA_028751875.1 of Rapana venosa. NCBI lineage: Eukaryota > Metazoa > Mollusca > Gastropoda > Neogastropoda > Muricidae > Rapana > Rapana venosa. The sequence continues at coordinate 38,967,275 of CM054136.1, forward strand.
CATAAACTGACCCCACATTTAAAGTGCGCTAGAGCAGAGGGGAAACAAGGAAGAATGGTTTTTGACCATCTGATTATAAACGGAGAAAAGGTGACTCTCAATGATATCCAAAGAATGGAACAGCTCTTTGGCCGGCCCATACACACATCCGTCCCTAGACGCAATTCACAGGGTAGGCCTAACGAAAGTAAGTCAGTCAAAAACACTTTAATCACCCCATGAAGGGCAATTACACCAGTAATTGTAAAAGTAAACCAACACTGGTCATAAGTGGGCTGGAGTCAGTCACACATGCAATACGGCTTTGTGCTGTGGAGCGTGATGGAGACACAACTGGCTTTAAGAAGCAAGACAAAGACAGGTCTTACCAAGATTTACTAGGTTTAGGCCTAACATTTGTCCCTGAGGATTGTCTCATTGTAGGCGGCCCTCAAATAAAGAGCCTTGTTAATAAATGATGATGGCAGTACTGATGATAGCATTAACTTGGTTTCTAGTCTCATCAGTGTAAATAGTGATAATGTCAGTTTTGATGATGTACACTCATTGGATCATAGCAATAAAAATGAAACAAATAAAATGTTTTCTTTTTTATCTTGGAACGTAAACGGGTTGCTTTCTAAACTCACTGACAGGGATTTTGTATCTTATGTGCATAGCTTCGATTTTATTTGTCTGTCAAAAACGTTCCTGGAAAACATCCAGCCAGATGTTTTTAGTGGCTATAAGGCCTTCTGTAAGTCAGCAATTTAAGTTAGTCATCAGGGGAGATGATCCGGTGGGGTAGTTTGTTTAATAAAGTATGAGTTAGCTGTCCTTGTGAAATATTTGGATATTCCATATTCTAACATTTGTGGGGGTTTTTTGGACAAATCTTTGTTGTGTACTTCAAGGAATGTATTGCTTGTATGTGTGTATATCCCACCTGAAGGTTCACCATTTTATAACATATTTGACAATGATAATGGAATTGCTTTGCAGGAAGAATGTTGAGTCAATTGTGTGGTGGCATTAGATGAATTAGATATAATACTGTGTGGAGACTTAAATAGCAGGACATCAAACTTTTCTTCTTATCATGTAGCGAATGACTTTAATTCAGACTCCCATCATAAAGCATGTCTCTCAGTAGTGAAGATTCTGCTATCAATAATTATGGTAAATTATTATTTTTGTTTGTTTATTCTTTTATTTCGAGGATAATGGAATAAACACTCATGTTCTTTTTTACCTCCAGTCCCCGTGTATATGCAGTTTTGTAAATTTTGTCATCCGTTTTGTGTGTGAGTGTGTGTGTGTTTTCTTTCTTCTTTTTGTTGTTGGCTGCTTTGATGTCAAAGTGTAGGCCTGTGTGCAATTCGTTCTTTTTTACACAACACATAACTGAGAAGTAGATACACTTTTGATCACAACAATTTCTTAACATGATCAGAAAATGCTTTTTGTATAGTATCAGAGACATCAGTGAAATAAAAACCTGAGTCATTTGTGAGGTATCTTTGAGGTATCTTTGTGAGGTATATTAATGAATATGTGCACTGCTCTTGGGTTACAAGTTATAAATGGTGTATGTAATGGTGACGAGCTAGGATGCTATACATTCATTTCTGATGGATGATGCAGTGTTAATGATTATTTTTTAGTGTCGGATGATTTGTTCTCTCAGATTTTTTACTCATGTCGCTTGTTTGTTGCTGAGCGCTCTGATTCTGATCACCTTCCTGTTGAATTACATATTAATCCAGTATATGATACATGTGCGGTAACTGAGGAACCAGCAGTTGTGGAAAAGTTTGTGTGGGATGAAAACATACTCTCAGTTTATAAAGAAAATCTCTGTGAAGAGAACATGTGTGAGCAATTTGTAAACGCCTTCCACTTGATTGATGAGAACATTGATGAAGCTCTACATTTGTTTAATGATCTCATAAAAACCAGTGCTGTATGTATGAAGAAACAGGTTCATATCAACAAAAGTCTATCAAATGATACATGGTTTGATAATGAATGTAAAAGAATGAAATGTAGGGTCAGAAAACTTTTGAAGTCTTACCGAAAAACGTTAAAGAATGAAGACAAAAACTTGTACTGTATCACAAGAAGGGAATATAAATACATGCTTGAAAGGAAAAAGAAAGGGTATAATAAGGCATTACTTGCAGATATGATGTCTTTAATCACTTCTCAAGTTCAGTTGTGAAAGAATATTAAGAAGACTTCATTTAGAAAGAGTCAGTCAAAGAATAGTATATCTGTTGACAGATGGTTTCAGCACTTCAAAACCCTGCTGGAGAAAGACTCATTAGACAACTCCATGAACACTGATGGTGACTATGAAGAAACTGAGGAAGATTTTGATTGTCCCATAACTAAAGATGAAATATTATTGGCACTTAGAAAACTTAAACATGATAAAACAGCTGGTCCTGATCAAATCATCGGAGATTTGCTAAAAAATAAAGGTGAAAATGTTGTAGATTTTCTGCTAAAATTATTCAACAAAATCTTTGATAATGGTCTTTTTCCAGATAACTGGACTGAATCTATTATTCTAACATTACACAAAAAGGCGATGTTGATAACCATAATAACTACAGGGGAATCTCTTTTAGTGATATAAGTAGTAAGCTGTACAGTATCATCATTAATAATAGGTTGCAGGAATGGGTTAAGAAAAACAACATTACAGGTGTACACCAAGCTGGTTTTAAGAGAGGGTATTCCACTATAGATCATATGTTTACTCTACTTGCATTTGTCCAGAAACAGTTTACTCATAACCATAAGCTCTATGTAGCATTTATTGACTTTGAAAAGGCATTTGATTCTGTCAATAGAAACTTGTTATGGCCTAGTCTCCTGAAAAATTGTGTGAAGGGTAAATTATTATGTTGTTTGAGAGCCATATATCAGAATGTCAGAAGCAGAATAAGATGGGGATCTAAGCTGACAGACATAATATACTGCACCACTGGGATCAAACAGGTTGATGTATGTAGCCCTCTTTGCTTTTCTGTTTTCATTAATGAGTTAGCCATAGAAGTCATTAATAAGGGTAAACATGGTGCCACTTTCCCCCAAGATTTCACAGAATTTGTTTATTCTTCTGCTTGCTGATGATGTCATCCTGCTATCTGAAACGGTTGTAGGCATACAACAGCAGTTGAATAGCTTAAGCAGTGCTGCAACAGCACTTGATCTTAAGGTTATTCTGAATCAGAGTAATATTGTTGTATTCAGAAAAGGTGGTTATTTAGCTGCTCATGAAAAATGGCTGTACAATAGAAAAGTCATGCCTGTGATTAATGTATATAAATATTTAGGAATCTGTTTTACTACAAAGTTTAGTTTCACAACTGCATGTAAAGATCTGGCAAGTCGAGGTAAAAGAAGCTTGTTAACTGTTTAAAAAAAATTACGATTATTGAAAAATAATGCTTTTGACTTGTGCATTAAGGTATTTGATGCACAAATACAACCCACTGTGTTATATGGCGCGGAAATTTGGGGACTGGATGCAGCTGTAACATATTGTGAATCAGTACACCTCTTTGCTTTAAAGCAGTTTTTAGGCTTAGATAGACATACACCTGATGATCTTGTTTATAGTGAAACCAATAGATATCCTCTCTCTGTTAATGCTGCTGTAAGATGTATTAGATATTGAAATTAAGATTCTGCATATGGATGAATGCAGATTACCTTTTACGTCTTACAAGATACTTTATGATCTAGATGTCAAGGGAAAAATCACCTGGGCTTCACAGATACATACCTGTTTATGTGAACTTGGGCTTTGGGTTTGTTTGGCTCAATGAAGGTGTCGGAAATTGTAGAGAGTTTATCAACATTTTCAGGCAAAGATTGATTGACTGCCGTTGGCAACAGTGGAGTGGTCATACACAAAGCAGTGAAAGATTTTAAAAATACAGACAATTTATAGGTTCACACGATGTCAAACCTTATCTAAAGCTTGATATGGACATACATTTGAAAAGAATTATGTCTAAGTTTAAACTTTGTGTATCAGACATAAATGTTCATAAATTTAGATATATAGAACATGATGATGATGACCTCAGGTTGCTATGCCCATTATGTAAGCAAACAGTGGAAGATGAAGTTCATTTTGTGCTGTGCTGTACAGTATTAGAAGATGTTAGACAGAATTACATTCCGGTAAAGTGTAGTAGACAGCTTAATTTATTTAGATTCTGTTTACTCATGGCATCTAGTCACCCTGAGATTGTGCACAGCCTTGCTTTATATTTGTGTAAAGCCTTTGGAATAAGAGATATCTTGGTTTCTTAAGTCATATTTTTTGTAACTGATTTTTATTGTGGTGGTTGTGGTTATACAATAACATTTTGGGGTTTTTTGTGCTTCCTTATTTTTCTCATAAAAATACTAAGCAGTTCGGCAACCCCCCTTCATGTATGGGCCAATGATCTTTTTAATAATAATAATAATAATAATATATGGAATTTATATAACGCTGAATCTTGTAAAACAAACAAATCAAAGCGCTTGCACTCAAATCATTTACACGCATGCAACTTTCCTCAAATAACATAAGATATTCCAAATTTATGTACACACACACACACACACACACACACACACACACACACACACACACACACACACACTTAGGTGGTGATGAGGGAGATGAAAGATGCTGTTGAAAAGTAGGAACAGATATGAGGGGAAAGTGTCAGGTAGGAAATAAGTGTGTTTTGAGGCTGGATTTGAAAGTATCAAGTGAGGGCTTTTTGGTGAAATGAAAGAGGGAGGTCATTCCAGGTGGATGGGCCAGAAACAGAGAAAGAGCGACAGCCAACAGTGGTTTGTTTGAATCTGGGTATTCGAAAGCACAAAGTATCTGCAGCTGAGCGAAGGGAATGGGATGGAGTATACAGGTGAAGACAGTTACAGAGATAAAAGGGTGCAGATTTGTGAAGACATTTGAAACAGGGTATTTTTGTGAATAAATTGCTCTCTCTCTCTCTCTCTCTCTCTCTCTCTCTCTCTCTCTCTCTCTCTCTCTCTCTCTCTCTCTCTCTCATTTTTTTTCTAATCCTGGTGTGAAGAATGTGGTACTAATAAGCTTCATACATATACTGTATTATGTATAAATCTTAAGTCTGATTTTTTTTTTAAAATCTGATTTCTTTTTTAAAATTCTTTTTCTCTATGCTTTTTTTTTTGGTGGTGGTGGGAGGTGATGGTGGTGGTGGTGGAAGTGATAGTATTTGGTTTGTTCTTGGAAACAGTCATTTTGAGAAATGTCATCTGTTAAGTCTGTTCATAACAGATAAGTGTGTATACATGAAGTCAGCTGGGCTGGCCAGGCTGAATCATTGTGACTTCACATGTGTTCAAGAATAGGAAACTGATGGTTGAAGAATTAGCTCTTGTCTGAAGACATGTAGTTTTACTATCCAGTCTGTATCATATTTTTCCTTCAATCATGAATTGCTGTTGATTGATATCAGGTCACCCCCCCCCCCCTTTTTTTTTAATTTGAAAAAGGGTATGTATGCCTTAATATAAGAAATATCATGTGTAAAATTTGGTGTTATTATAGACTTGATAACCTTAGTATATGATATGTGTAAAATTTGGTGTTATTGCCCACTGATTTGCTTTCCTTTATCTGTTTGTAAATGTCTGTTATTAGTTGTAGTATTGATAGCTTAAGTGTATGAAACACCAGGTGTGAAATTTGATGTTATTGCTACTGATTTGCATTCCATTTCCTGTGTGTAAATAAATGTCTGTTATTAGTTGAAGAAGTGATAGCTTTAATATATGATATAGTATGTGTGAAATTTGGTGTTATCGCCTACTGATTTGCATTCCATTGTCTGTGTGTAAATGTCTGTTATTAATTGTAGCATTGATAACTAATTTCATGGATTCATATTTTGCATCACTTATCAACACATCCTTGCAATAAGAAATAATGTGTAGATGAAATGGCACAGGAGCTCTGGGTATTACATCATAAAAAAAATTTTGGTGTGAGTTTTTTTGGCTTTGTTTTGGTGGGGTTTTTTGGGGTGTTTTTTGGGTTGAGAGTGTGTTTCTGAAGAAACTGTACACTTTGACAAAAAATGTTGACTTCATTTTTAGTTTAGTTTGAGGGAGGTTAGTAACACAAGCATTAGCAACTGTCTTGTGACAGAACTTGGTTTTTTTGTTTTTGTTTTTGCTCCTCACCTAGAGCTCAGAAGTTCACCAATGGTGAGATTTTTGCGTATGCAACCATTTTTTAACCACCATTAAGGTAGCCACATTCCAACTTCGGGGATGATGTCTAAACACGACACTAGTGTGCATGTATTTAAAAATTTTGTCATCTTCCCCTGCTGGCATGCAAAGGCCTACTCTTCTGAAAGGCAGAACATGTTTTAATGTGCATGCAAGATGTGCATGTGTTAGTACATGGGACCTCAGTTTATAGTCTCATCCAAAAGACTTTCTGGGGAGTGGAATCAGTACTGGTGTTAACTCCAGGGGAAAAATTCCTTTAAACGGGTGCCTCAGTGATGGCTCAAACCCAGACCATCAAATTGCAACCTCAACATTTTAATCACTAGGCTATCCTCCCATGACGGAATTATTTTGCCCAGAGAGGTCTTGTTAGACTTGCAAACAGGTGGCACTGAGAGAATAGGGTCCAGCAACAACAAAAAGAAAACAGTTTTCTACATGTGAGAGGGACTTCACCCATAGGGTAAAAATATCACTTAAAACTCAGCAGGAATATTAAGGGGACAAAAGAGAACGTTTTTTTTCTCCATCACAACAAGATGTGACCAAACATCACAAGTCTTGAGCACACATTTCCAAAGCAGTACTGTCCCTTGTTTTGGTCCTGTCACCAACTTCCCCCAAAGAGCACCTAATGCAGACCTGAATGCCAGTCAACATTTGTTAAATTATGAAGACTCTTTAGGAGTACCCAGAACAAGCAGTTCAGTGACATACCAGTTGATATTTCTTTTGGTTCGGCTTCCTTGTTTTAGTTTTTGCTGCACAGAGTGTGGTGTGGTAGGGTTTGTAGCTGGCTAGGATGGGTGTGTGTGTGTGCTAGACTCAGTAGGCACAATCATTTTATTTTTTAAAATGTTTTTGGTACTTTAGGGACTTTTGCATTCTGTGACATGGAAGTGCTTGTTTTACTTACTACAACAGATCTCTTTTATTTCAAAAAGTTGTTTTTTAAAATTGATAATAAAAGTTTGCTCAAAAGAAACATTTGCAGTAATTTTGTTTCTTTTTGCTCCATTGTCTTACATGATGTAGTGATTATGTTCAAATCACTCATGCTTTTTGAATGGGCGCATATGAAATAGTATGTTCTTTCGAGCCAGAAGGCCCATAGAGCCGGAGCTTATCTCGGTTTCTGTAGTGTTAAGCCAACTGATGGTTTTTCACCACCCCTGTGACAGGACGCTAGTCTGTCGCCAGATACTTCCCCAGCAGAGCTGGTACCCACTTGTACACCTGGGTGGAGTGAGGAAAATAGGAGTAAAGTGTCTTTTCCAAGGACACAACACCGAGCCGAGCGGGGATCGAACCCGCGACCTCTGGATCACGAGTTGACTGCCTAAACCACTCGACCACGGTGCCTCCACGCATATGAAATAACAAAGTAAAAACTTTGCAAGTTCTTTTTTTACTTATACAGTACAAATTTATTTTAATGCTTTGAAATCTCGGTCAGCCGAAAAAATTTTGAATTCTTGTTGTTAATGTGTTACAAATCAAGAAAAACAAGGGCCCAATTTTTTTAAAAACTAACTTTGGAAAATTTAATTGATGTTCCAAGATACAATAATGTCCTTTGGAAAATTGAGGTTCCAAGATACAATAATGTTTGAATATATAAAGTAAGTTTCATGTATAATAAATCAACTACAGAAAGAAAAACTAAGTACATGTGACAGTTTTGAAATATCATGGATTTCAGCTTGCTTCTTTGTCAGCCATCTTGAAGCATTTCCATGGTAGCCATAACTTAAAGAGACTGATTTCACATATTTTTGTGAGTTCTGGGTGATGGCATATAATGTCCACCTAATTAAATCAGCCAATATCTACCTAAGTAAATTAATCAGTTTTAACATAATTTTCGTTCAGAAATAACTCCTCTGTGGTTTTTCTTGAGGAATTGTTTTGGTTGTTTGTTGTTGGTTGGTTTTTTTCCAATAGAAATAACATCCCAGTGAATCTGTAAGAGATGAGAAGCAAATAGGCAGAAAATTGATGTTGATGACAAAAGTGATTTGAGAAACCTTTGTTATAGGAGTATGATGATTTGATTGTTATGTATGCAG